>MU105561.1:429474-788379 GCA_012274485.2 Sinapis alba | reverse complement strand
AATGTAGCATGTATATATATCCATGTAAAATGTTTATTTATGGTCTTCAGATCAACATCATTCTGTAAATTAAATTAACTACTATCATGGTTCACATATGCTGACCATCATGGTTCTAAAGAAGTCGACCACCTAGTCGCCTAGAATACCAAACCCATTTGAAACATTTTGATTTTAGCTAAATCGATTAAAAACGGACCAACCAGAGAAAATTAATATAACGGGGTCTAAGAGCATGATTAATCCTAAGAAATCCATATGGATTTCTTAAAAAAAAAAAATTGTTTTTTTTAAAAAAAAAATTAAAATTGAACCAATCGTAGATCGTCACACGGTATCGTTGAGGCCCGTGAACAGTGCAAGAAACCCATAAAAACCGGTTCTTAGAGCATGTTTATCCTTATCACCCCTAAAGGGTTTTTAATAACTTTTTAATTAATAAAAGTAATCTTAGAACTTTAGTTAAGAAACTTCCATTTTGAGTGGTCCATTGAGAGTTTCTTAACTAAAGGTTTTTAAAAAAAAAATTATGAAACATTTTTTTTAGATAATATTTATTCACATATTAAAAGATAATATTTACAACATACATTTTAAAATTAAAATATTAAAACAAGGATTAATAAAATTAACGAGAACATTTTGAAATACACATCCGCTCAGTTGTTGTCTTCATTATGTTCAAATTTACACCATAAATATTCAACCAAATCATTGTTCAGTTGTTGATGCATTTGTCTATCACGAATTCTAGTTCGAACATCCATCATATTCGCGATATTTGAAGGCATATATGTAGAATACGTGAGATCCACATGTGAATTTCCGTTATCTTTTCCTTGTTGGAACTCTGAAACATCAAAATGAGTGTATCCCTCTCGTTCGTCTTCTACTATCATATTATGGAGTATGATACATGCTCTCGTAATCTTCCCAATTTTAACTTGTGGTATTTAAATAGATTGAATTAAAAAAACACACAAAAATAAAATAAAATAGAAGTGCTTGACGCGTGGCTGAAAAACCCTCTGTAAAATCGGTCACAAAACCTCTCCATTAAGGATCGGTTATTCCTTTATTATTTTGTTTACCTTTAATTAAATCACCTAATTGCATTAAGGACCCCATTAAGGATCAAGCGATAAATATGGTTTTAATTAACAACTTTTGAAACCGATTCTTACACTATTCATGGGATCCATACCCCTAAAAACCTCTCTAAGAACCCCATTTAATCATGGTCTAAGAGTATTTTCATTGGGGGTTCTTAGGGAGGGGTTCTTAGCAGAAGTTAAGAACTGATTCTTAACTTTAATAAAGAAAAAAAATTAAGAATCAGTTCTTAAATAAGAATTTAAGTATCAGTTCTTAAATTTTTTTTTGTTAAAATTAAGAATCGGTTCTAAACTTCCGCTAAAAACTACTCTATAAAAACCTCCAATGGACATGCTCTAAATGGCCGTGTAAATATAATTTATATATTTTTGTTCCTGCTGATCAGTGGAAAAATATACTAATATAGTATATTGAATATTAAATGGATAAAACAATAATACGAAAACAATTCTCCGAATAATTTTATGTTGCCCAAATCTCATTAACAAGGTAAGTTCGTGAGTTCTCATGACTATATGGATCTGTAATTGACATTGGAGAATCTTATGTTATTTTTTTCTTTCTTATCTTGAACTCTAAAGCTTTTGAGATCTAAATCGGACGATACTCACAAAAGTGTGTTAACAAGCCTTTTTGTGTATTTAGATAGAAACTTTGATTATAAAAGTAGAGATTCTCATTTAACACACTTTTTATACATTAAACGTTCACAACACAGCGAAGGTCACACATGAAACTAGTAAGAACATACAGATAACATAAAGGAATTTTTCCACAATGAGACATGACTCTTCAAGCTTTGTAGTATGTAAGATAAATGCTGAAATGGAGAATAGTATCACGACCATCAGTAACATGTTGATCTTCCTGGTTGTGCAGTGTCTCCACGACAGCATACCCTTTAGCATGCTCGAACTTCCCAGTCCCACCCACAACAGCTATATGTGAGGCATGAGAAGCAGTCCTATGGACTCCAAAGAAGCTGATGGCATCATCGAGCGTGTCATGATGATCATGCTCTCCGTGGAATAACACGGTCAAGGAAAGTGTCTGGCTAGTTCCGTCCAAAGAGCTAGCTATATAAAACCCTTGTGCCCTTCCGATAATCGCAGAGCCTAGCTCATGGCCCTCAGTGAGCTCATCATCGACCACGGTTATGGTTCCGAACATGAGCTGCTGAAGTGCAGCTGCGGGAGGGAGTTGACCTGCGGTTACAAAAGGAAGGTTGTTGGAGGTGAGGGAGTCTTGGGAGTTACCGTTAGTGTTTTGTATGACGGTGTTGGCTTGAGAGCCACTTAGTCCTGTGAGGAGTGGAGCTGTGTTTGGGTTGATTATATTGTTGATGTTGTTTGCGTTCACAAGCGGTACAGCGTTATCTACTGGAAAAATGTTGTTATTAGATTTAGAGAATGGTATTCCATTCACCTCGGTTTGTGCTACTATGCCAGTGACTACACGTGCTGACGGGTGAGACCCGCCTAGCACGTCATGCATAAAGAACTCTAGGACTGGTACATGTTCGCCACTGGCTGGTCCTGGGAGAGGAATTGGTATTGGAGGTTGTGTTGTTGTTGTTACGACTGGTGGAACAACATCTTCCTCATCCGGTATGGCAGGGACTAATTGCGTCTGAGGTTCGACCTCGTCGAGAAGTCTAGCGGAGTAAACATTGGAAGCTATCAAGAGGAAGGTCAAGATCGTTAGGCTAAAAGCTTTAGCCATTGTTGGGTATTTGTTTTGGTTTTGAGTTATGTATTGTGTGTTTGTGTTTCTTTCTCTATGGTCTAATGGGTTCGTTTATATAGGAAGCTTGGAAGATCATTAGATCGATGATGGAGTGGAGTTGTTGTTTTGGTTGCCTTTTCTTGTCATTGTTTAGTTGAGGAATGGATTTCAACTAAACCTCTAGCTTCATTGAGCTATTATAAAATAATAATTTACGACTTTATCCTCTTGGCCTTTTTATTCATTTAACTTTGTTTTACTCCCAAGTTATTTCGTGTTCTTGTATAATGTCAGTAGGGCTGCCCAAAATATCCGAATTTGAAAAATCGAATCAAACACAACTCAAAAAGTATACTAAATACGAAGTAAAATTGGTAAATATCTGAATAAATCCAAAATTTTAATATTTGGAGGATTGAAATCGAAAATAACATGAATAAAAAAAAATATAATATCCAAAAACATATAAAAAATCTGAATTACGCATAATACTTGTAAAATATCCAAAATTAACCAAAATAGTTAAAGTATCTAAACACTAGAAACACTCAAAATACCTATCGGTTCTCCAAAAAATATCGAAATAAAACTAATTTATGTTAATTTTAGATATTTGGTCATACATTATTCAAATTTATACGTTTTAGATTATTTTATTTTTGGATTTCGAGAATTTTAAGATATATTTGGATTTTGAATTTTTTACATAATTTAAACGAGTATCCAAATATGAACCAAACCCGTGATGATATGAACCAGATCCGAACCAAAATTTATAAATATCAGAATATATTTAAATCTCTTGCCTCAAAAATATAAAACTCAAATAATCGAAATTGAACCTGAATGAGTATTTGAACGTCCATCATTAATTGTTAGGTTTCGGTTTTCCCATTTCCAATTTAAATTGGACTGGTTATTTTGAATATTGGGTATTTTATATAGGAATGTTTGAATCCATATAAAGCCTACAAAAAATCAGTGAATCAGTTCAGGTTATAAAATTAGGAACAATTAATATCTAAAAAAATCTGGCTTACTTCAATTACAGTCTAATTTGAGTTTTTAGGATAATTTAGGTAAACAATTATATATTCTGATAAAATATTGAATAGTTCGGATAAAAATATTTGGTAATTTAAATTATTTTGAATATTTTAGATACTAATGTTTAGATAATTTTAGACAATTCAGATAATTTTGAGTTATTCATATTTTAGATATATATGTTTCCAATTATTTACTAATTACATTTATAGATATTTAGTTTTTAGTTTAACTGTAATCAAAATAGTAAGCATACAAATCATATTTTATATATTCAGCCAAATCAGTTTGTGGTTAGTGTATCTGAGATATTATATAAAATCGTGGTATTGATGTTTTTTTGGTTCAGTTTATTCTTTATATTTTGGTTATGGTTAGTTTTTCAGGCCTAAGAGCATCTCCAAAAAGATTCTCTATTTTAAAGTTTGCAAAATCTATATTTGAAATTTCAATGTGTTCTTTTCTAAAAAGTAAAACCTTAAATTAAGATTCAAAATTATTTGTATTTTACACTATGGTCTTTATATTTATCATAGTTAATGTAAATTCATAAAAAAATATAAATAACTAACATATATATAAAAATACTATAGCAATATTAATTAATAAAATATTACACTAAAATATAAAAGTATAAATAAAAATACATAATTAAATATTAAACTACAAGTAAAATATAACATTATTCCATAAAATTATTTCTATAATGCTTCCACATATGATCAGTGAGTGCATTTTAAAGTAAGAAATGATTCTTTATTTTTAATTTGTAGATTACTAGCTAAAATTTATTTTCCATCCCAAGAAGAAGCTGTTGGTTATCGTCGAGAGTGACCAAGGAGCATTCACCGCAGAAGAGCGTGAAGCAGCAAGAAAGGAATGCTTTGAGGCCGGTGGAGCGAGAGAAAACAGTAATACCCGCTCTCTGATGGAGAATGGCGCAGACGATGAGGATAAGGAAGACCCGCTCTCAGATGAGCAGTATGGTTATCCGAAAGAAGAGTCAGGAAAGTGGGTTTCTTGCATCAGAGTTGTTGACCCTAAGACGGCTACTACAACTTGTCTACTGGAACTTCAGGACAACGAAGCTGCTTACAGTGTCTGCCACGGTGAATTTCCATGATAAAGAGTATGGTACTTTACTGGCTGTTGGCACAGTCAAAGGGATGCAGTTCTTGCAAAAAAAAAAGAGTCTAGTGGCAGGGTTCATGCATATCTATAGGTTTGTGGAAGAAGGCAGATCTCTTGAGCTTCTTCATTAGATGCAAGTAGAAAGTGTTCTCTTGCACTATGCCAGTTCCAGGGAAGACTGCTGGCAGGAATCGAACCTGTCCTCAGATTCTAAGATTTGGGGGAAAAAGAAACTGCTTAGGAAATGTGAAAATAAGCTTTTTCCAAACACCATTATGTATATCCGAACATACCGTGGCCGTATTTACGTTGGTGGCATTCATGAGGTGAGTGCTCCCTTTTCCCTTTTCATATTTGGTTCTTGAAGTAGTATACTTAATGTTGTTGTGTGCTGCAGTCATTCCATTACTGCAAGTACAGGCGCGATGAGAATCAGCTATACATATTCGCGGACCACTGCGTGCCAAGATCGCTGAAAGCATCTCGCCATGTCGATTTCGACACCATGGCAGGCGCAGATAAGTTTGGGAACTGTAAACTTGAGACATTATTGTAAACGCTAAACTTGTGTTCTTATTGACAATTGACGTGAGTATATATACAAAGACATAAGCCGACATCCGAAACATAAGAGCATCTTTATCCCTCCCCATAAAGAAGGTTCTTAAGGCAAAAGTGGAGAGGGAGCCCACAAATTGAGAGAAAAGGTATTCCGCCAAAGAAGAAACATTTTTTGATGGTTATTTGCACTTTTTATGGGTCCCATTGACACCGACCCACGATTGGTGCATTTTTTTTTTTTTTTTTTGAAACCAAAAAAAAAAAAAAAAAAAAAAAAAAGTTTAAGAACCATTTGTTGGATAAAGATGGCCTAAACCTAGATAAATAGGAAATATAACATAAGATAATGACATGTTTACCAAGGTCTAGGATTCCCTTTCCTACTAGGAACGTCTACTTTGTCCGGTTACCTCAAGATGTGTAGGAAGAGATTGAAGAAGACCTGACAGGCGGGAAGATCAAATGGGAGCAAGGAAAGCTGAACAGAGCACCAAACAAAGTGGATGAGATTGTACAGTTCCATGTCGGTGATGTTGTGACCTGCTTGCAGAAAGCTTTGATGATCCCGGGTGGATCAGAATCCATTATGTATGGAACAGTGATGGGTAGCATTGGAGCATTGCATGCATTCGCATCCCGTGACTATGTCGATTTCTTTTCTCTTCTGGAGATGCACATGAGGCAGGAGTGTCCTCCTCTTTGTAGGAGGGGCCATATAGCTTACAGATCTGCTTATTTTCCGGTCAAGGTATATTGTTCTCCTCCAGTGTCATCTTTATCATAGCTCTCTTGATTTTGTTTGAATGACATGTTGTTTTGCTGCAGGATGTGACAGATAGAGATTTGTGTGAGCAGTTTTCGACACTACCAATAGATTTGCAGAAGAAAATAGCATAAGAATTGGATAGAACACCTGTTGAGATTCTCAAAAAGCTTGAAGACCCTAGGAACAAGATCACTTAATTCATGTGTTATAGTAGTGTGCTTTGTCTAGTGAGAGAACTAATGAATCTTTGTTCTTCTACTTCTACTACAATGTGTGCAACTTCCAAATTAGTTCTTGTGTAAAACACCAGTTCAGCTTACAAGTTGGATCATAGTACTAGCATACATTATATGTTCCACTGTCTCTTCTAAGCAAAGAACAAAAAATATATGTTTGAAAAAAAATTATTTCAAAAAATACTTTTACATTTTTAATGAACTAATAATAATAAAATATAAGCTTCGAAAATATTATTTATATTTATTAAATTTCTATTAGTTTTAAAATATGAAGAATAGATAACTACGCACAAATCAAAATTTAATATGTTTTTAATGTATGAAAACTCTGAAAATTATATATAGAGTCCAAACTGAATTTGAGAAAATTAGATTTGAGATTTTGCTTCATGGTTGTTATTAGCATTCACTTGAAGAGTATTGATTCTTGTCTCCATCCATTGAACAATGTCATTGAATACAATCTCTGACTTCTCCAAAGGTTCCCCGAAAAGAAGGCTATGCCACATTTCAGGATACAACTTCAATGTCTTGTCATTGGAGGAAGCCACCTCATAAAGCAGTTTGCTAGCTTCTTTATCCGTCACTTTATCATCTTCTCCATGCAATACTATGAATGGCATTGTCACCTATCTCACATGCATATATCCCGAAATCAAATGACTTATATAAATAAGATTTTTTTTTATTCGTTTGTTTTTACGTTTATAGTATGTTTAGTTTTGTCCAAATGAAACTATAATTAATTGTATGCTAGACAAGTTGTAAATATCAATGTTAAAATGGCTAGACGGTAATTATATGTTACCTAGACAGACGCTTATGAACACCAATGGAGTCTCTTAAAAGGGTCTCAAGGGGTCTATTGCACTGTTTGCGGGCTCCACTGATATGTGGGGTCCGTAAACAGTGTAAGAAACGATTCTTAAAACTTTTAAATAAGAACGTCTCTTGCACTGTTTGCGGACCCCACTGATATATGTCGGTTCGCGATTGGTTTGATTTTTTTTTTTTTTTAAATCAGAAAAAGTAAAAAAAATATATATATAAGAAACCTAAATGGGTTTTACCGTTAATGATGCTCTAAGCGCTACCTATACCAAATTTTAAAATTGGTTTGTTGATCGATTTGCCGCATAACCGACATATTTATAAACACAAAAAGAAACATATTGTCTAATTTCTTTGTGTTTACACTTACCAAAATATTTTTGTGAAAAATATTAACTTTATAAAAAGAGAAACACCTTAAAATAGTTTTTGAAACGATCGTATAATTATATAACTTTGATTCTATACATTACCTCGTGCAACCGATTCTGTAGGTCAAGGCTTACTCTAAAAAGCTCGCTCATCGTCTTCATACGAGGCCTCCCAATATAGCAATTTGGATTCTCTTTAATCTGTTTTGTGTTTTGTAAATTCAGGGGAATAGAGTATTAGTCAGTAGAAACTATGGATTTGCCAAGTCCATAATGATGGTTACCAAACCTATAGTCAACGTGTAGTGGAAAAGAATGTAGACCTATGTACCTCTTGTCTTTTATGAGGCAATTTAATCGCGAGATTGATGATATCAGGTCCTGGAAGAATCGACTTCCATGATGGGATCAGCTGTATCACCAAGTTCATCATAGATATAACTGGTTTTGGTGGTTTCATCTCTTCAGCAATCTGTCCCTCATCACAGTTGTAATTAAACATGATCGATGATGGGTCTTAATTACAAGACATGATTATGAAGTTAAGGATATGTCTGAATCTGTTCACCTTACACATAGGAGCAATAAGAATAGCTCCATCCCAAAACTCTGGTTTCTTGCGGTGCAAGAGAAGTACTACGGCTCCTCCCATTGACTCCCCCATCAAAAACTTCTTCTTCTTTATGTTGTCTCCCATTTCTGCTATTCACAAGAAACACAATCCAAATCACTCGGGTTACAACCATAATTTCAAAAGAATCTTTTGGATATGTATACATCAATTTCTCTAATCTTCTTATCATAATATATACTATTGATTTGCAATGAAACTTCAAATAATTAGAGAGGATTCTGCAAACATACTAACTAGACATATTCAAGCCGTTCAAGTGTATTCATCATATATATATCCACGACTATTTTGTTTTTCGTTTGCGTATTAATGTATGTGTATAATTTCAGATAAATTGACAACTTTATTTGATGTCAAGTTCCTTTGTCAGTTGCAAATGAAAATGCAAACGTCAAATTTAATAGACCATCTTTCGTTTATTTACACTTTATAAGAAAAAAAAACTGATTTTTAAAAAAAAAATTTAAATACGATATTTTCTCATGTAAATGCAAACGTTTAGGCAGATAAAGGAGTTGAAACAATGTGTGCTTATATTTGATGTTATCGCATTCCAAGAGTGTATCATAAGGTCAAGAAAGAAAAGATGAAGTTCACAATTTTTTTTAAAAAAATTGGAGATTGACCAGATATTTTGGAGAAATGTGAATAGACATCATCAATGAGAAGATCGAAGTCATCAATGTAGACATTGAGGCCCCCTGATCTTCCATGCCCTTCATATTCAATTCCATACACACCAAATCCTTCTTTTGCAAACTTTGATGCAACATCTGCAACGTAAAGTTTTACATTCTCATTCTCTATAATGGATGCATATGCATTTAGCTAGATTCGTATACCTTTAAAGGTGGTGCTGCAATCAATTGCGTAGCCATGACAAAAGAAAATGAGAGCTCTTGGTTCTTGATTTACTGGAAACCATTTGCAAGTTAGGAGTTGCATTCCCCTTGAATTCTCGATAAATTCCTAAATCAATTAAGAACTCATGAGCATTGACTTTTTCATTAGATGGATAATAATAAAGCAAGTAATTAATCTTCAAATCGAGTAATGAAATTTACCTCGCTATATCCGACTTGTCCATCAATATAAGCCTGTAAATGATAAAAGTCAAATCACATATATATTCAATTTAGAAGCCATAGAAAAGAACAAAAACTAACCATATTTGATCCCAGATAATGTAATGAGAGTAGCAATAAAACATAACAGAATATATAGTTAAGTTGTTGTTTTTGTGGAAGAAGAAATGTTTAGAAAAGGGTTGAATCAGACAATAGTCATGTCCTTTTTCTTCGCTCGCAAGAACCATTACTAATATTTTGGTGGTGACCTAAATTTAGTAATTTCACAACACCAAAAGTAAGCACTAATTACGGAATAAGTTTTTTTTTTCTTTTTTTTAAACGTTATTTAGTGAAGTTGTAACATAACTTCATCACATCATTTTTTTCTAAATAAAAAACTTTATCATAATAATGGACAGTTAAGTCTACTAACAAGAAATGTTGGTTACTATTCTTTTGTCCCAGATTTTAATGTCCCTCTTAATTTTTTTAATTATATATTTTATAAACTCAACCCAAAATGAGAATATAGTTTTGATTACAAGCCGACTTGAAAAAAAATACTCAAATTAAATGCTTCCTAACTAGTTTTGATCGACCAAGATCCTAGCGTGTTCTGCTAGACCAGATTCATAATTCTTGAGTATTGATAGCCGTTCTTAACCATCAACGATAACCATGAGAAGGTGAGAGATTCACCTCATTTCTTCGGATGCTGGAACTTCCCATGTCGTTTTCAGATTAGTTGGCTCTCGATGAACTCATCTAAACATGTAACCCTCACCGACTTTTAAGATCTTGACGAAAGAGAAGAGATAGTTCCACAAAATTACATGAACGACGTCACCAAGAACTCGAGCTGTACACTCGACTCCGACACCAGTAAAGGTCCAAATTACGGGCTTGCAATCGTCATTACATTCTGCTTGATCAGGCCTCCCAAACCAATCAGCAAGAGCACACACCCACAACCAGATTGACATTTTCTGCCTTTCGAGAACCGAAAAGGAGGATCCTGACACGTATAGCCACTCCCCAGTTCCATCAAGTAGAGGGATCCAAAGAGAGCATGAAGACACACTCCGAGACAGTTGGTCGTCACTGATAACTGGAGCAACCAAGACAGAAACCAAGCAGAAGATATCTAAGTGACAAGAGACGACGAGCATACATTCAGGAGCCATAGACGATCATCCTTCTAGATATTCGTGTTATTCCCATGAATCAAAACTGAGTCAAGGTATCATCTCCACCCGCGTACCCGGACCCAAGACTCGCCTCCGAGAAACTGAATACTTTGGAGATAAAATGACGAAAAATTCGAGAAAGCTAACCTCCACAACACCGAAGGGAGGCGCAAACCAGCCACTGCTGCCGGACCACACTACTAATACGGAGCCGCCGTAGCACTGACCTTCACTCTGCCACTTAGAGTAACGAGATTCGAGAGTCTGATCTGATAAAATTGAAATACACAGATCCACTCCGCTAACCCTAACCACCACTTGCCACTGCTGCAATCTCACCAAAAGACCAAAGAGAGAAGAAGCGATGTCGGAAATCAAATCCTCGCGAACAAATTTATTGCCAGGGAAGAAGACCCAAACCCAGTTTCTTAAGCATATCGGATGAGAGACGAGAGAGCGGCAGAAAAAAAAAGATGAGGAAACAAGAGAAAGAAGCCTCGGACCGGCGGTGGCGCTCACGCGCTAGCCGGGCGCTGGAGCGACATAGACCACTTGTTTGCCTTCAAAAGGATAAGGAGAGAAAAGTCAGGGTCTCTCTTAAATTTTAACCTTTGGTAAGTGTTTTGTGGTAGTGGTAGAGCTATATGGATGAAAGAGGGGTTGACGAGACCATTTTTTAATTGTGTTTTAAAAAAAAAAATCTTATGAAATGCTGGAGAATTATATAATATTATATGGTCAGAACTAAATTGACCCCTGTGAAAGGTATGGCCGGCTCCGCCACTGCCCGGTGGTGAGCTGAAGTTGGTGAATGCAAAAAAATACTAAACAAAAATAATTAAGTCTTACAACTTTCACGTTTTAAGCTTTGTTTCCGAAAATAATACAATAAATTTTTTAAAGAAGTTACAAAAATATATATATATATATATATATATATATATTATATAATCAGCATTTTCGAAATGTACAAATATTAGGTTTATGAATGCAACTGAAATTTGGAAGGAGCCCTAAATGCAAAAGAATCTATCAATATCATTTTCTATCACATGCAAAGTCGATCTCCACTCGATGTAATCTTCTTCTATGAGAATTCACAGCATCTGCGACTGTAACGTTTTCTAACTGAGGAGTTTCACTTAGTTTTTTTTCATGTTTTCTATCCACGTCAAATTGAAGCAGTATATATTCTTTACTCTATATATATATATTTAAGATCACGCATAGCAGATTGGGCGGATCATCCTAGGTAATACTAATGAGAATCAAAGAAATTTATGACTATTATTGAGAAGTTAAATTTTCAAATATAAATTTGAGTTGTTGTATGTATAGTTACTTCTTCTTTAGTATATTGTGAAAACATGTAGGTTTTGTTCTTTTTTCTTTTCTACGAGTATCTTTCTAAAAATTGATTTAATTTGTGTATCATGTTTTCTTTTTATCAGTCTAGAGGTATCCCAGATTTATGATCCAGACTAATTTCTAAAAAAGATACATCTATAGGATGATTTTTTTTTTGGATAGTCAAATGAACTCTAAAATATGACTTTATATTTGCGTTGTCACAAGGTGAAGTGTAGTGAGTGTATTTGAATTCAGGTTATTAGAGCATGATTAACCCGGATTTTTAAGATGAGGTTCTTAGCGGAAATTAAGAAACTGTTTCTTAATTTTTAACTAAAAGGGTTAAGAACCGGTTCTTAAATAAGGACTTTAAGAACCGGTTCTTAGCCTTTTTAGTTAAAAGTTAAGAAACAGTTTCTTAATTTCCGCTAAGAACCCCACCTTAAGAAACCCGGATTAATCATGGTCTTAAGCACTCTAAAATTTAGGGATGGAACGGATTCGTATCCGTAAAATTAAGATATCAGAATCCGGATCCAAATTCATCGGATCAGTGGATTTAGTATCCGTATCCGGACCCGGACAACCGGATATACGTCTAGATATTATACCATTCACGGGTATTCGGATCCGGATCCAGATTCATAAAAAAAGATTTTTTTTAAATTCTAAAATAATACAAAAATTTAATATTTATACAAAATTTTTATATATATATATATATATATATATATATATATATATATATATATATATATATGTGTGTATATAAAATTATAAAATTTTAAATATAATATTGTAAAACTAATTATATATAAATATTAATATATCAAATATAATTATTAATAAAATTAAAAATTTAATATATTTTAAAATACGAATTTGGATTTGGATATCCAGACTTAAAATCAAGATATGTGGATACAAATTCAGTTTTGATAGATCCAAAATTTTACTATATGAATTCAGATTCATGCATTTCAAATATCTTATTTTTGGAGCAGATCTCGGGATGGATCTCATATCGGATCTGAATCCCAGATAATAAGTGTCATAGCTACTAGAATCCGCATTAGACCACAACCTTATGTTTTTTTTGTATCTTGTTGCCATACTAAAATTCTCACTTTAATTGGACGTAAAAAGAATTTTGTAAATCTCAAAGTATCATAAATACATCCATTTTTATTTTTATCTTGTTTTCTTGAGATTTATGGCTGCATTGTAGTTGAATATATCTATATAGTAAGTCAAAATAGCCATTTTGGGTTCATTTTCTTTGGAAAATTTAATATATTTCCTTCTGCAATTTGACTCTATTATCTTGGTCTCAATGTCTGACCCACACTTGAGTTGACCGCTCTAAAATAATTCCCTCTCCAAATTGTTTTCACACTTCGATATTATTCGCTTTTGAATTTTGATTCGTTAGAACTCGCCAAGCCTACACAGTTTTCCTTGGTTAAATGTGTACACGAAAGCATAGAACATTACCAAGCCGAATCTAAACCTAGCTAATCACTATTGTAGCTCAAACTTTCTTTTTTTTTTGACTGAGTACCATACATAAGATCATATTCTAGTCGATAGAAAAAATATTCCAAAAATTACTTATATTTGATCTGGTCTATAGGGAAAGTGAAGCTTTGTTTCCTAGCCTCTTTTAAAAGAGAATCTTCAAGAACATTTTTGCTCATCGGGATCAGAGCCGGTCCTGACATGTATATGGTTAGAACTTAGAAGCAGCCAAAATAATGTGCTAGCAAAGGTACAAATATTGAATATGGTACTCAAACTCGTCATCTGTGAGCAGGTTACCAACTACCCAAATTATTTTAAATCTATTGATTTGGCCCCTAACTAAGTTGATGCTTGATCAGGTTCAATTCAAGACCGGCCTTGCTCGGGATTTAGGTAATACTGAAACTCTCGAAGTTGTTATGCCACATATGGAAATAAACTAACTATGGCCAGTCAGACTCTTGTAGCTCAGTTTTCATAACAAGATAAGTATTGTCAGATGTCCCAAAATGGTGATTTTTCTAGTAGTGTTATGGATTAATAGTAGTAGTCGCTTGGTTGGTTGATTGTTCCACTTAAAAAGAAAAAGACAACTCGACTAAGAACTCTCAGTTCTTAAAGTTAAAGTTAAGAACCGGTTCTTAAATTCCGCTAAGAACTCCCGCTAAAAACACTCCTTTACTCTAGTAGTCGCTTGGTTGGTTGATTGTTCCACTTAAAAAGAAAAAGACAACTCGACTAGCCAAATTGGTTTTGGTTTGTAGACTTGTAGTCGAACCAATCTGACCGGATACGTTAGTAAGTCGTGAGAGAACGTAGAATAGGTTATAATGCTCTTGTAATGATTTCGCCAACTCATATACACATCGTTGAAACGAAAAATTGGCTGGCATGTATAATTACAAACACAGTTGACTTTGGTAAACGAATCTCGAGTTTGTTCTTTAAGGAAAGTTATGGCTGGAAAATGCCAGTGGCTCGGGTATATCTTCGTGTGACATTTTGTTGAGTGCATATCATTTGACTTTTTCTTATAAACCTTTCAATATACATAAGATGCGAATGTCTTGTTTGTCATATACTGATTGATTAATACATGAATTGGTCAAGTTGGTATATATAACTAGTTCGTATCTTTAAAGTCAAACGAAAGGTTATCGTTTCATATATACGATGTTAACATATAATTTTTCGTGAATACTTTCACGTAGATACGAAGTACTAGAGATGATCTGCTATTCACACAAGTCTTGATTCTTACAACGGTTACTTACTAAGTTACTATATAAGGATATAAGATAAATAAATAGAAGATTAATTAATTTTTCAGTTAAAAAAAAGAATAATTACTTTTTTCTAAAAGAAAAAAAATGATTTTTGTAATCGGTTTTGTTAAGCTTAATAAATATGTAACAAAATCAACAATTACTATGAATAAAAGAAAGTTATAATGCACAAAAGAAAGATGGTCGGAAACAACAAAGTTTGAAAACATTACTTATAGTTAAAAATGATTCTATATTCAAATAGTCTTTGTCATGATGAAATGAATTCAATTACGAGAATTGAGTGCTTTTGAATATATAATAACATTCTTTTGACGGAATTAGTTTAATTATCGTATTTAAATTGTAAACTTCGTTCGAATATCCAAAATATTGTCATATCTTTGAAATGAATGTACAAATTTAATTCAGAGGAAATGTTTACGAAAGCTACAGTTTTCAACAGTCAAAGGTCGTTTGATTACTACAATTATTCATGTTTTTTTTTCTGATAATCCACGGTTTAATTCATTGGTTAAATGGCTGTGAAATACCCTAATAGCCACATGCTGTAACAATCTGAGTGTAGACAGCATATGTCCCTTAGGATCTATAGAATATCATTCTACTACTTGACCACTAACACGTAGTTAAAAACTGTTATGGGTAAAATTTTTTTTAATGACTGATCTTACTCTGAAAAACTCTGCATCCAAAAAAATTCTATTAGCACCATAAAAACTTAAAAATCATATGCGATAAGATTTCTTTTAAAAGATTTCAGTACCACCATGCCGTACCACCTTACTGATAGAAAATCGAACCCGCGATTCGTAAAATTATTCATGTTACTGGATATAAGATGTATATAATGAAACTGGCGCACTAACAACGTCATATCATTTTCTGTAAAATTAGTTTTAAGATTATAACATTATTATGTCTGCTAATACATATAATATGCCAACTTGAATATTAAAGTTAAGCTAATAAGGCATATGTGTGAATCTTTGAATTTTTAATAGTTAAATATTATAATTGACTTTGTCACCAGCAAATTTGCTGTACTATAGTTTTAGTTTAATGCTAGAAACTGAGATTCGGAGAAAAATTAGTCAGAGAAGACAAAAGTAAATAAAAGCTATATACGGTTTAAGAGAATTACCGTTTACAACCCGCTTTAACCGAAAATAACGATTAATGTTATGTTAAATGTCAACCATATTATGTAAGGCAACGGTAACAATTTATAATAATATTACTGATTACAAGTGTATGAAATGAAATAGTTAAGCACTTATAGACGTGTTAAGCAAAACCTTGTCGTCACTATTATAATACTTAGATAACAATAATATATGTAATGTAATTAACTAAGTATATATAAAACTAAGGCTTATACATCCAAGTCAATGATTTTTTGGTTTGATTTTATATTCACAGGTACTCATCGTCAACGCAAAGACCAATCTCTCTATATAACTTGTTAAAAACCACCTTCTCTTCATAGAATAAAAAGAGTAGAAGCCAAGTTAACACCATCAAGAGATTCAGAAAAGAAGAGAAGAGAAGAGAGAGCTTACTTCTGCAATGGCGAAAAAGGCCAAGTTTGCTTTCTTCTCTTCATCATCTCCTAAGTCTCTTCCCTCTTCTCCTTCTTCATTCACTTCTTTCCCAGCTTCTCCTCTGAGCCAGAACTTTACTCAGTCTTCCATGGAGGAAGCCGTGGAGAGAGCAGAAGCCGTCATCAGAAAATGGGACCCAAACACGCCTTCCTTCACCAAGATCGTCTCTCTGTTCAACCACAGCAGAAAAGAGGCCAAAGAGTTCATCATATGCGTCCGTGACTTGCGCAAAGCGATGCACTTTCTTGTCTCCCAAGACTCTCAATCCCCCAAGCTTGCTCTTGCGCAGACCCTGATGCAGATCGCCATGACGAGGCTGGAGAAAGAGTTCTTCCAGATATTGTCTTCAAACAGAGACAAGCTTGACCCTGAATCAGTTTCAGGTCAATCCTCAATCTCCAGCAACTCCGAGTTTGAAGATATTATGCAACGTGATGATGACGATGAAGATGAGATCAAGAAAGCTGGTGAATCCATCACTCAGGTTGAGAAAGCTTCAGCTGTGGTGATGTCTGACTTAAAGGCAATAGCAGAGAGTATGATCAGTTGCGGATATGGTAAAGAGTGCGTGAAGATTTACAAAAGGATCAGAAAGTCGATAGTAGATGAAGGGCTGAGCTTGCTTGGGATTGAAACCTACAAAGGCTCAAGATTTCAAAGAACGGACTGGGTCACGCTCGAGCATATGATCAAGAACTGGATCAAAGCTGCAAAGATTGGCGTTGCCACGCTCTTCCGTGGAGAGAAACTTCTCTGTGATCATGTCTTCTCTGCTTCAAACTCAACGAGAGAGTCATGCTTTTACGAGATTGCATACGAAGCAGCCACTAACCTTTTCAAGTTCCCTGAGTTTGTAGCCAAGGAAAAGAAGTCTCATGAGAGGATCTTCTCTCTTATGGATCTCCAGGCTGCGATCTCTGATCTCTGGCAGGACATAGAGATGATCTTCCACTTCGGTTCAGTAGCCGGTGTGAAGTCTCAGGCGCTCTCATCTTTGCAAAAACTAAAAGTTTCAATCCATAGTGCTCTCATTGATTTTGAATCAACCATTCAAAAGGATTCAACGAAAGCTCTTACACCTGGAGGAGGGGTTCATAAGCTGACAAGATCAACAATGAGTTTCATCTCTTCCCTTTCTAAACACAGCCGTGTCTTGTCTGAAATCCTTGCAGACCATCCTCTCCCGAGAAACACACTGTTGCTTGAATCCTACGTAAGAACTCCAGTCTCAGAAGACGAAGAGCACAATCACGCACTCTCGGTCCATTTTGCTTGGCTCATCCTTGTCTTGCTATGCAGACTAGACACCAAAGCAGAGCATTACAAGGATGTTTCACTATCCTACCTCTTCCTTGCAAACAACCTTCACTTCATCATTGAAACGGTTCGTTCAGCTCACCTGAGGGATCTCCTTGGAGATGATTGGCTCACTAAGCACAACGATAAACTAAACGCTTACGCTGCGAACTACGAGATAGTAGCATGGTCCAATGTATACATGTCTTTACCAGAGGAACCCACCACAGACCTATCACCAGAGGAGACCAAAACATATTTCAGAAGGTTTCACATTGCATTTGAGGAAGCATATACGAAACAATCATCAAGAGTTGTAGCAGATGCAAAACTTAGGGACGGATTGAAGGTTTCAATAGCAAAGAAGCTTGTACCTGAATACAGAGAGTTCTACAGGAAGTACTTACCAATGCTCGGCCAAGAGAGGAACATCGAGATGCTAGTGAGGTTCAAGCCAGATAATTTGGAGAATTACATCTCTGATCTGTTCCATGGAACACCAATACTTGCTTCATCTTCTGTTTCTTCATCTTCGTCTTCCTCATCCTGGATGTCACTTGGGTGTGTTTCAGGGTGAGACACGTTTCACAGCTACAGTTCTGTCTGAATATTGTTTTCATTGTGTGCAATAGAAAATGAAGATAAAAACAAAACTGTTTACATTATTTAAAATATTTAACTGAGTTTCTCATCACACAGAGCATAATGTACTGTTAACAAAAGCATTGTTCACTCCTCAAATAGCTAGAAAAGAAAGGAAATAGGATGCGCAACAAAAAAAAAAACGGATTGAAACAACTACTTGGGAACTCCATGATCCGAAGGAGGGGATAAAGATTGCCAACCAGTACAGATTTTGATGATTTGCTTGAGAGTTTCCGATGGAGGCTCCACAGTCCATGTCGGGTAATGCTCGCTTGGATGGAACACACATTCTCCCCCAGCCCCAGTCAACAAGGAAGCTTGAGCTCCGTTTAAGAACAAGTCATTCTCAGATCGAACCAACCCAGCTCTTACTTCTTCCTTGTCAGCAGCCTACGAATGCATTCACACAAGATGTATATAACGATGGTGAAGAACAAAGTATTTACTTATGCAAGTGAAAAGAGAGAACCAACCTTCTCTGGATAGTATTCAAAAGTTTTCTTCTTCACTCCTGCTTCGTATATATTGCATTGAGAGAATACCTGATTGAAAAAAGTAGCTATTGGCTTTCTAGACAAAGTCCATCTCCTGTATTCTCAGACAGCTATAAAAGAAGAGTCTCACCTGTGCTTCTACGCTAGCACAGACAGCATATATACCCCAGTTTCTTGTATAATTGTTATACAAATGAACTTTACCAAACCTGAGACGAGGTTGCCTCTGCCTAGTTCCATCAAAGAAACAATGGTGAATAGTCACTCTGATACATCTATCATCAACATGAGAAGGATCCGCTCCAATCAACATCGTCTTATCATGCTGTGCAAAGTAACATCTGTTAAACCAAACAAGGAAAAAAGTAAAGCACCAGACAACGACACTCACAAAAGATACCATAAAACATAAACCTAACCTCACCTAGAAACAGTGATATCAGTGCTCTGCCTAGTGATATCAATAAGCCCATCATCGTAATCTCTTAAGCTACACCTATCAATCCAAATGTGTCTAGACTTTGGCTTAATCTGAATCCCATCAACATCATGGCCTCTTCCACCTTCAAACTCCAAATTACAAATGATGATATGTTCACATTCTTTCAGTCTAATCCCTTTCCCTGTGATCTTGACTCGTTGTCCTCTTCCATCGATCGTCTTGTGAGACGATACGCTCAAGTATGAATTGAGATGTATAGTTCCGGAAACCGCGAAGACGATCCATAACGGCTCTTTCCTCCTACCTCCTTCGCGAAGAGATCCAGGTCCATCATCTAACAATCACACATAGCTTCGAAATCAATAAACAAACGCATCTTACAATCACGGAGAAATCGATTCGAAAGCGAAATTAAGATTGAGTTACGTATAGATTCGTGGATAGATTCAAAGATTGTAGATCAAACCTGCGAGAGAAGTGACAACGTAGAGATCGCCGTGGAGACCACCGACGGCGAATCGGCCGAAACCCTCGGCACGGCCGGCTAAAGCTCTGAGGTTGCAATCGACATCGGCGTATGGTAGCGTGGTCATCGTTTCGTCCTTGTGCGACGTCGTGTCGTGTGTGTCTCTGAGTTTTTCTTTGAAATAAAACAAATGTTGCGTTTTACGTCAGAACCAAAATAGTTTGGTGAAAGACTGAAAGTAAAGTTTGACGATTTAACCGTTTGATAAAATAATACTCCCTCCTTTTCATATTAGTTGTCGTTCTAGGTTTATACACACAGATTAAGAAAACATTTAATTTTACATATTTTTAAAATAAAAACACTATTACCAATACACCTAACGATATATCAACCAATAAAAAAATAGAATAGAGAATATTATCAATAAATTTTGCATTGAAAACCCAAAACGACACTTATTTTGAAACAAAAATTCTACTCTAGAACGACAAATAATTTGAAACGGAAGGAGTAGTACATAAAGTTTAAATGGTCAAAACTAAACAGTTAAGATTTTTTAAATTAATTTGAGATATCCGGGTCTTTGAAAAATCAGATATTCATAGTAGGTTTGGGATAGATCGAATATCCTGAGTATTTTAAGGTATCCGGATCTAGATCGTTATCTAACGGGTTCATGTTTTTACTATTTTTATCCAGATATGAGGTTCTCGGATATCTAGATGTTGGATATCCTCCTAAAAATTATAATATCCGGCAGATATCCAGATTAAGATCCTTAAAATAAATATATAAAACTAATACTAATATATATAAATATAAATATTAAAAATAATTTCAAAATAAAAATAATATAATGTTTTAATTATTTCTAAGTATATTATTATAAAATTTATACTTATATAATATTATAAAATAAAAATATAACAAATAAAATTAGTTTATATATATATATATATATTACTATTTTTGAAAGAATTATCAATAAAAATTACGGATATGGATATCCGGACTAAAAAATTAAGATATACGGATCCAGATCCGGTTTTGACATATCCACATTTTACTATCCGGATCTTGATCTGGCCCCTCCGGATATCCAGATTTTTGGAGCAGATCCGGATCGGATCTTGGATAATAAGTCTCATGCCTAATTTATAGGGACCATAAACATTAACTTCATATCCACGTGATCACATAATAAAATGTAACTAGACCTAGACCCACGCACCAATGCGGATATAAATTTTTGGTCTTGTGTTTTTTTATTTTTACCAAATAATGTATTTATAATACTTGATCGTACTATGTTCACTAAGAATTTTTTCTTTTACGTCTTTAACCATCTATTATATGACAAAATATTTGATATCATATAAACAAATTGAACATAAACATGTATTTGTAGAATTGTATACTATATATATAAATATATTACTTCTATATTAGTCATTTATCTTATTAAAAACTTTGCATATGAAATCTATAATTTAAATTTAAAAATTAGAAAACTGATTATTACATATGAATTGAGTAAATTCATAAAAAACTTATGGGCTAATGTTTTCGAAATAATTCAAAAGTGAATTTATGTATAATATTTGAAATCTCATTGATATAACATTTAATTGTTTGGGCCATTTTTTGTTTAGATCGGGGCAAACCCTATATGAAAATTATATGCTCAACTGGCTCATGTTACTCAATCTCTTTTGAGTTATTTAGCTCTCCGCAAATTGATATTTATGTTTTGAATTTATATATATCTTTATTGGTTCTGAAATTAAAAGGGTTGATCTATATCTTCCTTGTTTCCAAAATTAAAGGTTTTAACTGCGTTTACAAACAAATTAGTAGATTTTGGAGTAATTGCAAATTTATTTATTGATTTCCTTTGAAATCTAAGTTTCTAAGTAGAAGATTTTGAGGAACGGAGGGAAAAATATATATATTTCAAAATTTAAGTTTTTTTAACTTTTGGGGATGGCTCGAAAAAATATTTAGATTTCTAAATTTAAGATTTTATTTCATAATTATATTTTAATTATTTAGAAATTTCTAACAATTGTATATAATAATCGAGAGAAATATAATAAAGTGGTTCCAAATATTATAAGGATTGAATAAAATAAAATTTGAAAGTTAATTGTTCATCCCATTTTAAAAAGAATGGCTGTTAGTTTTTCCTTTTCTATGAAATTAATTACTTTTTTGAAACTTAAGTTTAATTACTTATAGAATTTATATAATTTGATGTTTGTGCATGTTAAATAAGCTAAGGATAGAATTCATATAATATATTTCTATGATTGTACATGAATCAGTTTGGTGATATAATCTTTTGCAATATTAATTATTTAAGGAAATTAATAAATGTTCAAAAAAGACAAGAATAACTAAATAACATATTTATTTAATTATGTTTAGATCAAATATATTTAAGGAAAACACATTAATATAAGTGAAAAAGATAAGTACTTAAATAGATAGTTTCGTTAATTTTTAGTGGTATGGAAATGTAAATAAATGTGAAAACTTAGGCATATTTTTTTATTGGGTACTTCTCTTTTAATAATGTAGATAAGGTACTTTCAGTTTTAAAATTAATTACTGGAAGAATTTCTAATTTTGGTAACTATACTTATTAATTTGTAATATTAAGACTTCGTTCCCCTACTAAAGATGAAGATGTATTTATAGTATATATCTTAAGGAGTTATTACATGATCTTAGCTTAGATTTTTTTTAAAAAAAAATTAAGAAAATAATAGTGAGAATAAGTAGAGATTTTGATTTGAGAATTTATAAAAACACAATAAAAAGCAAAATATGAGTCTTTTAAATGTTTATTTTTTATTTTACTAATAAAATTAGGTAAATAATTTAAATATTGGTTAAATAATTTTTTCCAACAAAGATTATTCTAAACTATAAAGATCTCAAATTCGAAAGCCAACTCAATGGAATCTAATCAACACAAACTATAGCAGAAGATTGAGTCCAAGCATCTCGTGCTATGTTGAATGCTGAAGTGAGTGAAGAATTCTTTACAACGATGAAATTCTTTCAAATGTGTAGTGAAAGCTGACTATTCTTTTGGTGTAATTACCATTTTCACCAGTTGAGAACAGTCAGTTGCAAACACCACATCTTTGTATGATAGGGTCTTCATGCATTTCATTACCCATATCATCGCTTCACATTCTGCATGTAAAGGTGATATGCTTCTTCGGATATTCATGGCTCCCATCATTTTTTCAAAACGAACCTCCTTTCTACAAAACCATCTTTGTCATGTAAATTTATCTTGTTCTTTCCAAGTGCCAACGACAAAACACCATATATCTTCTCTCATAATCTGAGATGATTGTATCATATTTCATCGAGAAATAATAATATTCAATTTTTGCACTTATGTCCACAATCTCTTTCAATATTAGTTATTCCTAATATCTCATGTGAACTTTTTTTTTTTTAATATTTATCATTTTTATTTTTCCATATATACACATTATCCAAGGAAAATTCCTAAAATCAATTTTCTTAGGTTATCGCTAAAACAAATAATCAATATTTGTAAAAATCGAAACACTCGAAAAAATCTATGGGTTATATAGAATTTCTGAGAGTGCCCACGTTTGTACCACTGGTGGACATTCAAACAGAACATGATTTATACACTCCCTTTCCGCTCAACAAATACTACATTGTGAATCACATTTAATTCCACCAGTCTTTAAAATTTTGGTGACTGGTAAACATCTAAATATAGTTTACCAAATAAAGTGTCTTAATCTTAGAGGACACTGTAAAGTCTATGTAAATGTCAGTAGGGGATTCGTATCTGGCCTAAAAACTTCAGATGTTAATCGCATGTCCGGTTGTGATTTTTCTAACTTATAGTCCGATTTAATGGTATAACTTTCTGTAACTGTGGGATTCCACCCATAAATATCTAATTTAGCTGACCGACTAACCGGAATACTCGAAATAAACTTTACATTATCAAGATGTATGTATACCTTAAGTAGATCCTCATTCCAGGAAAAAATCATTGGATTGATCAGATTTCCACTCGTAATAAAGGATTCAAAAATTGAATTTGAAGTTTTGGTAACGATGGCCTCGGGCGAGGAGTAGAGATCCAATGATCATTATATACATAAATTGATTTTCCTGTTCCCACTCTTTTGATTAGCCCTTTGTTAACCAGAGATCGAGTTGAGATAATGCTTCTCTATCCATAAGAGGGAAAAATGATTTAATCGGATATAAAGGATCTGATTTGTGATAATATGTTCCTTTAAAAACTTTGGCAAATAGTGATTATGGTTGATCAATTAACCTCCATAACTACTTTTCTAAAAGAGCAATATTAAAATTTTGTCGATCTTGAAAACCTATACCCCTATCCTCTTTGTCCTACACACTTTATCCTAAGAAAATCAATGAATATCCTTACTATTTCCATTACTACTCCACCAAAAATATGTGATGACACTTGTTAATTTCTTTGTGACTGTTTTTGGTAGTTGAAAACAAGACATGACATGTGTTGGCATAACTGATACCACCGACTTCAATAGTACTTTATTCTCACTTTTTGTGAGAGGTCGTACAGTCTAATTTTTCACCTTATTATTTATATGTTTATTAAGATAGCCAAATATATGTGTCTTAAAACCACATAAGAAAATGAGAAGAGATTGTGCCATCGCTCTTTTCCTAAAGCCCAGTCTAACCTACACTGTATTACTTGTTTCCTTCTCCTCCCACTCCATGACATGATCTTGACAATGAGAATGCTTTCCTGGTTACTGATGAACACGTGTTTTGTACCAAAAATATAGCTTTAAACAAATTGGTTGTTTGATAAAAAAAATAACAAATGGGTTGATGTCATAATCTGTTTTGAGAGGCAAGGAGGCCATCTTAATTTGGTCTTCATCTTTTATGGACCCATCTTTTATAGATCCTTATTGTTAAAAAAACATATTTCGCAAATTCGCTAGGCCTTCTTCTTTGAAAGTTCAGGTTGGACTAAGTGTAATGATAAATCCAAAAATTAAACAGTTGATTAATCAGAAATAAGTTTTAATTTTCTTTTTATTGTTTTGGTATATATATAACTAAATGTAGAATAAACAATTGATTATGTATTAACCCAGTGGGTTATCTCCTTATGTAACATACATTACATAGGTTCGAACAAGGTTGATACCGTTTTTTTAATTAATTTTTCATATTTATAGATAAATACAAAATTAGCTAAATATTTTCGTCAACGTCCTCAGCCAATGTCCAGCAGAAATTTTAATCTCCGCCTCTATACTTGTTTTATGTGTTTTGCCCAGTTATGCTAGATTTCCACTCTTAACTCATGATTGTACACCTAAAACTTAAAATAAGGTGATATTTTGTGAACGATTTGATTCAAATCACATGGCTGAGGGCCAATTGTCGTTTCAACTGCGATTAAAAAAAACTAACAGCCACATTTTTGAACAATGAAAAATTATACATATAAATAATTTGAAGATTTTTTTCCCAAGACAAGGAAAAGAAATATATAGAAAAATTACATACTATTGTGATGAAACTTATTTAATAGTATTTTTAGAAGTATTATGTATAGTAAAACCTAGTTAATTAAATGAATTCAACATAAAGTAAAAATCCATATTAAAATATTTTTTGATGAACTAGGAGCAGTTCGATCGGTCCAAGACTCTAATCTCTTCATAGTTCTGGGATCAACTGATGCTAATATTTGATGACATAGTGTAGAACATAGAAGTCGAACTAGGGGCATTACAAAACGAATATCGATTGTTATTGTATTGTTTTGATGGTTTTATTTCTGGCACACAGCTTTGTAGCTTCGATCCATGTTAAACAATCTTATAAATTAAGAGGTGCCCATGCCTTTTGTTTTGTTTGTGGTCCTATATTTCTGGACCTGCCCTGATGGTATACCAAATTTAGATATCTAGATGTAGACTTGACTTGGAGAAGCCAAACTGCATTTTCTTCCAAGCCTTATCACGAATTTAATAACCACGTATTTACATTTATGTCAAAATTGATGTGTTATAAGTGATGAAGATAATGGTCGAATTTATATGAGCTATCCAGGTTAGGTTACGTACTAACCATGTGGCTCCTTAGTATTTTTTGTGTGAAAAAGTTGATGGTTCCTTCATGCTTTTGTATTTCTTTTCTGTTTTTGTAAATGGAGTTATAACACGTCAACACCAAGTCCAGTTTACGATACATCAACGTAGCGAACTTTAATTAAGAAAAAGTTAAGAACCGGTTCTTAAATTAATATATACGTTTTATTAATTTAAGAAAGTTCTTAGAGTTTTAAGTCTATATAAGAAACATATATTAAATCAGTCGACCTTAATCTAATAGTAATCCGAATCTAACAATTCATAAACGGCAAAACATTGGGATCGCAGACTTTCTAGCCCTAAAGACCAAGTTTAGCGCAGGTTTTTAAAGGGGGTTTTAAGAAAAAAATATTGAGTGGACCCCACAAAAAAGATAAAATCGATTGCAAAAGACGCCAGATAAGAATCAGTAATGGAAGGGTTTTTCAACTGTTTGCGGGCCTCACTGACACGTGGCGGTCCGCAATTGGTTGCTTTTTCGGATTTAGAAAAAAGAAAAAAAAAATAATAAAATAAGAAACTCCTAAACTAACTAAGCGATAATCATGCTCTAAGAATATATGACAGTTCGTCTTAACAAATACGTCAGCTGCACCCACAAAATCAACCGCAACTGCATCTTGTTCTAAAATCAATACAAACTCGGGAATTTAATGGCTAAATCAGTAGCTATTATTGGCAAAAGATCATGTGGACCCTTGAGAACGGACCTCACGGGACCCTTCTACTATCACATTTGGGACTTGAGTAACGACATTTAGGGCTTCAGTTCTAATTTTTAGTTTCTAGAAGAAAAAAAATATAAATGAACCTGGTTGAAACAAAAGGTTAGGGTAAAACGTTAACTAACGGTCTTGGATGATAATAGCAACTCAAACAAAAATTCCAACCGTTGAAGTTCTCATGCCGACAAAAAATATTACTAATTATGGACGGTAAAGCATCATGGATCTATGTAGAAACATGTCACAAAAAAAAATCGTGGATCTATATAAAAAACATCGCTTTGAATACAATCTGGTAGATGTCCCAATTTAAAATGCATGGTAGATAAACTTTGATTAAGAATTAAAGTTGGAGAAGCCAAACTGAGCATTGACTTCCAAGCCAAACTAAGCACGCAGCTCATGATTATGGGTTATCAGATACATTTATATCGGTACTGAATCTTACGAGACCCACACGTTAACTTGCTATATCGTGGCTCCTTCATGCATCACACAAGTTATATTTATAATTCTTTTGCTCCCTCCGAAGACATTTATATTACTAAGATTACTATGATTTTTCTAGATTTTTCCCCCAAAGATAAATTCTCAATGTTTTTAAGTACTTAAGTATATTTTTCAAAAATATTAATTAATTAAATATCATTAATTGGTTATTAGTTAATGAAAAGTTTATAATAAAAAGAAATATAAATTTAGTTATAGATTTTTATTATATTTTTAATATGTGTCTAGAAAAAAAATCGGGAATAGAAGAATTGCTTTTTAGCAATCAAAACATTACTCCTTCTATTTTTTAAAGAGAGTCATTTTGATACTTTTCACACATATTAAAAAAATGATTAGAATGTATTAATGTTTTTAATAATGGTAGATAGCTATTCAACTAATAGTGTTTTAGATAAATAAAATATTTACAAAACTAATGCATTTTACAATAAATATCAAGTTAAAAACATCAGTAAATTGCATTGAAAATTAAAAACGACACTCTTTATGAAACAAAAATAAAACTTCAAAATGACACTCTTTGCGAAACAGAGAGATAAGTAAGCGGTGTTTTAGCCGTAACCCTTGTTGGAAGAGAATACCACGTAGGAGTGAAAACTCCCCTGCTCGTAATATTTAGTTTACTTAGAGTAATGTTGGGAGTTTGTCAATTTGCAGTAGAGTTTCTTAAGACTAAAATAAAAATATAAAAATGTGAGAGAATTATAATTTTTTTACCAAAGCCTCAGTTAGAAATTCTATAACAGATATTCAGTTTGATTATTTTTCTCTAAAACATATAGAAATTACATAATATATATGGAGTTTACTCTAATGTATTATTCTAGAATAATATTCTTTCAAATAGAAAATAAAATTTGAAGTTATATTTCTTTCAATAAATATAAAAAGTATAAAAGTATTTATTTTAAAGAAAACATCGCCATGTATTGCAGTTTTTTTAACTCTAAATACTACTCTCTCCGTTTCAGATTAATTGTCATTGTAGAGTAAAATTTTCGTTTCAAAATAAGTGTCGTTTTATAGTTTTAATGCAAAATTTATTGATTTTTTATTTTAATTTATTTTTCTATTGGTTAAAATGAGGTTAGGTGTATTGGTAGTTGTGTTTTTATTTTGGAAATATGCAAAATTAAATGTTTTCTTAATATATGTGTCAAAGTCTAAAACGACAACTAAAATGAAACGGAGGGAGTATTGCAGAGTTAAAAATACAATGTGTTAGAGATGTTCTTGAATAAGTTTTCAGAGCATTTTCAATGCCAAAATTTTCAATAAAAGTAATATTTTAAAAAGTATAAAATAGAGTTAAGGAAAAAGGTGTCTCTTTAAAATGAGAACTCATGAAATACTCTTCAAAGTCTTTTGAGCTAATTAATTTTATATTATCAAAACATAAAAAAGTAATTATATATTAAAATAATAATATCGTCCATGCTTAATCAAAGTCCATTTAATATCGCCAAAAAATCAAAGTCCGGCCATTTAATATCAGTTTAATTTTGAAAAAAAAATTATTTAAGGGCATTACGTTTTATTAATTTATTGTTTTTACTTTTTAAGCAACTCACATGGGTTGCTCTTATATAAATAGTGAATCTAAAAACGTTACACATCCCATCATTATAAAATAGTTCGATGAACTTTCTAATTCATATTTCATCATCAATTTCGATTCAAAAATCTATTTAAAAAAACGCCGTATGATGAACTTGTCAATGAGTGCTAGAAAAGATGCCATGCCATGCGTTATGGAGGAAACACAGTATACCTTCCCCGACGGATCACCTACGTTAGTCGAGTTATTGAAAGACTGCGACAGTTTCCACAAGGAAGATTCCAGCTCCGTTACCAAAAGTGATGATACGTCCCATCACATAATAGATATCGATGCTTTACACGTACCACCAGCTGTACCGTTTGTCTTGTCCTTCAACAACCTTGAGTACAGTGTCACTCTTCGCCAACGGTTTGGCTCCACTTCGGTGAAGACTCTACTCGATGACGTTTCCGGTGAGGCATGCGACGGCGATATCCTCGCCGTTCTCGGTGCAAGTGGAGCTGGGAAGTCCACGTTGATCGATGCATTAGCGGGACGTGTTGCAAAGGAGAGTCTTAGAGGGTCCGTGACACTAAACGGAGATAACGTTTTGCAATCTAGTTTGTTGAAAGTGATATCTGCTTACGTCATGCAAGACGATCTCTTGTTTCCCAGGTTGACCGTTAAGGAAACACTTATGTTCGCTTCTGAGTTTCGTCTCCCGAGAAGCTTGTCTAAGTCCAAGAAAATGGAGCGTGTTGAAGCACTAATAGACCAACTAGGGTTAAGAAACGCGGTTAATACAAGAATAGGAGATGAAGGACACCGTGGAGTCTCCGGTGGAGAGCGGCGGCGCGTGTCAATCGGTATAGACATTATCCACGATCCTATAGTCTTGTTCCTCGACGAACCTACGTCGGGGTTGGATTCCACCAACGCATTTATGGTGGTGCAAGTTCTTAAACGTATAGCTCGTAGTGGCAGTCTCGTAATTATGTCGATACATCAACCTAGTGCAAGAATACTTGACTTGCTTGACCGTCTTATCATCTTATCTCGTGGTAAGAGTGTGTTCAATGGTTCTCCGGCGAGTCTTCCTTCTTTCTTCTCCGACTTTGGCCATCCCATCCCGGAGAGAGAGAACATCACCGAGTTCGCACTTGACCTAGTTCGAGAGCTTGAAAGAGAATCCACCGAAGGAACTAGAGAGCTAGTAGAGTTCAACGAAAAATGGCAGCAAAAGAAATTCGCTCGAGACACGACACAAACTACATCTCAACAAGCCTTGTCCTTAAAAGAAGCCATCGATGCAAGTGTTTCTAGAGGTAAACTAGTCTCGGGCTCATCCGGTTCCATGGAAACAGTATCTTCATATGCAAACCCGTCACTGTTTGAAACATTCATCTTAGCCAAAAGGTACATGAAAAACTGGATTCGGATGCCTGAGCTTGTCGGAACAAGGATAGCTACCGTCATGGTGACTGGTTTTCTCTTAGCCACGGTCTATTGGAAGCTAGACAACACTCCAAGAGGTGCACACGAGAGATTGACCTTCTTTGCATTCGTTATGCCCACAATGTTCTATTGCTGTCTAGACAACGTCCCTGTTTTTATCCAAGAACGTTACATCTTCTTAAGAGAGACAACGCACAACGCATACAGAACATCTTCGTATGTCATATCTCATTCTCTCGTGACCATGCCTCAGTTAATTGCACCCTCCATAGTATTTGCCTCAATCACATTCTGGACCGTTGGTTTGAACGGTGGGTTAGAAGGTTTCTTCTTCTATGTCCTAATAATCTATGCTTCGTTTTGGTCTGGTTCCTCTGTTGTTACTTTCATATCTGGTGTTCTTCCGAACATCATGTTAAGTTACATGGTCGCCATCTCGTACCTCGCATACTGTTTACTGTTGAGTGGATTCTACGTGAACCGAGATCGCATACCGATCTACTGGATGTGGTTTCATTATATTTCACTGCTCAAGTTTCCCTACGAGGCTGTCTTAATCAACGAGTTTGATGACCCTTCTCGTTGCTTTGTTAAGGGAGTTCAAGTGTTCGACGGTACTCTTATTGGAGGAGTGTCTGATTCAGGAAAGGTTAAGCTCCTTCAAACTCTGGGAATGTCTCTAAGGAAGAGGATAACGGAGTCTACATGTTTAAGGACTGGATCTGACTTACTTGTACAGCAAGGTATTACTCAACTGAGTAAGTGGGATTGCTTGTGGATTACGTTTGCATGTGGCCTCTTTTTCAGGATCTTGTTTTACTTTGCTTTGCTGTTTGGGAGCAAAAACAAGAGGACGTGAGAGGTAGTAGTCCCTACGAATAAGTATGTGCGTTATGGAACGGTGGTTGTATACTAATAGTAGTAACATTTATGATCGTTTATCTCTATGTATTTTTTTGTAATATTGAAAAAGAAAGTGTTTATATACTTTTCCAAGTCATTTATGTAAGTATCTTACAAATTGAAAATATATATTTTATTCGGTGTTTTTTTTCTTAAAGAAAAGCTTATTTGAAATACCTTTGAGAGGATTTCTTAATTGCCTGAGATACCATTCAAACTTCAATATTACATTTTAGCTTTAAAAATATTATACAAGTATCTCTACTTGGTAAGAAACCTAAAAAATATTTCAACAGTTTAACATTAATATTTTAATTAAAATTTGGGTTTTCTGGGGGAAAGAAATATTTTAGGTGGCCATTTTTTGTCTATTCAATCTAAATTTCTAAATTTTCTTAAATTTTTTGTATAATAAAACTTAAATTAGTATTATTACTTGTATATATAAACAATTAAATTTCAAACATTTCAGCACATTCAGATTGGGATTAATTTTCCTGTATGATATCAAATTTTATAATTCCAAAAATCATTCAGGACAAAATAAACCTCTTGGCTAATATGTTTTACATACTTTTTTTTTACTAATAATATCATTTACATACTTGTGTGATGACTGATGAATCGCCACATGCAAATTTAGTTCGTATAGTCTGTTTCTACAGCATAAAATGATGTTTGTATAGAAGTACATATTATCTGAAGCTTTAAACTTTTAAATGCTAGCTTCTCGAAAGGTGGTATAGCGGTAACATTTATGATAGTTTATCTCTACTCCTTTATTTTTCTGTAATATTGAAAAGCAGCATTTTTACATCGAATTCAAATTACTATTATTACATGAATATAAAATTAAATTTCATTTTTAGCACATGCAGTTGTGGTTAGTTCGTGTATAATTAATACATGAATTTTGATATACACTATACACGTATATTGGAGACTAAATAATTAAATCAAAGATCAGTCTCCCAATATACATTAAACAATACACACACACACACACACACACACACACACACACACACACACACACACACACATATATATATATATATATATATATATATATATATATATAAAAGATTCCCACATCTACTTAATGATGAACCTATATTTATAAAAATTAGCTATCTAATAAGCTGCTATTAGAACTCAATCATATCCCTAACATTTTGTATTGGTTTTAGTTATCAAGATATTCGATTCTTAACTGTCAACATATTATTGGTAAGTGTTTTAGAAGTGAAGCCAATTTTTTTTTAACCACAATCTTTTTCAATAATGTTTTAAAATCTTTTTATAAAGTTACATATTTTTAAAAATTCTTTTCTTTAGCTTTAGAAAGCATTAATTTAGAGCATTTATGTATTGACTTTAGAAAATTTACATATAAATAATTAAATCTCCTCAAACCTACAACCAAAATTTTACAGTAAAAAATTTAAACAACAACCAAGTAGTTTTGGCCTAATAATAAAAGATCCACAGCTGTAAATATTACATGGATTCGAATTTTTTTGACCACCTAAAATGCTTTAATTGGTAAAAAAATATGGATTATGCGAATTTCGTAATGATTAGTCCTTAAATCTAAAGAGGCTATGGGATCACACCACAATTATTAAAAAAAAAAAAATTAAATAACTACCGTGAAAAGATTTACGACATTAATTTTACAGCATAATAAATAAAGCTACGTACGTCTCGTTCCAATCAACCCATATAATACTGTGGAAAGTTGGTTCAAAATTCAGGTTTGGATCCGGTTTCATATTATTGAACCAAAGACAAGCTAGTATGGTTATTGTGTCAATTCCGATAACACAGAGATCACGAAGATAAAACAAAAAAGGTTGGGCCAGTTTGAGAACTCTAACTCATATGTAAAATCAACTTTTTATGGGTCTGAATACTCTCAAAACAAATTAATCCCAAAAAATAAAATCTGTAACTTTTTTTTTTTTTGCTTGAAGTCCTTACATGAATAGATACTTAGAAAGATGATGGTTTTGAATGCTTGCAGTCGACAATATATATAGGATTGATAGTTAGATTAACACTATACATAATTAGCCCAAGAATCTCAGTTATTGTCGTGAGACATTAAGAAAGTTCAATATAAGTTTTCCATAACTACCAAAAAAATAATTGGGCAAGTTATTCTTTGTTGCCAAAGTTTTTTATAGTCTTCAATTTAAAATCCCAGGTATAACTTCTGAAGAATTATGTAGCAAGCATATATATTCGATAGATACACATGATAATATTTTCGTATTTATTTCTTTCTTATTCTATAAAAAAAAATTACACTAACCTAAATATTCCTGATTCTATATGTGTATCACATTAATTTAAGATTTTTATTGCATTCTAAAATTAAAAAAATAAAATAATTTGATTGCTTATGTTTCGGTTCAATTGAAATTAAAATGATATTTAACCAATATCAACTATAGAAAATCCATATATTATTGATGTTTTCTACTTGAATAGTTTTCAAATATTTTCATATGTTTCGTATACAATATAAGAGGATTCTTGTATTTGTTTCATAAATACTTACTTGATAGTATAACAATAATATATTTGTTTCAACACAAAATTACAATAAATTTTCTTATTTAGAGATTCTTGATAACTTTGCTTATGTGTTGAACCTAATAATAATGAACGCTTGATATTCATTTTGGTTTACTGCTCGATTAGTGAATGAATCAAGACTAATTGTGCACAATATAGATTTTTATCCCAACACATACATAAATTTATATTTTATTTGATATATTTAATCCTCTGTTGATTTTTTCATCATTTATATATGGTGTAGGTGAATTTTTGGAAAAACCAAAAATTGCAACCAAAGAACCTTAGAATAAAATTCGAGAGGGCCAAATGGCCAATACCATTTTCAATTTCTAATACGTGTTGTATGTTCAATGAGTTAGGAAAACAGAAAGCTATATAACATAGTGGACTTTTTAATTGAGGAAACAACCTTTAAAACTTTGAAATTTCAAATTAAAATTAAAAATTTTTTAACTCGTGTTTGAGTTAAAAAAATCTCCAAATTTTAAATATTGGTGATTTTAACTCTCATATTTTTTTGACTCAGCCATTTAAAAAACTTGAATAGTCAACAGTTCAAATCGATTAAAAATAAATGTCTATTAACTCTTTAAATGACATTATTTTAAAAACTGGTTAAAACATTGATTAAACGACGTCCTTTTGCTTCTGTAAACACTTAAAGCATCTCTTTCGTAAAACCATAATGAAGAAGATGAAATTGATTTGGAACTATGGTTTCAAGAAAGAGTTGTTTTAAGTTTTACATAAACAGAAAACGTTATTTGATCAACGTTTTAATCAGTTTTTAAAATAATGTCATTTAAAGAGTTAATAGACATTTATTTTTAATCGATTTGAACAGTTAACTATTCAAGTTTCTTAAATGGCCGAGTCAACAAAATATAAGAGTTAAAATGACCAATATTTGAAAAATTGAAATTTTTGGCTTTAATTTAAAAGTTTAATGTTTTAATGGTTGTTTCTCCTTTTTAATTATAATTGTATGTGAAATTAATTGAAAACCTTACCGTTTTAAATTTTGTTGGCCAACGTTAGCGTTTTAATGATTAGTACGTATGTATTCTTCAAGAGAAATCAAATTTAGACCAAGGTTTGTCTAAACTCTTTGTAATGCTGTCATGTTATCAATTAGAAAATGTAATGAATTAATACATAAGCAAAGTTATTTTGTAATCAATATAAAATTGATGTTACAACTTTTTAAAAGATCCTCAAATAATATAAAGAGAATTCATTCATCATGTTCTACGATCCACATTCTTCGCCAAATTATTGTTCTTTGAATTCCTATCATTTCATTATTTATTACCTTTGTCAACTGTTCATTATTTATTTAGGAACATCAGTAATCACGAATATTTTTCGTAGAGTTTCTTACTAGCTAAAGATTACACGTATCTTATTTTTTTAAAAATTTATTTAATTTAAATTTAAAATTTTCATAATTGAAATAATCAGTGAGTTTTCTGTTCCCTTTAAACAAGAGAAATAGAGAGCTCTCAGTGACCATACCAAACAAAAACTGAACTGCAGATATGTTTTAGGCTCCGAGAGAAGATAACTGAAAATTCAACACGTAAGTTCACCATTTCATAAGTTTAGTAATATACCAGTTCTACTTTCATCTTATTGTTCATGATCTTTACAATACTTTATTGTCAAGTAACAAAACATATAGTTTTTTAATTAATGTTCTTTGTATATATATATATATAGCTTATTTGGAAATTTAAATGTAATTTTAAGTAATTTGTTTAAATTTTTATACAGAAAATTGAATCCAGATTTCGTATGCATGTTACTATATAAAAGATATATTTATGATTTTTTTAAAAATAGATGTTTATGATTTAATCAGGGTTCCCACATGCACAGTGATTCTTCACCTCCAATAAAACTACGTTAGCTTCGCTGTCAAGATGCCGCGTGTTGCAGCGGAATCCCAAGAAATCTCTCTCGACGGCGGCTGGGAGTCACCAACACTCGGCGAACTGCTGAAAGCTCTCGAAGACGGTGACCGGAAGAAAGACTCCGGCGAAGATGCTTTGGCTCATCACATATTGGATCTCACTTCCCCTGAAACAAGACCTGTGCCGTATCTCCTATCCTTCAACAATCTTTGTTATGATGTCCGGGGAAAGGCCGGTTCCGTGAAAACTCTACTCAACGATGTTTCCGGTGAAGCATGCGACGGCGATATCCTAGCCGTTCTCGGCGCAAGCGGAGCTGGAAAGTCAACGTTGATCGACGCTTTGGCGGGACGTGTCAGTAGCTTGAGAGGCACGGTAACTCTAAACGGAGAGAAAGTTTTGCAAACTCAACTCCTAAATGTGATATCTGCTTACGTCATGCAGGACGATCTCTTGTTTCCCATGCTGACCGTTAAAGAAACACTTATGTTCGCCTCTGAGTTTCGTCTCCCGAGAAGCTTGTCTAATTCCAAGAAAATGGAGCGTGTTGAAGCCCTAATAGACCAGTTAGGGCTCAGAAACGCGGCGGATACAATAATAGGAAACGAAGGACACCGTGGTGTCTCAGGCGGAGAGCGGCGGCGCGTGTCGATAGGCATCGACATCATCCACGACCCTATTGTCTTGTTCCTCGATGAACCTACTTCAGGGTTGGACTCCACCAACGCGTTTATGGTGGTGCAAGTTCTTAAACGTATCGCTCGTAGTGGCAGTATGGTAATTATGTCGATACATCAACCTAGCGCTCGTATCATAGACTTGCTTGATCGTCTTATCATCTTATCACACGGAAAGAGTGTGTTTAGTGGATCTCCGACAAGTCTTCCTCAGTTCTTGTCTGAATTCGGACATCCAGTCCCGGAGAAAGGGAACATCACAGAGTTTGCACTTGACCTAGTCCGAGAACTAGAAGGATCCACCCAAGGAACCAAAGAGTTAGTAGAGTTCAACGATAAATGGCAACAAAACCAATCTCCTCGAGCCACCCCAATGACCACTCCTTACAAAGCCTTATCTCTAAAAGAATCCATCATTACAAGTGTTTCAAGAGGCAAACTAGTCTCCGGCTCGACCAGTTCCAACCCCATTTCCATGGAGACAGTATCATACGCAAACACGCCATTGGTCGAGACATATATTTTATCCAAACGTTACCTGAAAAACTGGTCCCGCACCCCCGAGCTTATTAGAGCACGGCTCGCTACGGTCCTAGTGACTGGTCTTATCTTAGCTACTATATATTGGAGGCTGGACAACACTCCACGAGGTGCACAAGAGAGAATGGCTTTCTTTTCATTCTCCATATCCACAATGTTCTACACTTGTGCAGACAACCTCCCTGTCTTTATCCATGAACGTTACATTTTCTTGAGAGAGACAACTCACAATGCATACAGGACATACTCATACGTTATCTCTCACATTCTCGTGTCTCTGCCTCAGCTACTCGCTCTCTCCATTGCATTTGCTGTTACCACGTTCTGGACAGTTGGTTTAAGCGGTGGGGTAGAGAGCTTCTTGTATTACTGTCTCATTATCTACGCAGCCTTTTGGTCTGGATCCTCTTTCGTTACCTTCATATCCGGTCTTATTCCAACTGTCATGATAAGTTTCATGGTCACTATTTCCTATCTTTCATACTGTCTACTGATGGGTGGATTCTTCATTAACCGTGATCGGATACCGAGTTACTGGATATGGTTTCATTACATCTCATTGATGAAGTATCCTTATGAAGGTGTCTTGATCAATGAGTTTGATGACCCATCTCGATGTTTTGTAAGAGGAGTTCAAGTATTTGATGGTACACTTTTCGCCAAAGTGCCTGATGCAATAAAGGTTAAGCTTTTTGATACACTGGATAACTCTTTAGGAACGAAGATAACAGAGTCCACATGCTTGAGAACAGGGCCTGACTTGCTTTTGCAGCAAGGTATATCTCAGTTGAGCAAATGGGATTGCTTGTGGATTACGTTTGCTTGGGGTATCTTCTTTAGGATCTTGTTTTACTTGTCCTTATTGTTTGGAAACAAGAATAAGAGAACGTGAAGGAAGTCCACAACACACAAAACATACTTTCTATTGGCCTCAATGTTGTTTCTCTAGCTACCCTTAATATACATATTGAGTGAAGCTTGAAGTTTCCAAGTCTTCTCGTTGTTGTAGTTTTTTTTGTTTGTAACATTTATAGTTGTTTCATACTTTTTTAAATCCTTTTGGGAATATTATCAAACATATATTTCTCTTTCAGTTTCAGTTATCAGAATTACTGGAGAGTTGACCATAAAAAGTTAAAACACTTCAAATGGGTGCTTTCCATATCGCCAATAATGAACACACCAAACATGTAGAACTAGACTGTCATAACATTTGTGAAAAAATTCAAATGGGTTTGTTGAGAATGTTTCATGCTTGATCTATTTACTAAGCACTTGTTTCCTACTAAGTTCAAATTTCTTCTAGGCAAGAAGGATATCAATATCTTTGCTCCATCTTATAGGGAATATCACATTTGTGTATATATCAATTTATAATGAATTAGATGTAAATATCTATACGGCTGTAAAAAATGTAAATATTTATACATCCAGTTTGTCTCAATTACTTTCTTAACCTTACATACACTATTTTTCTAGAATAGTTATTCTCTTAGCTTCGTCATTTTTCATTGATGACAAAGCTTGATTATGATTCTGTTCATGGTTTTTTTTTTTCCTGTAGATAAGTAAAACATTAAAAGATTTAAAAACTATACTAGTAACTATTCTTGAAAGAGTGATCATATAAGTAAAGTTTTCTAAGGTGTATAATGGAATGATCATAGAAGTAATAATTTGTGTTATTGATGCTCATGGCCAATGTCCCTATTTATACAGCGAGTAAAGTCCTAAACAGATAAGGACATAGAAAATATATCTCCTAAACTTATGCTAGGAAGGAATTATTAGTTATCTCATTACTCCCCTTCAAGTTGGAAGTGAGGTTTTGAATACCCAACTTGGACAGCAGATATTTAAAGAGAGGACGCGGGAGAGCTTTCGTAATAATGTCAGCTAGATGGTTTTTAGAATACACATGCTCTGTAGTAATAAGCTTGGCCTTAACTGCGTTACGAACATGATGACAATCTCTTTCAATATGTTTAGTGCGCTCATGGAGCACTGGGTTTTCTGCAAATGTAAATGGCACACTTACTATCACAAAAGAGCTTCATCGGAGTAGGATGTGAAATGCCAACGTTTGCAACTTCCACTTAACATGCTTTAGTTCTTTGAGAGTGACGAACATCAAGCGATACTCTGCTTCTGCAAACGAGAGACTGACAGTGTCTTGTTTCTTTATTCTCCATATGATTGGTGAGTCGCCAAGGAATACGATGTCAGCGCTGAGTGACCACCAAGTAGTAGGACAAGCAGACCAGTCTGAATCGCAGTAAGCACTGATCTGAAGACTCGGTTTAGAGTCTAAGAAGATACCCTGACCTGGACATCCTTTTAATTAATGCACCACACAAATTGCAGCATCCAAATGAGGGAGGAGAGGCTTATGCATAAACTGTGATAATATATTAACTGCATATGCTATGTTAGGACGAGTATTGGTTAGATAAATTAATCGTCCCATAAGTCTGCGATATTGTGGAGCATTTGCAAGAGGACCTTTAACGACTGCTAGTTTATGGTTCAACTCCATGGGAACCGTCGAGGGCTTAGCAGCAAGGAGACCAGTTTCGGCGATAATGTCAAAGGCGTATTTCTGCTGTGAAAGATGAAAACCAGAAGCATTACGAGCCAACTCTAGTCCGAGGAAATATTTTAACTTTCCAAGGTCCTTCATTCTGAAGCAGATTTATAAATTATTCTTGAATTCTTGTAGAAATGTTGCATCATTACAGGCAATGACGAAATCATCCACGTAGATAAGGATATGAATATATATGGATCCTTGCACTTTAAGGAACAGAGGGTGATCCGTATCGTCATGAGAAAACCCAAACTTTGTAAGAGATGCAACAAGCTTAGCATACCAACACCTAGGAGCTTGACGAAGGCCATATAGAGATTTCTTCAACCGACAAAACTTATTAGGATCCAAGCATGCGTAGCCTTGTGGGAGCTTTATATAAATTTCTTTCTTCGATATCTCCATGGAGGAAAGCATTATGGACGTCCATTTGGTGGACTAGCCAACCTTTTTCTGCTGCTATTTTGAGAATAAATCGAACTGTAGATAGCTTGGTCACAAGTGCAAACATTTCATTAAAATCCTCTCCTTTAGTTTGATTGTTACCATGCACAACCAAGCGTGCCTTGCATCGCTCAATCGTTCCATTCACATTGTATTTATTGGAAAACAGCCATCCATTGCCAAGAGCCTTATGTCCTGGTGGGAGATCAGTAAGCTCCCATGTGTTAGTGAGTTCAAAAGCATCAACTTATTTTGATATTGCATCACGCTAGTTTTTCTGCTTTGCCGCTTCCTTGTAGGAGCGAGGGACATCATCATTTATGATCGACGCCATGAATGCACGATGTGTGTCTGAAAATAAGTGATCATAAACATAATTGGATATGGGATGCAAAGTATTACCTGAGACTGTTTGTAGAGAACCTTGATCAGGCGAGGAGAGATCATGAGAGGGTTTATTATCACAGCCAGCAGAATGAGTGACATAGTCTTTGAGAAGAATATAAGGCGTTTTCAGTCTCTGGCCACGACCAAGGATCTCAGGTATTCCTGGTAAAAGTGGAGCTTGTGTATTATCAGCTTGTGTTTCAGTAGTTGTAGGTAATTGCGGGGAAGGAGCAATAGGTGACTGAGGTATAGGAGACACGGCCGAGTTGTCAGTTGTTGATGTTTCAGTAGATGGAGCAGGCGCCGTAGTATCTGACTCACATTCTACCAGTGTGTTGTTGGTGCAGCCGGTGGTGTTGCTACAGGTGGTGGTGTGTTACTCCCCCTTGATTCAATGATCGGAAAACTCCAGTCATCAACCACCACGTCGGTATGATTCAGAGGTGGTTGAACATAGTCATCTGTACCAACTCCAGGGAACTTTGATTCAGAGAATACAACATCATGACTAGAGAAGAATTCTTGTGTCTCGAGATGATATACTTGCCACACTTTCTTTTTATACGGGTAGCCAACAAAAATACATTTACGGCTCCGATCTCCAAACTTATCTTTGTTTCGAGAATTTTTATAAGCATAACAGAGGCAACCAAAAACTCGTAACTGATCATAGTTTGGTTTATTTCCAAATATAATTTCATATGGAGTGTGGCCTTGAAGAATCTGAGTCGGAGTGTAGTTGATAAGGTGGCCCGTATCGAGTATGCTTTCTCCCCAGAATGTAGATGGCAACTGTTCTTGGAAGAGACAGGCTCTAGCGAGATTGAGAAGATGTCTATGCTTTCGTTCGACACAACCGTTTTGTTATGGTGTATCTACACAAGAGGTTTGATGCTCAACGCCTTGTTTTTTGAAGTAAGACGATAGAACCATGAATTCTGAGCCATTATCTGTCTGAATTTTCTGTACCTTTTTCCCAAACTGCGGTTCACATAAAGCAAAGAACTCAGGAAGAAGTTTTGATACTTCTGATTTTTCCAGCATTAGATAGATCCAAACAGCTCTGGAGTAGTCATCAACAATGTTTAAGAAATATTTGGCAATATACGAAGAAGGTGTACGGTAAGGACCCTAAAAATCACAATAAATCAAAGAAAACAATGTTGATGCTTTATTAGAACTATCCGGAAAAAAAACACAACGAGTCTGTTTAGCTCGAAAATAAATTTCAAAGAATTGCTCAGAATCAAATTTCATAAAATCAGTAAAAGTGACAACACACAATAAGAAGGGTGTCCAAGCCGTCGATGCTATAATTAAGATGTCAAAGCATTAGTAGTCTTAGGAACTCATGCAGCTGTGACGCCCGTGAAATAATAAACCCCCTCACGTTCTTCATTCGTTCCAATCAGGGTCTTCGTAAAACTGTCTTGCAATACACATAATGTACCAGTGAATATGTCAATACATCCAGTCTGCTTTAATAAGCATGAAACAGAGATGAGGGTGCAGCTAAAATCAGGGTCGTATAGAACATCCTCAAGATAACAATCTCGACTAAGGACTAGAGTCCCCTTCTTGAGTGCTCGCGAATGACGACCATCAAAGAATTTTACTGATGATGGAAGTATATCAACAATGTCGGTGAGGAGTGATAAGTTTCCTGTCATATGATGGGACGCCCATGTATTAGTTATGACATTTGTAGAGTTAGTTTTACCAGATAATCTCTCAGCAGAGATACTCAAACGTGAGGACTGAAGTAGTTGGATGACTTGGGCGATCTGGTTGTTGTCCATAGGTAGAGTTGAAGTTACATTGTTAGAGACAGCTCGTGTTGTATTTGATCGACCTCGTCCACGATTGTTAGAGTTCGCAGATCGGCCACCATGACCTCTTTGATTGAACCCATACAAAGCTCCTCCTGTATTTTTCTTGTTTCGAGGTAGATCATTCCACCAATATGGATAACCATGTAGGAGGAAGCATTCTGTTTGATCATGTCCCCTCCGAGAACAACGAGAGCATTTTCTATTAGGATCCCGATTGCGAACAGCTGACGCAACAACTGGTTGTGTATCAGTCTTTGGTGTCTTTGTTTGAGCTGAGAAGCCAATTGCTTATGTTTTTGATTCTAGAGACCAAGTGCTGTCATTATGTTGTTCTTCTCGGATGACACGAGAGCAAACCTTGTTGATATCCAGTAAAGGATCCTCATCAATAATCTGCAAATGTATGTTGCAGAAGCGAGTTTCATCAGACCAAATAGAAACTTGTGGACATGAATCTCCTCGTTTTTTCAATATCAGTGCAGCTTCACAAGAACATGAGCGTCTTGAGGTTATCGAGTTCTTCCCAAAGCTTAGAGAGACGACCATAATATTCAATGACAGTCTGGCCGTTCTGTTGACATGTATTGATAGCATCCCGTAGTTGATGAATACACACCCCGTTCTTGATAGAGAACCTTCATTGTAAGTCCTCCCACAGATTTTGTGCTTCAGGTACAAAGGTAACAGTTGATCGTATTTTGGGATCAATAAAGGTTCATATGCAACCTACGAGCATATAATTTGTGGCCAGCCATCGAGATAAATCTGGTTCAGAAGTTGGTTTCAGAATTGTTCCATTAATGAACCCAAGCTTTTGTTTTGCTTGTATGGAGTTTAATATTTATGTTGCCCATTCTGTGTAGTTTTCACCACGGAGAAGAACTGAGGTGATAAGGGCTCCATGGTTGTCCTAACGTGTGTTGGTGGATAAGTCTACCTTGGAGGCGCGTGTTTAGCCAGTGGTTTACTAACGTGTGTTGGTGCTCCTGGCATTGGCGCGTTGAGAAAGAAATAATGCAGGTTGACATGGTCGTCTATGGCCATTTTAAAGCAGCTCTGGAGGTCTTTTCCATTGGTTCTCTTTTGCCGGCATCGTCTTATGTCCCCATTGAATCTCAGCCGGTTTATATTTTGATGGATTTCGCTCTTGGTTCTTAATTGTCTCAGTTGTCCTGTTGTCACAAGGGCATCCCTTTGGTGTTGTGAATTTATCCATCTTCTAGTCATCGAAAGCATCAAGTGGCAAGGTGGTTCGACGCTTTGCGTTGTATTTGAGTTTCAGCTTTCTTTGGTGGCATGACTTGGAGAATCATCCTAACCCAATGTTGTTCATGGTTACTTGACCTCGTCGGCAATGATGTTTCTCTAACCTTTTTTACAAGTCTAAAGAGTTCAGTCTGGTGTCGATGCTTCTGTTTTATTAGGCTCAACTTTTTCAATCTAAGTTAGAGACGGTGACAGCCTGTTACCATCTCATGGTAAGCTTGTGCTTTAATGAAAGCTGTAAATGCGTCAATTAGAAGAAAGTGGAGACATCATTTTTCCGCCCCGATTAACTGGATCTAGTTAGCGACGACGAGTGTTGAGTCTGACAAGCGATTCGGCTGTTATATTCTTCCAAAGTCTTTTTTTTTAACTCATCATCAATTTTCATTAACCAAAATGTGAACATGGGATTACAACCACACGAGTTTTCAACCCGACGTACAAACGGCGCGATCTAGTAACACCTAGAATCACTAAGTTGGATCCTACGCTACCTAATCAGTGCATCACTGTAACTTTCACCACTCCAAACCGAGTTCATCTCACGACTCGAGATAAACCGGCTCTTACACCCTAAGATTAGACCACTAAGCAAGCATAGTGAATTACTAGAAAATCAAGACACTAAAACGACCATTCATTATAATCCAACTATTGGGCCCCTAATGATTTGAATTTCTTACATGTCCCAACAGAGTCAACACCATTGGTGCATACCGGTCAAGCATCATCCTTTCCAGCTATCACTATCCTGCCTCTGAGCCTGAAACCGAACATGGACGTACGGAATGAAAGCGGACCTTGGCAACAGAAACAGAACCGAGCACTTCAAATCGAAGCTTGCAAAAGGAGTGGAGACCAACCACTGGAACGCCCACTGATCGTCACCGGCGCTGGGAAGAAAGCCTCCACCGCGCTTGTACCACAAAAGCCTCTCCTCAGGTTGACTCCACCGTTGTCAAAACTCTTGCAGCGCGTCGTCTCTCCGAGAACTGAAGGGACATACCTCTGTTCGCTATCCGTTACGTCCCTCCTCCAACCGTCTCACCACCACACGAGAGAGTAGATCAGGTCTTAGGGAGTTGTCTCGCCGCGTCACGCGCTGCTACCACAACATTAGCATCATAGATCGGAAAATAGGGAAAATTGGATCTGTCACCACTGTCAGTCCTAAAAGCCGACTCCCACCTTCGCCGTTCTTCCTTGGACCTTGTTGTTTCTCTATAAGAAGCTGGAACCACCTCCTTCGACTGACAAGAATCTCTGGAGGAGTACGACAACACAGAGATTCACACATATCGACTTAGGTTGAGCGTGGAGGTGAAAGAAAAAGGAAAACGAGGGTTGGGGATGAGAGGATGCACCTCCGACGCCGCGAATCGATGACGTCAGAGCTAGGGTTTCCAGCCATCTGTTGTCTGCAAGCTTAGTAGGATAGTTTTGGTCATATCCGTTTTATTCAAGGAAAATTAGGCTGTATGACAAGGAAAAACACATAATTCACTGCATAACTATTTTCCCTAACGTTTTTATACACATCCTTAATTTTATAAATTAATACTGTATTACCCTTTAAAACAACCAGCAAAACCTGAAACAAAAAGAAATTTCAAATTCTTAATTATTATTTAAAAGTAAATTGTGGCTTTATTGTCTTCACATCTTATTCTCGACTATTTTCTTTCTTCTTCCACTACTACTTCAACAAGAGCTATCTGCTGTTGACCATTATATTGGCTTGAAGAAATGCCATGGGAGCAGCAGCAGTAACCAATATAGCTCGAGCAGACCATTTTCTTTCCAAGGGAACAGAGGCACGTGCTCTCTCTTCATGGGCAGGTGGGTTCATGATGAATCGTATCCTCTTTAAGAGGCTTTGCTGGTGATAGAAAAAAGGCTTTTCAGATTCCAAAAACGACAGTAGCGAAAACACTGAAGCATGTATGTATCTGAATTTACAGAAAATCTATGTTGTATGTGGAAGAAGATGAACAGTTTTTCTTATTGTATTGTATTTTATTATATGCATATAGAATAGAAATGTAAACAATATGTATTTTTCATATTTTGTTATGTGTTCTATTCTGTTACTATACTATTTTATCATGTTCCATTTCATTTGACGGTTAATAAAAGATGTTCCATTTTATTTAGAAATATATTTTATAATTTTCTTAAATTTTAACTATCATTACATGTTTTTAATCTGTAAAAATAGTATTGTGATCTATACTATATAGTTCAATAATACATAATATAATTTAATATTACATGATATTATGTACCTTTTAGATTTTGATATTTGGGTTTAGGGTTCATATTTGGATTAGGGTTTAGTGATTAGAGATTAGGGTTTAGTATTTAGAAGATGAAAGGGTATGGTTGGGGTCATCATTAACTTCTTACATGCAACCACAAACATTTCATATTTTCACCAATATGTACTATGTTATTTTTTTTGTTCCATTCTATTTGGGTTTAGAGTTTATATTTGAGTTTAGGGTTTATATTTGGGTTAGAGTTTATATTTGGGTTTAGAGTTTATTGATTAAAGTTTAGAGTTTAATATTTAGGGGCTGTGGTGGGATTAGGGATAACTAGAGTTTGGATATGTTTAGTATTTAAAGGTTGTAGGTGGGATTATATCTTATACTATTTCGGTGATATGGAATATAATATTTAATGCATATATATATGTGGTTAATGAATGTATACGTGGATGACCAAGAAAAAGACGTCACATACTCTTTCACTTGCAACTGAAAACCTTTTAAACAACAGAGTAGAATCGGATAAAATAGAACACAAATGTCTGATACTTAATTATGTTAAAATCAATGTTACTTACCTAATTTATCTCTCAAATATGGCTATTACACAAATAAACCCTTTATTCAAATCATTGATATATTTTTATGTTTATGTTCTTTCACGAAGATTGTAAATAAAATTTCATTGTAAAAAAGAAAGAATTTTAGAAAATTTTGTTGCGCGATCCAAATAAAATTTCTCCAACTGTTTTTTTTTGTTAATTTGACCAGTGAAGAAATGTTGAAAGATATTTCATTATTGTATTTTCCGATTATGATATCATTACTCGTTTTAAAGGAAGGTTACATCATAAAGAACGAAAAATCCAATAAACAAAAAGCACAACACTTGCTCGTTTATGTTTTGATATACTAAAAATTGATTCGTCACGTTTTGCAATCCACATTATTCGCCAAATTATTATTAATCTCATGCATTGTTATTCTTTGATTTCATATCATTGCATTATTTATTAATATTTGTCAACTATTCCATTATTTATTTAGGATATCAGTAATCACGAATCTTTTTCATAGAGTTTCTTACTAATTAAGAAGACACGTTTCTTATTTCTTATTTTACTTTACTTTATTTTAATTTAAAATTTTCATATTAAAGTAATATGTGAGTTTTATATTCCCTTTAAATAAGAGAAATAAAGAGCTCTCAGTGATCATACTAAACAAAAACTGAACTTCAGATATGTTTTAAGCTCAGGAGAGAAGAAGATAACTGAAAACTTAACACGTAAGTTAACCATTTCATACGTTTAGTAAATATACCAGTTCTACTTTCTTTTGTTCATGATCTTTACAATACTTTATTGTCCAGTTAAACAATATATCCCATGTGTATGATTTTAATGTTCTTTATATATAGCTTACTTGTAAATTCATATGTAATTTTAATTAATTAGTTTCAATTTTTCTACAGAAAATTGAATCCAGATTTCGTATGCACGTTACATTAGTAAATATATATATATAATATATATATTTATATATTCTAAATAGAGATGTTTATGTTGTTTTTTTAAAGATGTTTATGGTTCCCACATGCACAGTGATTCTTCACGGTTAGCTTCACCTTCGCTGTCAAGATGCCGCGTGTTGCAGCGGAATCCCAAGAAATCTCTCTCGACGGCGGCTGCGAGTCACCAACACTCGGCGAACTGCTGAAAGATCTCGAAGACGGTGACCGGAAGAAAGACTCCGGCGAAGATGCTTTGGCTCATCACATATTGGATCTCACTTCCCTTGAAACAAGACCTGTGCCGTTTCTCTTATCCTTCAACAATCTCTGTTATGATGTCCGGGGAAAGGCCGGTTCCGTTAAAACTCTACTCAACGATGTTTCCGGTGAGGCATGCGACGGCGATATCCTAGCCGTTCTCGGTGCAAGCGGAGCCGGAAAATCCACATTGATCGACGCACTTGCGGGACGAGTGAGTAGCTTGAGAGGCACGGTAACTCTAAACGGAGAGAAGGTATTGCAAACTCAACTCCTAAATGTGATATCTGCTTACGTCATGCAAGACGATCTCTTGTTTCCCATGCTCACCGTCAAAGAAACACTTATGTTCGCTTCTGAGTTTCGTCTCCCAAGAAGCTTGTCCAAGTCCAAGAAAATGGAGCGTGTACAGACCCTAATAGACCAACTAGGGCTCAGAAACGCGGCTGATACAATAATAGGAAACGAAGGACACCGTGGTGTCTCCGGCGGAGAGCGGCGGCGCGTTTCCATCGGTATCGACATCATCCACGACCCTATCGTCTTGTTTCTCGACGAACCTACTTCAGGGTTGGACTCCACCAACGCCTTTATGGTGGTCCAAGTTCTTAAACGTATCGCTCGAAGTGGCAGTATGGTAATTATGTCGATACATCAACCTAGCGCTCGTATCATAGACTTGCTTGATCGTCTTATCATCTTATCACAAGGCAAGAGTGTGTTCAGTGGATCTCCGACAAGTCTTCCTCAGTTCTTGTCTGAATTCGGACATCCAGTCCCGGAGAAAGAGAACATCACAGAGTTTGCACTTGACCTAATCCAACAACTCGAAGGAACATCCACCCAAGGAACCAAAGAGTTAGCAGAGTTAAACGAGAAGTGGCAACAGAACCTATCTCCTCGAGCCACGCCAATGAGCACTCCTTACAAAGCCTTATCTCTAAAAGAATCCATCATTACAAGTGTTTCAAGAGGCAAACTAGTCTCCGGCTCGACCAGTTCCAACCCCATTTCCATGGAGACAGTATCATACGCGAACACGCCATTGGTCGAGACATATATATTATCCAAACGTTACATGAAAAACTGGTCTCGTACCCCGGAGCTCATTACAACACGGCTTGCTACCGTTATGGTGACTGGTCTTATCTTGGCTACTATATATTGGAGGCTGGACAACACTCCACGAGGTGCACAAGAGAGAATGGCTTTCTTTGCATTCGCCATGTCCACAATGTTCTACACTTGTGCAGACAACCTCCCTGTCTTTATCCAAGAACGTTTCATTTTCTTGAGAGAGACAACTCACAATGCATACAGAACATATTCATATGTTATCTCTCACGCTCTTGTGTCTCTTCCTCAGCTATTCGCTCTCTCCATTGCATTTGCTGCAACCACGTTCTGGACAGTTGGTTTGAGCGGCGGGGTAGAGAGCTTCTTTTATTATTGTCTCATTATCTACGCAGGCTTTTGGTCTGGATCCTCATTCGTTACCTTCATATCCGGTCTTATTCCGAATGTCATGATAAGTTTCATGGTCACTATTTCCTATCTTTCATACTGTCTACTGATGGGTGGATTCTTCATTAACCGTGATAGGATACCGAGTTACTGGATATGGTTTCATTACATCTCATTGATGAAGTATCCTTATGAAGCTGTCTTGATCAATGAGTTTGATGATCCATCTCGATGTTTTGTAAGAGGAGTTCAAGTATTTGATAGTACACTTTTCGCCAAAGTGCCTGATGAGATAAAGGTTAAGCTTTTTGATACACTGGGTAACTCTCTAGGAACGAAGATAACAGAGTCCACATGCTTGAGAACAGGGCCTGACTTGCTTTTGCAGCAAGGTATATCTCAGTTGAGCAAATGGGATTGCTTGTGGATTACGTTTGCTTGGGGTATCTTCTTTAGGATCTTGTTTTACTTGTCCTTGTTGTTTGCAAGCAAGAATAAGAGGACGTGAAGGAAGTCCACAAACACAAAGCATATTTCTATTCGCCTCAATGTTGTTCCTCTAGCTACCCTTAACATACATAATGAGTGAAGCTTGAAATTTCCAAGTCTTGTTGTTGTTGTTTTTGTAATCAATTGAAGCATTTAATTATAGTTGTTTCATCTTTTTATCCTTTTGGGAATACTAGGTAAATACCCGCGCTATGCCGCAACGTTTTTATCTTGCAATTTTTATTGCCATACACATAACAACGCAAATCCAACTAAATTATACACTTAATTGGACTGACTTTGTTCCAACCACAATCCATACCTTCTTTTCTAGCATAAACAATGTAATGAGCTGTATATTACCTGCAGAGTCATCTCTTAAAAGATTTTCAAGTTCACATAATAGGCGAGCGCTGAATTGAATAACAGATACCAAACGATTCTGAAATCATCTCTTAAAAGTGCAATTGTAATGCCCACAACATTTTCTCCATGATAAGAGTAGCAGGCAAAAGGAACACGGCAGCTATTGGAACCATGTAAAGAAGAAGACTCATGGAGTTCAACTTTTCCCTTTAAGGCAATTAAATTTTTTTTTCAGCAAGAGTCTTTAACATATTCCAAGTTTTGCAGCATAGAACTTTTACAAGGCCACCACCGCTACAATGCAGCCATGTCTACCCATCAGAAGAAAGCAAAATCCTCTTAAGGACTAATTTAGGTGCTCTCGCAGCTGTGGCCGCCATGCACATAAGGAATCCAAACAGGTGAAAGCTTGGCTTACCCTAAAGACAATTAACAAGACATTAATAACATCAAAAAGAAAATTAAACACAGATGTAATTGATATCACAGCCAACAATGAAGATCCAGAGGAAGCAAACACAACACAAAGAAAGAAAAAGAGCAATATCTCCGCTAACCAAAACTCTTTAAGCAACATAAGAGTTCATATGGTGAACAGGATGAGACAACAGCCGAACACAAAATAATGCCTTAACTTAACAATGTGAAATGTATTTTTAGCAATGTATGAGCTTGTTCATGAAACAACATATATGTGAGAACAAATTAATATACTCAATCCGGCATTGGACTGAAGCAAAAAGATTCTAGCTCCCATTTTATCAATCTGCTAGCTCGATGATCTTGACCACAGATGCTGTGAAATTTGATAGAATTATGATAGTCTAAATGAAAAACATGAAAAACTTGTAAGAACAGTAGAGATGAGAGATTTCAATAGAGAGATAAAAGAAGAGAAAACATGTTTTTCTTGATGTTTACAATGGTGGCTACAAGATTATTAGTAGATTTATTTTTTAGGACAACCAAAATAATCAGAGTTACTATTCATGAAATTAGTGTTCACCGAGTTATTGTTCATGGATTTACTGTTCACGAAGTTACTGTTCACTTTAACAAATATCATTCTACCATAATCCTCTTGAATTCTCTTGAACTCTCTTGAACTCCTTTTAACTCTCTTGAACTCTATTCTCTTGTTATTTATCACTTTATGTCAACAGTTCCCCTCAAGATTGGCCATAGAAAAGTTTGGAAACCATGAAGCATTCTTTCATTAAAAATTTAGTATGGAAAAACCATTTGGGATAAAAACCAAACCAAGAAAAAGGAGTAGAGCACTTCATGGTCAAGAAGATCAGTGTGATGGGAGCTGTGTAAATCCAAGCTTTGGGTGAATGAACAAAGCTATATATTAATTTGTCCTGATTATTTTCTTAACCTTACATCTATATATTTTTTAAAACAAACCATTGTATAGATTAGAAATAAAGTGGATGTTGAATAAATTAGATGAAAGAGAAAGAAAATGATGTGGAATATTAAAAAGAAAATAAGAGGGTATTGAAAATGAAATAGATATTAAAACCATTGTACATGGTCTTATAACTCTAAATTTGGTTTTATATTTGCCTTTGGATAAATGCCAAAGAGGTCATTATGTAGATTCGATCTTTATCTGAACCAGACATAGCAGATGGAGATATCTTGGAGGGATGAACATGATATAAAGAAAACAAGTGGCTAGCCAATTACAGTCTGATTTATAGATTCACATCTTACAAAACCTTACTTATACAATCACTCTTTCACGAATGATTACTAGTATAGTTTTGAAATCTTATCATATTTTAGTAATCTACTGGAAGAGAAGAACGATGAACAAAATCATAATAAAGACAATGAAAGATGATGAAGCTAAGAGAGTAAATATTCTAAAAATTTATGTTACTTTGAATGATAACAAAAGCAAGGTTTAAAACACTAAAATAGTCTATCATAATAAAAATGACATTTTTTGTATTCAAATAAAATGAGAATAGTTTATATTTATAGATCATAAAAGATTATAAATTTTGATATAATTTTATTTTTTAAAATAAAAATTATTATATAATAAATGAGTTTTAATTATTGGGTGGAGATGAAAATAAAAATAATCTGCACAGCCAATGAAACACATTATTTAATGTTTATCTATTTTTTGAATAATAATAAGTCTACACAAAGCGTATGTGTACACATACAATTAACAATTCTACCTAACCAATTTCGGCCATGTGGCTGTTCTGGGCCGTAAAAAAATTTCAACAATTAAAACTTTATAACTATGTTGAATCCACCTAGATAAACTACAACATTTTAACAATTTCATGACTAAGTATTCAACAGTTAAAATCAAGTTTCTAACATCCCAATTGTGAGTGGTCTAAGACTATGATTATTGCAGGGTTATTAATACGGAGTTCTTAACGTAATATAAAAACAGTCTTTTAATTTTAATTTTAAAAAAAAGTTAAGAAACGGTTCTTAAATATTTTATTTAAGAACCATCTCTTAATTTGTTTTAGTTAAAATTAAGAAACAATTCTTATATTATGTTAAGAACCCACTCTAAGACCATGATTAACCAAGGGTTCTTAAGGTGGGGTTTTTAGCGGAAGTTAAGAAACTGTTTCTTAACTTTTAACTAAAAAACTAAGAACCGGTTCTTAAAGTTCTTATTTAAGAACCGATTCTTAGCTTTTTATTTAAAAATTAACAAACAGTTTTTTAACTTCCGCTAAGAACATCACCTTAAGAACCCTCGGTTAATCATGCTCTAAGAACCCCGTAATAATCATACCCTAAGAAATACAAGAAAGGTTATGGTCTTCCCTTAGAGCACCATTAACCAGGGTTCTTAAGGGGGTCTTTTGCACTGTTCGCGGCCCCACTGACATGTGGGGCCCGTGAACAGTGTAAGAGATGGTTCCAAAAACTCTTAAATAAAAATCGTTTTTTTTTCACTGTTCGCGGATCCCACTGACACGTGTCGGCCCGCGATTGATTCTTTTTTTTTCTTAAATTAGACAAAAATAATAATAAAATAAAAAATAAAAACCTCAAATGGGATTCTTAAGGATAAGGATAATGATGCTCCTAACCCACCAACTTGTTGTTTAAATTTTATTTCCGAACCACGAGATTTTCAAAATGGACCAAAGGTGTCAGTGGTAGTGCAAGAGGGTTTATTTTTTTTTTGTGTTTCAGATTCAAACTATCCTTGGCATGAAGGGCTCTTTTTAAATCAAAATTTCTAAAGATTGAATTCGGACCTTTGGAAGATTATAGGTCGTACAAACTTCCACGGTAACTAAAAAAGATTCTCAAAATGGAGTCTAAATTTAGTAGTTTATATAACCTTTTGAAAAATTCAATGAAAAGACAACATCATGGAGGATTTTGAATGAGTTTAGATTGAAAACTGTTGCTAGCTGAGAGCAACCCCATCAGTAAATATGCTATAACCAAAGTTTATTAGTAATATATAGTATTATTATTTTTAATATAGTGAAATTATGCAATTAAATTTTAGTATTGTTTAGAAAATTGATGAATGATTTTTTGGCCATGTGTTCCTAATAGTATCTATTGAGTTTCTAATAGGTTCTTGGAAGAGATACTAGTTACAATTTTTTTCTTTGTCTTATTTTTTATTATTACTTTAATGATTGAGATATTTTTTATGTAGATAAAATGGTTCAAGAGCAGTATTAGTGGTAGACTCTGAAACAGTACTCAGCAAAAAAAAGTAAAATATAACAAATGATGAAAGAAAAATGGAAGAAGTGAAGAACGCTTCTTTGTAAAGAAACGGTCAAGTCATCATAAACCATCTATCTAGTTGTCTTTTATCTATTAGTTAATAGCAATTCTTTTTAGCAAATTAAAACTTAATTATATAAATCATTTGTGTTGAAATATTAATATAAATTTGAGAAACTGGACATCAAGACAAGCCAATGATGGTGCTATAAAAGCATAACCATGAGTTTAGTGGAGTTCTGAACCAATAAAACATTTTAAAAAAAAAAATATGAGAGAGATATAGAAAACAGTGTTTGGGTTATGTACTTTGAGAACTCATTTAGCTTTCCTTTCCAAAAATTATTAAAATTTAATTATGTAATCAAAATACATTTAAATAATAATATTTATACATATAGATATATATTTTTTTTTTGAAACAATACATATAGATATCTATTTTCAGTTTCTCTCGGATGGGGATGTGAATTTTCTTTTAAAAAAAACTTTAAGAATGTTAAATCGGTTTTGATAAAGCAGCCACCTTCTATTCATTTTCTGTTTGTAGCCAGAGTACAGGTCCTACTTTTCATATAAATGATTTTCCCCCAAAATAAATCAATACATTGAAATCTAGAAGCACGTGCTTAAGGTGCCTTTAGTCATGGCCGGTTCATGTTGTCCTATATATGAATTACGCCGTGAAGAAAAGGCAAAAGAGAAGGGTCACAAATACTAAATTGTGTGTTTCTTAATTAGTGTTAGTACAACATCGGTTCAATTAAATGGCCAAGCATGTGATGTAAGAGGACAAAGCAATAAGAAAACAGGAACTGTGTGTGTATACAGAACACACAAAATGCAAATTACATTTTTAAGGGACTCCTTCTCGATACGTCACGAAACCTCTTATAGTTTCTGTGGGTATATATAATTGTAATCAGATTCACATAGAATGTACAACTACACAACCAAGCTCCATATACTTCTCAACTTTCTTTCACAAGTTTTTTAATTCACCGTTGTCTCTCAAGGGCAACACATTAGGATTTATACTCTATACAGACATCTGTGAACGAGTTTCCATCATTCATTTTGTGCATGCCACAACGGTTAATGGTCTTCTAACTTCATTAGGTAAATTTCTATATTTTTCTATTTCATGTGTGTTTTTCAGTAACCATGAATTTTAAGAGTATCATTATCCCTAAGAACCCCAAATTTTTTTTTTTCTAAATAAAAAAAACAATCGCGGACCGACATGTGTCAGTGGAGTCCGCGAACACTGCAAGAAAGGATTCTTATTTAAGAGTTTTTGGAACCGTCTCTTGTACTGTTCACGAGTCTCACATGTCGGTGGGCCCCGCGAACAGTGCAAGAGACCCCCTTAAGAACTCCGGATAATGATGCTCTAATAAAGTATAAAGTTGAGTTGTGAAAAATAAGGTTTTTCTAACAATAACTATAGATTAAGTTAAACAGTTAGATGGAAAAAAGAACTCGATTATGAAATTTCATCAATATTCACTATATGCAAGATTAATCTAACTAAAATGTAAAACAATCCTAATACAATAGAAATGGAAAACCAATTCACTTATTACCTTTCTTAATTTTAACTAAGAAGAATTTTTATCATGTCCTAGGTGAGTACAGACAAGAACACAGCTCCTTGTGTTGATCTTCTGGCGAAATGCTACAACAAGAAGCCGTGATCAATGTTGATTCACCTGAGTCACGGCCCATTCCCTTAGTCCTTGCCTTCAATGACCTCACCTATAAAGTCACACTTCCACAGCGTTTTGGTTTTCGTTCCCGACGTAGCCCTGCTCAAGAAAAGACTCTGCTCAACGGTATCACCGGAGAGACTAAAGAAGGAGAGATCTTAGCCATTCTTGGAGCAAGCGGCTCTGGAAAATCAACCCTTATCGATGCATTGGCTGGACGGATCTCAGAAGGTAGCTTGAAAGGCACGGTAACTCTAAACGGTGAAGCTTTGCAGTCACGTGTGTTACAAGTTATATCTGCTTATGTTATGCAAGACGATCTCCTTTTCCCTATGCTCACTGTCCAAGAAACCCTAATGTTCGCAGCCGATTTTCGCCTTCCAAGAAGCCTACCTAAATCAAAGAAGAGAGACAGAGTTGAAACCCTAATCGACCAGTTAGGGCTAAGAAATGTTAAAAACACTATGATCGGAGACGAAGGTCATCGTGGCGTCTCTGGTGGAGAGAGGAGGCGTGTATCGATTGGGACCGACATCATTCACGACCCCATAGTGTTGTTCCTCGACGAGCCAACCTCAGGACTGGACTCAACCAGTGCCTTCATGGTGGTGCAAGTCTTGAAAAAGATTGCGTGTAGTGGAAGCATTGTAGTTATGTCAATCCATCAACCTAGTTGTCGGATAATGGAGTTTCTTGATCGTCTCCTCGTCTTATCTTCTGGCCAGTGTGTGTTTAGTGACTCCCCGGCTACTCTCCCCTTATTCTTCTCGGAGTTTGGTCGTCCCATACCGGATAAAGAGAACAATGCCGAGTTCACACTTGACCTAATCAAAGAGCTTGAAGGATCCTCTCAAGGAGTCAGAAGGTTAGTAGAATTCAACCGAAGTTGGCAACAAAAGAAGCTTAGAGTTAGCCTAAACCCTCACCACAACTCATCACCCCTGAGAGAAACCATCAATGCAAGCATTACTAGAGGCAAGCTTGTCACAACTTCATATAACTCAATAACTTCATACGTAAACCCATGGTGGGTCGAGACCCTTATCTTAGCTAAACGTTACATGATAAACTGGACCAGAACCCCTGAGCTTATCGGCACACGTGTCTTCATAGTCATGATGACTGGTTTTCTCTTGGCTACGGTTTACTGGAGAGTTGATGACTCACCAAGAGGAGTCCAAGAGAGGCTGAGCTTCTTCTCATTCGCAATGGCTACAATGTTCTACAGTTGTGCAGATGGACTACCAACTTTCATCCAAGAAAGATACATTTTCATGAGAGAAACTGCACACAACGCTTATCGAAGATCCTCATATGTTATATCTCACTCTCTAGTGACTCTGCCTCATCTCTTCACACTCTCACTTGGATTTGCAGCCACCACGTTCTGGCTCGTTGGCTTAAACGGCGGTTTAGCTGGTTTCATCTACTATCTTCTCATAATCTTTGCCTCTTTCTGGTCAGGATGCTCTTTTGTTACATTTGTCTCTGGTGTGATACCTAACGTGATGATGAGTTACATGGTCACGTTTGGTTATCTATCTTACTGTCTACTCTTCAGTGGATTCTACATTAACAGAGATCGTATCCCTATCTATTGGATATGGATTCATTATATTTCGTTACTAAAGTATCCTTATGAAGCTGTTCTACACAACGAGTTTGATGATCCCTCTCGTTGTTTCGTGAGAGGAAACCAAGTTTTTGATAATACGTTCATGGAAGGAGTGCCTGAGGCTACGAAGGTGAAGCTTCTAGAGACGATGGGAAGTTATTTAGGGATGGAGTTAAATGAATCAACGTGTTTGAGGACGGGAACTGAGTTGCTTAAGCAACAAGGTATTGAGCAGTTGGATAAATGGGGTTGTTTGTGGGTCACGCTAGCTTGGGGTTTCTTTTTTAGGATCTTGTTTTATTTTTCTTTGTCATTTGGAAGCAAGAATAAGAGGGCGTGAACGTCATCTTTGGAAGCAAAAGTGTGAAATCAATGTAGTTTCCCAAGCATACGTTTTATTGTGGAAGCAAGCCGTTTTCTTAAATCTTGAAATATTAGGGCATTATTATCTTCGGTCTCTTAACCGGAGTTCTTAATTCATGATTTGACAATTTTTTTTTTTTTTTACATTTTTCGGCTAAGAGACAGTTTTTATATTTCTTATTTAAAAGACGATTCTTAGTTTTTCTTAGTTAAAATTCTTAGTTTTTCTTACTTTTTAACTAAAAAAAGCTAAAAACTGTTTCTTATCTGAAGTTAAAACCTCCGGTTAAAAGACCGGGGATAATGATGACTTTAGTGAGATATATCTTCTATATTTATGTGTGTTAGGTATTGCCTAGCTATAGTTATAATATGGTAGTCAGCTTTGAAGTTCTCCATTCAAAAACAGTTCCTCCAAGAATGCTAACACACCTATCTTCTTTTACAAGGTTGACATAAACATAGCGTATTTAACTAGACTAAAAATAGCGTACAGTTTCTATGCAATATACTCCACTTTCAAGAAACAAAAGCAAAAAGATAAATTAGTTGCTCGGAATAGAATTCAAAGTAGCCAACTTTCTTTAAAGCTTGCATGAGATGAGATTACACCAATTTTGCACCATTTGCTTGTGGCGGCAAGGAAGGCTATAGAGTAGGTAGAAGTTAGTCACCTAAACCCCCAAAAGTCAACAAACAAATGTAACACAAATAAAATTTGCCATTGGAAATATAAGAAGCCTAGTAGATCATTAATGTATTCATGTTACCACTAAGTTTGATACAAGTAATACTTAGTAGTAAATATATTGAATTTTTCTTCTTTCAAGTGGTTTTGGATGGATCAATGATCAATCTCGATTGGAAATACTGAGAAATCTACTAAGATAACATAAGCTACAAGTTGTTAATTACAGTTTTCTTCACCTCTGGTTTGCTTGCTTCGCGGAAGATGGTTTATTAATGCAATGAATTATTTTTCTGGTGGGAAAAACTTCCATCATCTAATATATCATAGTAACAACACGTATATAGGTTAAGTAACAATTACATTTCATTTTATGGATTTATATTAAGAGTAATTATTGGGTTCACCCCCTAGGGTGAACCTATAGGTTCACCACTTAAATAATAACCAATCAAAAACTGCCACGTCATATTATGTTTTTAAAAAATATTAATTGCTAAATATTAGTTTTATTTCTAAACTCTAAATTTTATAGTTCAGATTCTAAAAACTAAATTCTAAACCCTAAAGTTAACAACACTAAATCCTAAAAACTAAACCCTAAACCCTAAATCATAGAGGGTGAACCCTAGGGTTTAGGATCAACCCAAGGGTTTAGGATTAACCCTAGGGTTTAGGATCAACCCTAGGGTTTAGGATCAACCCTAGGGTTTAAGGTTTAAAATTTAGAGCTTAGGATTTAGTGTTTAGATTTGAACTATAAGGTTTAATGTTTAGAATTTGAACTAGAAAACTAAGGGTTTAGAGTTTTACGATAACAATCTTTTTTTAACAGTAATATTATTTTCTATTTATTTTTATTTTTTATTTTTTATAAATAAAAATATGACATATCACATTTTTATTGGTTATCTTTTAAGAGGTGAACCTATAGATTCACCCTAGGGGGTGAACCCAAGAATAAGTCTTATATTAATGGTGTTTTATCATTTCTTTGTATTGTCAGGAAATCGTGTTTGTGTTCCATTAATCTTATTTGACGTCATTTTGTCCTCCACTGAATTACACGTAACTCTAATGCGAATTGCCCTAACTTTATCCGCAGAGCTTTTAAGATGGAGTTCTTAGCGTAATATAAAAATTGTTTCTTAACTTTAACTAAAAAAAAATTAAGAGATAATTCTTAAATATCTTATTTAAGAACCATCTCTTAATTTTAACTAAGAATCGTCTCTTAATTTTTTGTAGTTAAAATTAAGAGACGGTTCTTATATTACGTTAAGAACCCCACCCTAAAAATTCTATAATAATTATGCAGTAACGGGTAAAAAAAAACTAAGCAATAGTATAAGAGATATATACAAGAACTTCCCAAAAATATATTGAGTTTGGTAAAGAAGGTTCCACCGTAATACCAACTATTCAAGGAAACAGAAAGAAAGTTTGACATTTTTTGTATTCTTTCTTTCCCAAACTTTTTGAGAAACCACATGCATGATGCATCCAACAGTGAAATTCTCAGAATTAGCGCAAAGTTAATGCCAACCCCCAATCTTCTCAAAGAGTATTGTTAACTTACACTAGCTGGCTAGCTACGTTAAGCCAATGATTTTTTTTTTAACTTTTAATAAACTAAAAATATCTATGAAATGTATAAAACTTCCCAACTTGAAGACAAGAAAACAATCCGGATTAAATTTTCTTATAACATTTTTCAAAATGTAAAGTAAATACCTACATGCAATCGAGAATACTTTGTCGGTACTACTGGCTCTCAACGTCGTTTTATGTAATTATTCTCAAACTGTTTGACTTTGTCGTGAAAGTAAATATGTTGTCAGCTTAAAGTAAATATGTTGTCAGCTTATTCGGAAGATTTATATGATCTAGTTTTCTCTATCATTGTATTTTGTGCTTTCCTTCAAAGAGGATTCTCTTGTAATAATTTCTTCTTGTATTGTATTTGAACAAAGTTGAATGAACCAAATTAAGTGGTGTTACAAAAAAAGGAAGTAAATACCTTCGTATACATCATTTTATTGTATTTTGGAGAGTTAATAGTTGTCTTTGTTATGGGGTCAAAGTGCCTCAGCTGCGTTCATTCTTCATTGCGATAAAAATAACCACTAGACACTTTTGTTTCGCTACCAACATTTGAAGAGTTGATTAAGAAAACAACTAGTAATAAGCAGTATTTGACCAAAACATTAATGTGAAACGCAAAGAAAGTTCTCATCTCAATCCTATACGTAGGTTAGATCAACACCCTTCACCTAATTCTCCTTCAAAACCACACACCCTCCAACATATTTGGTATATATGAATTCTAGATTTATAGGTCATCTTCATTCTCATCACCTTAATAACTAAAACTGAATTAAAATACGAATAAATCCAATACGCATTTTCATCCAAACGCCCGAAACAATATTATAGTCAACAACACAAGGCATAGACCCTTCGTGTTTACACACGTTACTTCGTATACTATACATAAGACTATAAAAAGAGAGAGATAGAGATAGAGATAGAGATAGAGATAGAGATAGAGATACAAGCAATAACAGCAAACTCTTTTGCTCACTTCTACTCCTTCATGTCGTCTCGCATTGTAGCAGAAGATCATCCGACGCCGTATCATTCCATGGAGATTAGTTCTTCGTCGTCGTCGTTGACTTTAGGTCAACTTCTCAAGAACGTAAGCGACGTTAGAAAGGTAGAACTCGGCGACGAGACTCCTCCTCATAGTTCACAAGACGATCAAGATTACGATGATCTCATGCGTCCTGTTCCCTTCGTTCTATCTTTCAACAACCTCACTTACAACGTCTCCGTTCGCCGGAAATTCGACTTGATCCCATCTCCTTCCACCAAGACAAAGACCCTTCTCGACAACATCTCCGGCGAGACACGCGACGGGGAGATTCTCGCCGTTCTTGGAGCTAGCGGGTCGGGTAAATCCACTTTGATCGATGCATTAGCGAACCGGATCGCTAAAGGAAGCTTGAAAGGCAAGGTAACGCTTAACGGAGAGCCTCTTCAATCTCGAACCCTAAAAGTTATATCAGCGTACGTAATGCAAGACGATCTCCTCTTCCCGATGCTTACCGTAGAAGAAACCCTAATGTTCGCGGCGGAGTTTCGCTTACCAAGAAGCTTACCTAAATCCAAGAAGAAGCTCAGAGTCCAAACCCTAATCGAGCAGTTGGGAATCAAGAACGCGGCGAAAACGATTATCGGAGACGAAGGTCACCGTGGAATCTCCGGTGGTGAGAGACGGCGAGTTTCGATCGGGATCGATATTATACAAGACCCGATTGTTCTCTTCCTCGACGAACCGACTTCGGGTTTGGACTCCACGAGCGCCTTCATGGTGGTTAACGTGTTGAAGAAGATAGCGGAGAGTGGCAGTATCGTAATAATGTCTATACATCAGCCGAGTCACAGAGTTCTCGGTTTGCTTAACCGTCTTATCTTCTTGTCACGTGGCAAACCCGTGTTCAGCGGATCTCCAGCGAGTTTGCTCGGATTCTTCGCTGGATTCGGGAATCCGATACCGGAAAACGAGAATCAAACCGAGTTCGCGTTGGATCTCATCAGAGAGCTCGAAGGATCAGCCGGAGGAACACGTGGATTAGTCGAGTTCAATAAGACATGGCAGGAGATGAAGAAACGATCTCCGCCGGGGAGACCGTATCCAAATCTCACTCTCAAAGAAGCGATCTCCGCTAGTATAAGCAGAGGGAAGCTAGTCTCCGGCGGCGGTGGCGGTGGATCCTCCGTCGTAAGCCACGGTGGATTCGCGAATCCGTTCTGGATTGAGATCAAAACTCTCACCGAACGCTCAATCCTCAACTCTCGCCGACAACCGGAGCTATTCGGAACCAGATTAGCCACCGTCCTCGTCACCGGGTTCATCCTCGCCACCGTGTTCTGGCGATTAGACAATTCTCCGAAAGGCGTTCAAGAGCGGCTAGGTTTCTTCGCGTTCGCGATGTCAACGATGTTCTACACTTGCGCCGATGCACTCCCCGTCTTCCTCCAGGAACGTTACATCTTCATGAGAGAAACCGCTTACAACGCTTACCGGAGATCCTCCTACGTCCTCTCTCACGCCGTCGTCTCTTTACCTTCGCTCGTCTTCCTCTCACTAGCCTTCGCAGCAACGACGTTTTGGGCTGTTGGTCTCGAAGGAGGCCCAATGGGCTTTCTTTTTTATTGCCTAATCATCTTCGCCTCTTTCTGGTCCGGAAGCTCCTTCGTGACTTTCTTATCCGGCGTCGTTCCGCATGTTATGTTGGGTTACACTATAGTTGTAGCTATTTTAGCTTACTTCTTGCTCTTTAGTGGCTTCTTCATCAACAGAGATCGTATACCTCAGTACTGGTTATGGTTTCATTACCTTTCTCTGGTTAAGTACCCGTACGAGGCGGTTCTTCAGAACGAGTTCTCGAATCCTATGGAGTGTTTCGTGAGAGGTGTTCAGATCTTCGATAACACCCCTTTGGGACAGTTGAGTTATGGGATGAAACTGAGGCTTTTGGATTCTGTGAGCCGGTCTATTGGGATGAGGATAACGAGCTCAACGTGTCTTACGACTGGTGCTGATATTCTGAAGCAGCAAGGAGTTACGGAGCTTAGTAAATGGAGTTGCTTGCTTGTCACAGTAGGGTTTGGCTTCTTTTTTAGGGTTTTGTTTTACTTGTGTTTGTTGTTTGGGAGCAAGAACAAGAGGAGGTGATAATGAGATGCCTGGTGATACTTTGAACCAAAAACATATTCTTGTATTTTTTTTTGTTAGGGTGATTTGTTGATTGATCGTGTATTTGAATTGTATTCTTTTTAACATGTTGTTATACATATCTCATCATATTAAATATCATGTTTTAAAAAGATTCTGAATTCGATAAATCACCTATAAATTGCTCTATTTCCCTGAAAATTAATTCAACATGTCAAATAGACGCATTGAGATTGTGGAAGCAGGTATTTGGCTTCCCTTTAAAGACGGGAGCAGAGTTGGAGGCACATAAGATCATCTTGTTTCATATCAAAAGATTAATTGAGGATCATAGTGTTTTGCATCAAGGTACTATCTAAAGTTGAATATGCTAATCACCACAATGAACTGAATGTAGGTTTTGATAAAGGTTTATTGGGTGCTTTTGCAGGAACTAGAAGCATCTAATTGCCGTTTTGTATCACAAAGATTTACAGTTAGAAGGCAGATGGCAAGAGATCTCCTCTTCCATTAGCTTCGTGTTCTAAGATCTGCAGCTGAACGGCTTGCACAAACTTGTTGTGAATATCGAACCGATTTTACAATACCAAGGACTTCATATACTAGTGTGAAAAGGAAAGGGGAAGAATATGTTGGATCTGGATGGTAACCACATGGTTGAAGCCGAACAGAGAACGGTGATTGGATTGGTTGATTGAAACATAATCTACTACTGTATACTTGAGGGCAAGATGAAAGTAGAATAGCAGGAGAAAAACAATCATGTTGGCTAGAAAATTGTTAAAAGATTGAAATGAGGAAGTAACTTAATATACAAAAGAAAGAACTGTCTACGAAAAGATGCAAAGTTTATTTGTAAATGCATATTCACAGAGACTATCAATGAAGAAAGGAAGTTGGGTCTGAATGCACTGACCTCACCTTGGTTGTGTCATCAAAGTCATAATGCAACCAAAGTGAGGAGTGAGGACTAAGAGCAACTGGGTTCATGATATATATGCCTTAACTAAGTCTGTGTGGTTGCATACAAACCCTGTCCTTGGACATTTTATTTCACCTTTGTTCTTGTCCGCCATTTCCTTGAGAGCCTGCAAACAAATGACCCATCAATGCGAAGCAAAAGTAAGAAACCCAACTTTTAAAACTTTGAACTATTATGATACACTAATGTCATTGATCTAGAACAGTGACAACAGGATCAGTAGTAATGAGAATGGTATCAAACCTTGGTGCTGTAGACGTAGCCATTGGGCAACACCTGTGGTGGGTTCTCTGTGTCCATTAGCTCCTTAGAAATATAGCAAACAAGCTTTGAATGCTCCTGCTTGGAGTACGGTAAAGGCAAAGCTAGCTTCCGGAAGCTCTCTTGTGAGAGCGGGTCCTCCTTGGTACAACCTTCTTCAAAACTATATCTGGGTCATGTCAAGGTACAAACTCAAACGACAATAAGAATCTCATTATGGTGTCATTATGAAATTTTACTTTCTTCCCCTTTCATTTCAAATACAGAAAGTAGACGGTAAATGAAACAAATTTTGGATATATAGAGTTATATGGATACGGAGTTTTCAGTGCAGACAAGCCTGCTTGTAAGTAGATGTTCAGTAACGGCTCCATTGTCATGCCATATAACTTGCAAAATTCTTGTTTAAACTGCTGAACTAAAGCATCCCACTGCTGTAGCTCAAATAACACCTGGAAATATCAATGCATTCAACAATCAATTCAGATTCAACACAAGAGAACTGAAGTAACACCATTTATTCAATCATTATCAGATTACTGAACCAGGCGGGTGCAAAAAGAGAAACCGAAGCGCCATTTCATCATTGAAGATCCCAAAGAAGGAAAATTTCACCTTATATTTTGTGCATTCCGTAGTACTTTTGAAAGCCAAAGTGGCCAGAACATGTTGCAGTTCGTTCATATGGGTTGCTCCCCATGGTGTCAGATGCTTTCGAGCATAAAAGATTGCTTGCTTGTAGCTGTCAGCTCGTACCAACTCGATGAATTCTTGCAGCCTTAGTTGGAACTCAAGTTTGCTCTGTCATGAATATTAATTAGCAGTGTCGACAAATTCTCTTTCGTGACGATACGAGGAAAAGAGTAGAAGAAAGCAATCTTCACTAAGCGAGTATATGAGCACGCATGACATGCAGACATATGTCCTTATAACCAGAGCCTCTAACAATCATGTTGCACGTAGAATGAGTAACACATACCTTTGACTTCTTCAAGCGTGTTTTATTATCCGCACACCATGCCAGTGCAGAAGCTACCTCCCTACGTTTAAGGGCGTCAATCACCTTCTTAGCTTCTCGAAATATGTCAATGTCGACAAGGTCCTGAAAAGATGAGACGTTTCTTATTGGCATTCCATAGAGATAAAAACCATGTTCACTGCTTATAGAAAAGGAACAGACACAGATATATATGGAATGATCATGCTCCAAGGAACTAGTTTCCAAAATAATCAGTGTCACAAGAGAGATAGAGAGCGAGGAAGAGACCGAAATGTTGCTGCTTTCAGAAAGCTTTGAAGCAGTCTCGAAGTAAGACATCCGCAGCATGTAGTCCACAAGAATCCGTTTCAGTTTTGTATTGTTCCACTCAGTAACATTCTCCACGTCTGCTGAATCCAAATGATCAATACGAGCACGGCATCTCTGGGCCTGCAAATTCTCCACATTGCTCCCTTCTTCCAGCTAAATAACAAGACAAATAAGCATGTTAAGCTTACTTCATAGGATGATAAAACCCACACCCTAAAGAACAAAAATTTGGAAGAAGATGCAAATCCTCTCAAAATAACATTGAACATATCCAAGATCAAACGAGATCCAAGGTTTTAGTGTTCTTAATTGGATCATTTAGTACATTATATTGCATTCCCTCGATCTGAAAACATATCTACTCAAATTCAACACTCATCAAGATCCAATGTTATCTTCGTGGTATATAAAAAATTTGACAAAAGCAACATCCAGGATCCATCAATATGTAAGATTAGACATAACGCACGAAACCAGAGAGAGGTGAAAGAAAAGGATTCAACCTTTCGTTTGAGACCTTGCAATCGAGAAACAAGGCTAGTGAGACGCGAAACGGTGACGTCTTTGGACCAATCGTTATCAGCCAAATCTCCGACGCTAGAGACAACGGAGGAGACTTCTTTCTCCAGAACGCGGTGATTTGCGCGGATCGTCTTCTTGTAATGCTCGAACGGTACACGGAGGAGCTGGTGCTCGAGCTTCAGCGATTCCGTCAATTGACTCAATCTCGACGACGGGACGGGCCGTGACGGAGTGATCGCGGGAGTTACGGGTTCCGTCATCACGGCGTCGGTGTTTCCGTTGGTTACGGGATCGATTTCCATGGCGAGAGGTTAATGGGAGAAAGGAGTTTTGCCTTTGTGGTGAATCCTATGATTGTGTGGGAAGAGAAGAAATACCACTCGCTGAAAACAAAAACGGCGTCGTTGTGGCTTGTGGCGCTCTGTTGACACTAAATTGTCCGGTTTGGTCGAGTCCGAACCACAAGAGTGTTGGTTTGGAAATTACGAGTGTGGATTGTAAATATTTTCATGATATATTTGTTTTCTTTTTTGTCAATAAATTTTATTGATTATAAATTGAATATTTTCATGATATATTTGTTTAAGCATTCCTGTTATTAGATTTTTCTCTGGTCAATTCTCTCAAAAGCCTTTTCTAAATTTTTTATCATAAAATAGTTTTTAAAAAGAAAATGAACAAAATAATTTTTATTATTTTAATTTTTTTTTTTGAAATTTAGAACTTTAACCCCAAAACCACATATTTAATCTAAATTTTAAATGTAAAATAGTTAATCATAAAGATATAAGTACACATTTACCTTTTTAATAAAATATTTTGGTCATTTTTTATGGTTATTTTTGTGAAAAAATCTTTTTAAGGTTATTCGAAGATATTTCTCTTTTTTTATTTGGAATGATTTGATTTTGTTATTTTATCATGGTAACTAATAGATGATTGGTTTAGTATAATCAAAATTACGCAATATACAGAACTGTATGTCTTTGTATACACAGTTCTGCAATATAACTGAACTGCATACAAGATCCTATAAAGTTTATTCATTTCGCTATATTGTTTAACGACTCACGAATTAAAAGACCTTAAGCTTCATGTATATTTAATATCAACCCATTTTATCTAGTGTGTTTTTCAAATCTAAACTATTAAAACATGAGTATAAATATGATTTAACCCTGAATTTTTTTCAATAATTATAATATAATGTCATTGGCCTAAACTATAATTAATACTTAAAATAAACCATCTCAATTATATTTAATTATTTAACCATACATTACGATTAAACCATTTTTATAACCTTTAACAAACCACATCTTCAATTATTTGGTCAATTAAATTATTTTATAAAAATAAGAATGTATGTAAACAGAAACTATAATTTATCAGAAAATTAGATAACTCTAATTTATCACAGATTGAATGAAATCATTATACTCGAGTTAAACATATGTTGAATTTGAAAAACAATCTTATATAGTTCATGTACTAACACAATATATTAGATGCCAACATAAAAACGGATATAAAACTCTTGATCATGTATAAATTTTTTATATGTATACATATAATCAAATGTTATGTCAAGTGTTTTTTCTTTTGTAACTTGCTTTCATTATTTTTAATGTTTCTCTCTAAATAATGTATTTGTTTTAAAAGAATTCAATAACAACTTTGAACTTTATATTCAACTTTAAACCAAAATATTTATAATTTAATTTAATAAAAGTCAAGAAAAACACAATCTCATATTTTATAAATGGAGGCTAAATATATTGAACAAGACACACCAATATCAAAACATAATAAACATATAAATCTATAACAAGAACATCTAAACTATTAAGTTTATGGCATTGTCAAAAATTAAAAATATAGTTTTATGAAAAAACAAACACCCGTGCGGGCGCGCGGATCAAAGGAAAATATGACATTTAATTTCATGTCAGACACAAAATTAATTTATATCTTTTTTGAAATTTTCATTTGATATATTCACCCTAAAAATTCAATTTATTCACGAAAATATATTACTTTTTTTTAAATGAGTGTTTTACTTTATCTTTCTCATCTTCATCAAGTATTTTACAATATTGTCATTGTTATCAATACATCAACTACCATATGAACAACCAATTTGAAACTTTTAATGCATCAAAAATCATTTTTTACTCTTCTTATCTCATTTATTATGCATAAAAATTACATTTTTCACTTTCTCTCTAAATTCATCCAAAAACCAAGATTTTGATTCCAAACTTTATAAGGTTCATGAGACATTGAAGCTTATGATTTTTGGTCATTAACAAGTGGGTCACTTTTGTGGTGAATTTTTGTGTGTTCGGAGAAGCTAAAAAAATTATCTCACGAATTTAATGTATGAAATCATTTTTTTCAGATCTGTTCGCGAATAAGACTTCTAAAAAAGTCTTCTAGTTAATGCATATGTTAGTTTTACAATTAACTTTCTGTGTGTGTTTTAGTATAATACTTCTCCGTGTAAGCGTATTTCCATACAATCAATTGAATATTGTAAAAATCAAATCCGGTGGGTTTTCTAAATTTTTTTGTTAATAAAAGACTTCCCTAAAAGTTATGCACTTGCAGTTGACTTTTTGTGTGTTTTGTAATTGACTTCATTAGAGGTCTTCTCACACAATTATAATGGTAAAATTTAATATATATTTTTTGTTTGGTCATAAGGGAATTGTTGTAATTTTACTAGCTTTTTGAGTTACTTTTGCATTTGATTGAATTTAGGGTGCACTTTTACATTTAAAATCAAGTTTTGAATCATTTTTGGCAAATTCCCTTTTATTTTTGTGTTTTGACTCTTGATATAAAGAAACTATTTCCGGTATGTATATAACTATTTTTTGTGATTGGTTTTGACAGTAGATGTTGAAGAAAGAAGGAAACATATATTGGCTTGGAAAAAAATAACCAGAAACCGCAAAAAACATGATGGAAAGAGCTGAGACAATGATGTGAGAAGAACATGATGGTGAAACCAAATAAATAGACATTATGGTGAACCCAAAAATTGTAGAAGTCCCTTGGTCCGGTAGTTTGATTAAGTATTTAATACCACAAGGTATGGGTTTCAAATTCTAGAGAAAACGAAATTATGTGAATTAATAGAGAAAATGCTATAAAAAAAAAACCTGCAACATGCAAAAAGTATTGTTAAATGTGAACCTAATAGTTTGTAATGTAATAATATAATTATGCAGTGTTAATAGTGTAATAATATGATTATCCAGTGTTGAAAAAGAGAGAGAGACAATTGATCAATTGGAGAAAATTTTAAAGAAAGAAAAAGAGACCACTATACTACAAGACACAACCAACCTATTGTAATATGGTGATAAGAGAAAAAATTGGGACAAGCATAAACTTTTTAGTTTTGAATTCAAATTGTTCCAGGAACTAAATTGCTATTTGTTTGGCTAAATGATTTCTTAGTCTTCATTTCAGAACGTAGAACTAGACTATACAACGGTATCATCTTCTTCAAAGATCAGCTGGGGTTCGATTTAAATACCCCTGATCAATAAAAAAGCAATACAAAACACAATTGGGAGAAAGTATCACAAGATTTTTAATATATTCTCAAGTAGTGCTGAGAATCGGATCAAACACGCCCATTATGGATTGAAGGATTTTTTTTTTTCAAAAATTCGATTAACATCACCTGCAAATAAAAATTGTTACATATATTCTTCTTTAAATTTACATGTGACTCTATCAAGTCACTTTCATCCTTAAATCCCTTTGACTGTTTGAAATGGAAGGAGAAGTCACACATCCATTGTAGCTTTGAATTCATTAGAAGTGGGTGTTCATGTACCCATTCAGTTTTTTTCAGATCTATTCGGATTTTATATTTTCGAGATTAAAGATTTCAATCTTATTTGGATATTTTATAAATTTTGATTCGGATTCGATTCATGATTTTGAGGGTTCATATGTACTTTAAAATTTTCAACATAAAAATAAAACAAAATAATATATAACATATATATATATATTGTATGCTAAATATCTAAATTTAATATAAAAATTAGTTTAACTTAAATATTTGGATTAAGAATCAATAGATATTTCAAGTACTTTTGTGTTTTGAGTATTGTTTAGCTATTTTAGATATTTAGTCTTGACTATTTGTATATATTTTAAGTATTTTATATGTTTTAGATATCTTTTTGGATATTAAAGCTGAAAATAATTAATATATTCAAGTATATAAATCTGATTCATATCTATTCGGTTACCCAAAATATATCGATTCGGGTCAGGTTGGGTTTTGGTTTCCTAGATACTAAAATTTTTAACGTGTTCAGATCGTTAACAAGTTTCAGTTTGAGTTCAGTACTACTATTTCAGATCGGATTAGATTCAGTTATTCGGATTCAGATTTTTTTGCCTATCCCTAAAATCCACATATAATATTAGTTAAAACAAAATAATATTATATAAATAATATATTTATAGTTAAATGTATATAAATATTTTTTATTTCTTATACTTAAAAAAATATGATTTAAGAGATTATCCAATTAGAAATCCGTAGTTCAAATATTTAAAATTGGACGACCTACATCCACTTTACACGGGTGAAACATAACAAAAACAAACAAGATATGAGTTAAATTCTCAGCTCTATTCGGAAATCCTTGATTTGTTGGTATAAACTATAAAGAGCTCTTTTTGTACATATGATTTTATCTTTTTCTTTTGGGATTTACTTGTCTTAAAGTTGCCTTTCTAGTTTCTGATTTGTACTTAAAGGGGGCTTATACACTTATGGGTGAGGTTAATGAAAAGGAAAGTTTGACAAATCTATCCAACAACAACACATTTCCTTTCTCAACAATGCATACATTAAAAACCTTTTTATGTAAACTTGGATTAACCAATTGGATAAGAGCAGTGACAAGATTCTAGAGTATATTATCAAAAGTAAAAGGAGTGGTATTAAATGTTGTTACTATTTCAAAGAATAAAAGGTCAAACCGTTAAAAAGTCAAAAATAAAGGGAAAAATAATTATACAAAATGAAAAAGAAAAAGAAAAACACCATAAACTCCGACGGCCGCAAGTATCGCAGCTTTCTCTCTCTTAGAAACCCAAATCCAACGTCTCCGTTTCTCTCTCTCTTCAAACGCGTCTTCTTCTTCTTCCTCTTCTTCTTCTTTATCTTTCTCTATATTAACCCTTTCCCTCATCCTCTCTTCACCTTCATTGATCTGAAAATCGAATGATGGATTATCATTCTGAACCAAGTTTGTAAACGATTCAGAAAAGAAAGGAACCTTCTTTCATCCATCCCTCGATTTTTCATCAGGTAAAATCGAAAGTTTCTGTCTTTTAAATCTCTATCGATTATATTCATTGATCAGATTAATTGGGTTATCGTTGAAATTTTCAGATTCATATACGTATGTTGTAAAAGTTCAACACTTTATTATTACCATTCTCTTTGTCTGAATCTTACATAACTAATGTTTTTTTAATCGTTTGTGTAAAATGCAGATTAATGTTGTTGACATTTGTGAATTCTGTATCCTGGGTCTGTGGATTTGGAATCGACAAGAAGATTGTGTCTGATAATATAGTTATAAGCACTGATTTAATGAACGATTTGATAGCTGGTTCTTTTGGTTAGAGACATAGAACATGTGAGTTATGGTATCTACAACATTCAGGAGAATTGTGACACCTTGTTTTAGACCTTTTGGTATTGGAGAATGCTCGGTTCCAGATGATGATGGTAATGGCCGTCTTGATGGTCTCTTTTGGTTTAAAGATTCCGGTAACCATCTCACCGGAGAGTTTTCAATGGCGGTGGTTCAAGCAAATTCTCTTCTTGAAGACCATAGCCAGTTAGAGTCCGGTCCTATTAGTTTACATGAATCTGGTCCTGAAGCGACTTTTGTTGGTGTTTATGATGGCCATGGAGGTCCTGAGGCAGCTCGGTTTGTGAACGAGAGGTTGTTTTATAACATGAGAAGGTGCGCATCTGAGCAGCGAGGGGTCTCTCCCGATGTGATCACCAGAGCGTTTGTGGCAACGGAAGAGGAGTTTCTTGGTTTGGTTCAGGAGCAGTGGAAGACCAAACCGCAGATTGCTTCTGTAGGAGCTTGTTGCTTGGTGGGTGTTGTTTGTAACGGGCTGTTGTATGTTGCAAACGCTGGAGACTCTCGTGTCGTCTTGGGAAGGCTTCAGAGTCCGTTTAAAGAGATGAAGGCTGTTCAGCTATCCTCAGAGCATAACGCTAGTATTGAGTCCGTGAGAGAGGAGTTACGTTTGTTGCATCCTAATGACCCGAATATAGTGGTATTGAAACACAAAGTGTGGCGTGTGAAAGGGATCATACAGGTTTCAAGATCCATAGGTGACGCGTACCTAAAGAGAGCAGAGTTTAACCAAGAACCGTTGTTACCTAAGTTTAGAGTTGCAGAACGTTTTGAGAAGCCTATAATGAGAGCTGAGCCGACGATAACAGTTCATAAGATTCACCCTGAAGACCAGTTTCTTATATTTGCATCAGATGGTTTATGGGAGCATCTAAGTAACCAAGAAGCAGTTGATATCGTTAACTCTTGTCCACGCAATGTAAGAATCTTTTTTTTTTCCTTCACAACATCAAGATTTGGCTCTTTTGATGTTTTGAGTGAATCTTTGTTGCATTGTGTGGTGTCTTTTAGGGTGTGGCTAGGAGGTTAGTGAAAGCTGCATTGCACGTAGCAGCAAAGAAGAGAGAGATGAGGTATTCTGATTTGGAGAAGATAGAACGTGGCATTAGGAGACACTTTCATGATGATATCACTGTGATTGTTGTTTTTCTCCACTCTGCAAATTTGGGGATTCGAACTCCAGTCTCTGTCAGAGGAGGTGGTGATCTCTCAGGCAATGCCATTTTCTAGTCGTTTTTTTGTTACTCAATAATAAACAAAATATAAGTTTTCCCTTTTTCAAATCAAAAATTTGATTTTGTTTGCTTCTTTCTTTACAAATGTTTTTTTTATATACTCTTTTAGTTTGTCTGATACTTTGTTTAAATTATTTTCTGAACTCAAATTGTAAATTTTATTACCTTTTTACCAAAACTTTATGGTAACTATATTCAGTTATACTAAAATTGAAAACAAAACAACAACCAATGTTTTAAAAGCCAATCTAGACAGCAAATGTGACCTAAAGGAAACAATATATTTCTGAACGATTATTGAAAAGAATAGTCTTGCTCTTCAAAAAATTGGTCCATGCATATGTTTAAACAATAATCTTCTATGAAGTGACTAATCAACGTCTAACCATTTTTGGAACATTGAGCTGAGCACAACCAAGTAGTAGTAGAAAGCCTTGGCCTGATTAACAATGACATCAATTTTGAAGGGCCTTAACTAGTCAATCATACAAGTTAATGTTGCATATATTGTCTCGGGAAAGTATTGAAAAAGCATCTACATGGCACAAGCATCAACTGTTTTTGATCATCTCATGAGTTAATGAGACCAACGCAAGTCTCCAAACTAGAATGAAACTGCACCTGATTGCTTTTCTTTCCTTCATTGCCCAGAACTTGTTGCTTGCTGCTTCAATAAACTCAGTGCATGGTGAGCAAGGAAGAGAACTAAGCTAAGAACAGAACTAAAAGCATCATAAGAGTCTTATAGTGCTTGCCTAGCTAGTTTCGTTTTGTATCCAGAGAGAGAGAGATTAGTCAGCTTTCTTCGAGAACAAGAGAGGGTAAAATGTCACTGGGCAAGTCTTCCATTCTCTGTGTATATACTGAATGCAAAAGCCATAAAAATAAAATGTTGCTACTTCTTCTTTAGCAGTACTCTCATTATCTGTCTCATATAAACAATTAAAGACCATACAGAAAGCCCTGCAGATACATAGAGCAACCCAATACCAGATGGTAATAGCCTCTCAAAACTGTTATCTCGGCTTGCAAGAAGTATGGTTAACGCTATCATCTGCGTTGCAGTTTTCCACTTTCCCAAGCTATTTACAGCAACAGCCTAAGAACATCATCAAAGCCATTTATATAAGTAAGAAAAAAAAGAGCTCACAGAGAATGAATCCATTTATGAATATGATCACATTTTACCTCAGAAAGCTTGCCGTTTTGGGATGCAGCCCATTCTCTAACTGCTGACATAGTAATCTAAAGTGCAAAGCATTACATAATACTTTAGAATCAAGAGCTGACTTAAATGATAGAAGTATATAAGAATACAGTGAGTAAACTTTATACACATCTTACCTCTCTACCAATAATGGCAATTGAAGGTACTGTCACTAACCATGGAACTGGTCCTAAGACAATAGCATCCATAGGTTTAGTACACAGCAAAATCAATGTTGCTGCTACCATAAGCTGCACATCCAAAAGATAAAATCTTTTCATTGGCATTAAATGAAGATAATAAGCTAAAGGAAGGATGTTCTCTCACCTTATCTGCCACTGGATCCAAAAAAGCACCAAACGCAGAACCTAACCTCATCTGAAAATGCACAACATCGCACCGCTATGGTAAGAAGAATCCACGGAAATACATGAAAAAGGGTAAAGAAAATGAAGTACCTTTCTTGCAATGTATCCGTCAAGCCAGTCTGTAATGGCTGCTGCAATGAAAATACTTGTTGTGGCAGTTCTTCCCCACCAGCAATCAACGTAAAAGGCTGCATATTGCATAAAAATCAGATTATAAATCAAACATACACGAAAGATTAAGACTTTTCGTGAAGGGGTGTAACAAGTGAAAGTACTCATAGCAATAAGCTCAGTTCAAAAAAACTCTTAATTTCAAAAAACAGACAGAACAGAACAACAAGATAAAAACGTGTTCAATGTCGAAATTCAAGCAGAACAAAAAAAGAAACATCTTGTCTGAAAACGTGGATACAATTCAGATTATAAATCAAACACATACAAAAGCTTAAGACTTTCATGAAGGGAAAGTACTCATAGCAGTAAGCTCAATTCAAAAACTCTAATTTCAAAAAACAGACAGAACAGAACAACCAGAGAACAATGTGTTCGATGTCTGAATTCAAGCAGAACAAGCAAAAACATCTTGTCTGAAAACATATTATGATCACAATTCGCTCCTCGTTTTAGATCTGATGATTCAAAATCGAATTATCAGGAACCAAAGATCAACGTACTCGCGACGAGAATCGGAACGGCAGCTACACGGCCAAGGGTTAACACGGTGGGCAATGTAAGAACTTTAGACGATAGCTGTGGCAATGGCGACGAATGGCGATTACGACGGAGCAACGAATCTTCGCCACCACCAGAGCTATTCTGATCCAACGACACAGCGTCCTCTTCTTCACCCATAGTTGCTGAATCTGCGACGATTGAGAGAAGCAACGTAAGGGGACGGTGGCGACTAACCTCCCTTGAATCCGGAACCCTAAGCTTTTATGGAACGCAACAACGGCCAATCATAATGCAGCTTGGATAGATGCTAACGTCCGCCAACGAGATTGGGACGTATCGTGCGCAAGTTTGATGTCTATCGACGGTTATTATTGAACCACGTGGCGTTTCTGTTTATGACGTGGAATAGTTTGGGCCTTGTGGTGGTGAATGTCAACTTCAGAGTTGCATAATATCTGGTTTGTTGTATATTATTGACACGATGTTTGTTTTGTATGAAAATGATGTATATGTACCTCTTTGTTTCTCGTAGAGATGTTACAATGGATGACATGGCATGATGCTGTTTGTTTGAAATTGATTTATGTTATACTCTAGTTTCTAAGACTATGTATAATGCTTTGAACACTCATTTCATTATCAACATCTTTTTTTTTCCTTTTAACATTTCATATCAATCTTTTCTCTCTTTCACCTCATTTATTCAACATACAGTTCACCTTAACCATATACAATAATTTATTTTAAAATTTTAACACCCTACCCTACTATTTTTAATATATATTTATCTTTTACAACATAATAATTACATATTAATAATTTGATTGTAATTAACTTGAAAACTAAAATAACATAATTTTTAATGATAAGTGATGTTTTTAATGCAATAACATAACTTTTTAATAGCATAACATAAAATAGTTAGTTATAATAAAAAATAATATTTTTAATACATGAAATGAGAGTATGCTCTCTTTATAGATTAAAAAGTTTTAAATTTTGATATAATTTTATATCTTTTGAAAATTTATTATATAATAAATGCGTTCAATTTTTTTTTGTCCAATCATAAAGTAATATATGGCAGTGCTGGACCATAAAAAAAAATCTTTTAACAGTTGAAACTTTACAACAGTTACTAAATCCATGTAGATAAAAAAAAAGAATTACTTATACAACCAATCTCATGTAAAAATATTAATAGCATCATTGAAAACATAATATGTTTTCATGAGCAACACTATTCTAATGCACTAAAACCAAATTTGATGGTTATGATTTATTTCATTGCCACGAGTCATATTTTGTTGACAAATTCAAAATTTTATCTAAAACTCTTCAGAAATTTTTATAACGTTCCAACAGTTCATGGCTAATAGACTTCCTATACCCGTTCATTCGGTCCATGAACCTCATTGTATGTCACCATATGACATACTGTACTTTAATTTTACGGAGGCTCAAAATTTTTGTTTACTGAATCCTACAGATACCACATAATATTTTCCTGTATTTTGGCATCATTAACATCATATCATGAATCACTTCTTGATAGGTCATTCATCCTTCCAATACTCTAACTCAAACACGTCTAATTCTGAAATTGTTTTTGGATATGTGACCAAAAAAGTAAGTATACTTTAGTGACATACGTAACCAAATCAATTTTTAGCTTTGTCAACATATATCACAAACCAAGATGTTACATTTCACCATCTCGCAAGGAATGCAACGTCCATGTTACACCCCATGATCGTAACCCATGTTAGTGTGAACACACACACTCAACACTTGTCTAGGTTCACCTCTGATACCACATATAATGGGCCTCCCAAATCCACCCACTCCACCCATGGGCCTCATTTTGTGCAACTGGTTTAGAGACTCAAAAGTTTTGTTTGCCTCACTCACACGGGATCATAATCACTTCCTCATATGTCTCCCATCCTTACACTACTCCAGCTCAAGTACGCTTAACTCCAGAATTCTTTTTGGATATATGACTGAAAAGTAAGTGTACTTTGGTGACACAAGTAGTCAATCAATTATTTTTACTCTGTCAACATATACCTCAAACCGGAATGTTACCATTTTCATTAATTATACACTAACAACCTTTTCTAAAAAACATTATGTTGAAAAATCCAAATTGAATATATATTTACATTCACAATTAATAACATCTATCCTACTAGATATTATGCGTTCTAATTTCAAATTTACCTACGTTTTGCATATATAATTGGATGTTAGACCATCTCTAACCAATTTTTAATTAAATATTTTTATCAATAAGGAAAAATAGAGATATTGTTTAACTCCAATATATTTCTCTTTTTTATCAACAAAACTATTATATTAATTTAACGGTTCCAAAACTTAAAAGAGTACAACCAAAAATAAACTTGACTACAACAATGAGAAGATAAATAGATGTGTTTAAGGGGTAAAAGAACACGAAGAGACGCGTCACTTGAAAGCCATAAACTATTGTTCGAAAGAACAATTGATGATAGCGAAAACGATGTTGATACACCCATAAGTAGAGGTTGAAATGTTGGCCGGCAAGAACTTTTTGTGAGAAGCTCCAGAACCGTAGGCAACATCAAGAATTTGAAGTTCTAACTGACTTGATTTGACACTGAAACAAGCATGATCAACTCTAAAACCGGCAAAGCTCACTTAAAAGACTACGTGTATCTCAAACACATCAATGAGCATAATTATTGGTGAGAAGGGAAGTGAGACAGTTGAGATTAGGTGAATCTCAATACCATCAGAGACTTCAGAACGGCCAATAGGGAAGATGTTAATTATATACCATGATAAAGCGGAGACGTGTCAAATCAAAGCATCGGACACTAACATTATGGTGCTGGAGTACGCGAGCTTTGTCGGAACAGAGTTTGAAACGCTGATCCTTAGACTCTGTCAAGTAAGAGATGAGGCATAGACCACCTGAGCTGAAGAAATGGTGAAGAGATGAGGCATAGACCATCTGACCGGTGAGGCAGAGATGCTGTAGGTATGAAGAAATAAGTGAATCTGGCAGCCTTAGTTGAGATTTAAGCAGCAGCGGCACTGGACCAGTTCGGCAGTGAGACCCTTCAAGACAAGACACGAGTCTCACAGATCTTGACGTGGTCATCTGGGACTCTTTCGAGGAGCGGAGGACGGAGCATCAGGTGAGCTCCCGAGAGGAGAGGTGATTTTCGTGGGAGGAGCAAGAGAAATCGCCAGTTGTGTTATGGTCAAAGGAGAGGAGAGGTGACTTAGGTGAGAGGAGGAGTAGTATCGGTGATAGAAGATGGGATTGCCGGTGGGGGTCGACTTCGAAACGCCTCTTCTTGGTGGAGGTTGGGGAGTCCATGTGTAAAGGAGGTGACAGATCCGGCTCTGGTGGGTCTGGAGGGACCGATGGCTTAGGAGGTTCAAACAGCAGTAAAGAGATCAGCTCTCGTCCATACGAGCAAACCACATCTAGAGAGAACGGCTTCAGAGGCGGGAGAGAGGAGTTCAGTGGCCTGAAACCAGGAGCCATGGAGTACATTGCCGGGAAAAAGTTGAGGAGAGGACAGGGCGCCGCTCAGCAGAGCAGGACCGTGGGAGGAGAGACAAGGTGGAGATCCATCGTCGGTGTGCTGAGTGATTCTATGGTGGCTGCATGTCTCGGGTCTCGAGCTACATAGGATTAGGGCGAATTCGGCTTCTCTAGATTTTTCTTTAATGTATTTCTCTATAATAGGAAAATGTTAACCCATATAGGGGTGGACACAATTACTCGTTACTTACCTTGTACTTTCATTTAATCGGTATTTGATCTGTAAAATCAAGTATTTGGTTTGACCAAATCGAATATCAAGTAATCTATTAGTATAAGACAAGTATCAAATATTAAAATAAAAATAACTATTTGGCGTTGTTTGGTTTGTTACTCATTTTTGTTAATAAACACTGATACAATTTCCTAAATTATAATAAAGTAACTCGTTTATATTTTCATTTTCATATATAAATAAAACATAAGTGATATATTTATACAAGCATTTTAGCTTTGAATTCTAATGCATTATCAAATGACTTACCAATACTCTATACTATTATTTGCGAAGTGATTTTTCGCAACGGAGCTCCCACGTTAAAAGTTAGAGTGGTCAAAGTCGATGATACCCTTAATGAATTTTATATATAATTAATTATATAATCAAAAATGAATTTTTATTAATAATATTAATTTTATAAGATAACTCTTATATATTGTGTTGTTATCTTAAAACATATCTTTCAATTTTAAAAGTAAAAAAAAATATATGTGGATAATAGTATAAATATGTGAATATTTTCTTTTAAAATTACAACCCAATAATCTATATATATATGTGTATATATATTTATCAAAAACGAATTTCTATTAATAATATTAATTTTTATAAGATAACTTTTATATATTGTGTTGTTATTTTAAAACATATCTTTCAATTTTAAAAGTAAAAATAATATGTGGATAATAGTATAGATATGGGAATATTTTCTTTTAAAATTACAATTCAATAATAAACATATATATATATATATATATATGTATATATATTTATGAATATATGTATATATATTTATGAATTTTTTGGTATATATATATAATTTTATGTTTGATTTATTTTTTGTTGAAAACATAAATAATAAGTTATCATACTAATTTTTGAATAAATAAATTATAAACAAATAAATATTTGTAAAACGATTAAGCCCGCACGTGCGGACAAAACACCTAGTTATCAAATAATTTGCAAGAATTTATAAGTAATCAGTAATAAAGCAAGGTAAGTAATTTATAAGTCTATCATTTTTAACATACTTGAAACTGTAAATATTCATTTTTGAAAAATCAAATATAAATCCAAAAACTTTACTATTCGTACAACCCAGTACTAAATATATAAAATACTCAGCTCGTGCCTACCTCATAACCCAGATCTATAAAATAGAAATGAGCTGAAAATATTTTTGAGGTTTGTCTACCGACTGATTTAAATCCTGCAATAGTAGTTAGTAAAACAATTTTAAAAATTGACACTCTAGAATAAGAGTAAGCCCAGCTATTAAGCCCATTTCAGCCTTATGATGCCTATTTGGTTAAATTAATCTTCCCCACCGTGATCTTCTAACGTCGCGGTCACACGGTGCTTGAAAGACGGAGAAAGGTCATGTGCAACTAGGATTTGTGTAGTGAATTTTCTCTATTAAATAGTCTCTCTCTATATATATATATTTGATGAAACTCAGTAAATATATTATTACATATGTGATAGTCCACATCATTGCTTCATTTTAATTTGCTTTCCACTTTCCAGGATTCATATGCTCTCGACCTCAAGTTTTGATATAATATACATGACACTTAAACATAGAGAAATATTATTTAAAAATTACATAAAAGTTCTTTCTCAAAAAAAGATATTGAAAAATTCTTTCAAATAGTCATTTTAAGTTTTTTATCACCAAAATAGCACAATGACCAAAATAATCTTCTTTTTTTTTGAAATTTTCAATATTTATTTTTTATTTTTAAAATTTAAAACTCACTTCCAAAATCTCACCCCTAAACTCTAAACACTAAGTCTAGATTAGTTAACCCTAATAATATAAGTATATATTTATTTTTTTTAATGAAATATTTTGATTTTTTTTTTAAGTCTATTTGTGAAAATAAACTAAATAAGCTATCAGAATTTCTCAAAATCATTTCATAAAAGTATGAAAACGATTAGTAGTCAGGAAAAGGGTTTTGCTGTTCTTTGAAGATGATCCGAACGATCCAATCATGACAAAAGAGAAGGAAGTGGGAGCATCTTTGCGAATTTCAGATATTCAGAAAAGAATGTAAACATATTCCAACAAAAGTGGTGTTGAGAGAGTGATCATGTATGGGGAGGGCTCAACTTCTAAATTTAAGATGCTATAACAAACCGAGTAGAGGAAGCCGGGCCGGCCTCGAACATAGCTTAGGGAAACGACCGTTTAGGACGTCATATTTTAAACGAAAATTTTAGTTGTATAAAGGGTATAAATTTTTTTTACATGAATAACAAAGGCATAAAATTCTAAATGAGTTTAGGGCATCAAGAAAAAATTAAAAATGTTGGACCAAGTAAAGAAATCATAGGGATGGTTACCTATTTTGTAAAATTGAAATAAAACTAGTTCTTGATTATGTTGCATAGAAGAGGTGAGATTATTCATTGACTATATATATATAGTTTTGTTTGAAAGAATTATGTAAATGGACAGACACGGTCCTGGTTCTTAATTCTTTTTGATAGATATTTTGCAGATAGAAGAGATGAGCAAGAATGATATTATTTTTATTGACAAATTTTTTTAAAAGAACAACATAAAAGTAGAAACGAAAATGTAAACGGTCGTCTAACACACATAACCTGGTCTTCAGGTGATTTGCGCAGAAGTTGGAACATAAGAGGCAACAAATGGCTCAAGTTGTATGTCTATACATTTTCTAAGATCCACTTTTGTGAAATAACCATTCTCTCCAATGATGCAAGTTCTAAACATTCTCTTGCCTTTACCAAAAAAACACAGCGATGTTCTCCTCCTCCACAATGTAGAAACTACCAAAAGGGATATACCAACGTACAGTTGGATTCATATAAACCTTGAGGAAGTTCGTCCAAGACACAGCAACCGGCTCAATTTTATTGGTAACCCAAACCTCCATCATATACGTATCCCACTTTTTTACTAACACCACAAGCTTCTCTTCTCTAACCGTAGAGAGAGACACATCATGTACAATACTAGCATCAAATGGCAGAGGCAGATGAGGTCCAAACCTGTCTCTCGTGAAATCAAAACACACTAAGACATCACATGATTTCCTATCTCTATATCTAGCATACCAGTAAGTGTCTCCTTTCAAAGACACTCTTTCCAAAGACACTCTTTCCAAAGACGCAGCCAAGATAGGTGAAGTCTCATCAGGAGGGGCATCATCAATTACCTTCCATGAGCTAGAGTTAGAATCATAGATTTCGTATTGACCAATATCATAGCAATACATCAAGATTTTGAAGCTACCACAAGAGGATTTGTCATATCCAAAAGCAAACTCTTCACATGGATGTGGTTTTGACTTGATCAAAGATCGTTGGTTTACTCTTTTAATCATTTAGGTCTTACATTAATCTAAATGTCAAACCGCTTTTAGTAAACCGAATATGTTAAAACATCATCAACCCAGAGCGTGTGGTGGGAAGGATCAGTGCCTGGTCTAACTTAAAAAAAAAACATATAATGTCCTACACCCAAATATATATTTAGGCCTTCATTCGTCATATAATTGTTTATAGTGCCAATATACAACTAAAATTGTTGTATAAAATCGCTATGTTTAAAAAGTTGGTTCATTTGCCTATGCCCTGGACCGGACCTGAAAAAGATTCTGTGACAAATTATGGTCCAACAGTTGTATACCTTTAGTAGGGTGTTGTATCTATTTGAAAACCACCGTATAAAACAATACGAGAAAACAACCATTAAAACTTTGAACTTTCATATTAAAGTCAAAAAAACCTTCAATTTGGGTTTGAGCAAAAAAAAATTTCAACTTTCAAATATTAGCCATTTTAACTCTCATATTTTGTTGACTCGGTCATTTAAGAAACCTACATAGTCAACTAATAAAATCAATTAAAAATAAATGTATGTTAACTCTCTAAACGACATTATTTTAAAATCTAGTTAAAAAAATGATCAAACGACGTTCTTTTGCTTGTGTAAACACTTAAAACAATACTATATGCGCAAGATCATACCCTTACATAAAAATGAAATCACAAGATTTATAATTATAAACTAACTTTTACAATAATTTATTATTAAATAATTTTATTTAAATTATCATTAGATTAATAGCCTAATTTTCTTAAAACAGGATCTTTGGGACGTCCCTTACTGACATATGTAATCAGTCATACATCTAAACCCTTTCAATGAACTACCAAATGGAACTTCAATGAACTTCTCTTGTGTCTTATCGTACACCATCACCTTCTCGTCTCCATTTCTTGTATTTTTCACCATTATAAATACTTCATCGTTTCTTGCTATGCACGCAAACACAACTTCAAAGCTTTTGAATTCTTTAATATGTTTATTCATATTGATCCATGGGTTGCTGTGCCACTTCTTGATGTTCTTGTCACTACTATTTTGACGCCATACACATATGTCATTATCTAAACATGGGTAGTGCTCGATAATGTATAAATCTCCCCTTAAAACCCCTAACAATGAACTAAACTTCTGCTTAGAGTTCATGGGAAGGTTCAGCTCTTTGTACTTTTCGTTGACAAAATCAAAACACATGATGGTGTTTTGCTTATTTTTGATGTGTGACCTGTCTGCGATCCAATACATACAATTGTCCTCAGCCGTACCGGTCCGGTTTTTAAATTTGCAATCAAGAAAAGTATCTTGCGGGACGCTTTCTCTCCAAGATTTATCTTTGAAAGAGTAGATAAAGGTGAAGCGATCGACTATATTCACGACCTTGTAATCATCAGAGACTTGGTCATAACCGAATCCCAAAGGATGTGTGGTTTGACCCCGTTTAAGCATCGGTATTCTTGTGAATTCTTTTGAACCTGGGTTCCAAATGGCTAGGTCATTGTTGCCTTCAAGTGTGAGACACATGATTCCACGGCAATGAAGAATACAGACCGGTTCGGTCGGGGGCGGTAGTGTAAAGGGCACGTTGAGCTTCAATGATGTTGTTTTGTTGAGGTCGAGAATGTATAAACCATCTTGCTGCAATGAAATGAGTTGTGATGGTTGTTGATTCGACATAGGGAAATGATTGAAACAAATATGTTTTAGTTGATTGGGGATAAGGGATTGATCTTATGGTTTTGATTTTATGAACAAGTCTTTTATAGACTCATTATCTATTAATACTCAGTGTGCTCATATAGCAAACAATGATGTACTTATTGCTTCATAATTGTTTTTAGATTCAGAATCTATATACATAACTATTTCATAATTGTTTTTAGATTCAGAATCCATATACATAAAGTAGATTTGATAATGTCAAAGATGACATGACTTCCCTCTAATTATAACATATACAAAGTAGATGTAGTTATTGCTTCATAATTGTTTTTAGATTCAGAATCCATATACATAAAGTTGATTTGATTTTACATAGGGAAATTAATTAATATAAGGATTCAGTTTATACTGTTTATTTACTAATGACTGGTCAGTTTACTGCACCATACATAGAAATAAATCTTCAAAAATAATTTTATATATATAATTTCATTTTATTAATTTAAGAAATCATAAATAATTATTTGTTATTTGTTTCTATTTGACTTATCAATATTTAATTTAAATTCTGTTTAATTAAGTTAAAATAAACTTTTGTCTATTTTATTATTTATATCTTTAAAACTATAATTCTGACTAGATTTTTTTACAAAAATTATTGCATACATAAAATTTACTTATTTTATTTATCACAATAAATATATACTATCACACAACAACTATTATATAATATTTAAATTTAGATAAATTTAATAGATTAAAAACTCTATTAATAATATGTATAACTTTGTATTCTTGTATTCAAATATAACTAAAATATTTTATTATCATAAAATTTTAAATTTTGATCAAACTTGTCGTAGTTTATTTGATGAAATTATTTTATAATTAATTTTGATGAAAATATATATAATTATACAAAATTATTTACTACTTTTACCATAACTTCATTTTAATAAAATTTTATATTTACAGTTGTATTATTTTCTAGAATTTTAATAATAACTACAAATATTATTTATGTTTATAGTATGTAACCAGATTTTGTAATTATCTTATTTTTGAGAATCTTATCAAAAATCAAATATTTCCCTTTAAATTTGTATATGTTATAATTAGAGGGAAGTCATGTCACCTTTGACATTATCAACATTTTTCTTTCAAAATGAAATATGATACTGACACATAATCAAAACTTAAAAATCACTTCTTTCTCAAATAATATTTAAGGGATATTCAGAGGCTACTTATATTGTTAACTAGTTGGCATCCTCAGCCATGGGTATAAATCGTTGTATTCCTATAAGTTCATTTTATTAATTTTAAAATAAAATTGGTGCTTCTAGCCACTTTGTTTGAATGCAGCCACTTCTAAATATATGTATAATGTTATATAAACTAAGAAAATATGTAACTAAAATTAAATAAAATATTATAATTTTATAATTTTATGATTATATAATTTAAAAGACATTAAAATTAATTTTTGCGTAGCACGAGAGGTAATATTAATTTATTATAAAGTATCTGCATCATTCAAAATTATCCGAAAATATTCAAATATTTTTTATCCGAAATATCCAAAGTAACTCGAAATATCTATTTTTTTATCGGAGTCATCTTAATTATTTTATATTTATCCAAAATACTTGATATTTAACATGAATTACCCGAACTAACTGAACGAAAATCAAATGAGAACTGATTTTTCAATTATTGTATAGTTTCTAGATTTACTATCCAAACCAAACTAAACCCAAAACTATATGAACCGAATGCGAACCAGAAATAGTCAGGTTGTAAATGGATCATCTAACCCATATTTAATTACTTGATACTCAAAATACTGATATCCCAAACATAGGGGCCTAATATATACCATTAAATTTGTACATGTCATAACTAGTGGAAAGTGTGTCACTTTTAACTAAAACATTTCAACATTTTAACTAAAATGAATATGATAATTAGAAATAACTAAAATATAAAAATCATTATTTAGGGGATGTTATTCAGTTGCTTCATACGTATCGAAAGTCAATTTTATTAAAAACAAATAAAAGTTAAACTAAAAGAAAAAAGAGAAGAAAAATATTTGGTAAACTCATTAAAGTCATGAATATAAGGACAATATGCTTAAATAAATATTTTCGATAACTATGAAATATAAAGAGACGAATAAATCACGGAAATAGAGAGAGAGAGGGAGAGTAACATGAAATGACTCAATGAGTAATTTTAGAAAAGTTGGTAAATGACGAAACACTTATCTCAAATTGGCATTACAGATGGGTACGGGTTTACATGAAAGCTCGTATGTGAAGTCTTTGAATCCTATGGTTTTCCATAAAGGCAGGTCTTGAATCATGCTAAGTGAAATATTACAACATGTCACAAAAAAACTGAATAAACTACATAGATATAAGTTTCCAATTTTTTTGTAAATCTCCAAATTTGTAAAAAAAAAAAAAATAGTTGAAACTTTTAATAAAATGTTTATGGTCATTTAACTCTCAGGATCAGTCTTATTTTTCAAGCAACATTATATCTGATTTGGCTAGAGAGAAATGGGGAAGACAACATGGTCAACCACCACAGGAGCCAACTCTCCTAATCGCTTATGTGGATAAGCACATATACATGAACCAACTTTCCTAATCGCTTATGTGGATAAGCACATATGCAACTGCACCGATTCAGTATGGTGTAAAATTGAAACTACATATACTCAAGTCATAAATATATGGTTTGTGGGAAAATCAGTCAATTTATACATCAACAAAAATTTGTGGTCCTGATCAGTAGATATACTCGGATCCTATGCTAAAACATACATCAATTTATAAAATATTCAAATTTCATACACGAACAAAAACATTTAGGTTTATTCATACATTGACTGTGTTTCCGTTAGTTAAATAGTAACAGATGCTTATGTGGATTTAATGGTTGTTTATATGGATTTTCAAAATTATGACATGGCTTTTTCATATTAAATAATTAATAAAAATATGGAGATGGGGAATTCAAACCTGGGTTCACAGCATTAACTCTTCCATGCTCAACCACTATGGCAGATCGGATTATTGATGATACTATCTATTGTACCTTATTAATATTGTTTTTGTTATATTGAGATATCTCCGTCTTGTATTTTCTCATCATCCAAACAAAACAAGAAAATTATAATCCCTATAACATCTAAATATTTCATATTTTTTGTTATGAAGTTTTAATTATCTAAAATTGGTAGCTGCCAAAACAATTATCTAAAATTAGCTCCACAAAATATATAAATTCTAAGTAATTGTGTTTAATTAACTTAATGATTGTTATTGTATTCAAAAATAAATATTAAAAAAATCAAAATAAAATTTAAAAGTAGTTTTAAAAATTATTTTCAAATTTCAAAAAGAAAATATAAAAAATTGAAAAGAAAAAATTCTAAAAAATATTATAAAATTTTGAACATGAAAATATATAATTCAAAACAATATTTTTTAAAAAATGTTTTTATTAGTTTTATTATTTAGATATAAAAATATAAGTTATTCAAATAAATAATAATAAATAATAAATATAACTAAAAAAAGTTATTCAAAAAAATTTGAAATTTATATTTTCATTTTTTTTTTAAAAGTTGTCTTTATATTTTATATTAAAATTTTCAAAATACTTTTGAAACTATTTTAAAAAAAAAAATTGAAAATTTTAAATATTTTTATTTTAAAATACAATTTTCTTATTTTGTTCGGATGATGACAAACTATAAAATGGAAATATATGAATGCAACAACAAACAGTTCGCCCTAGTCTCGTTTGCTCTCTGACACCATTCCCGAGGCGCCGTTTCTGCTTCATCTTTCCGGCGCCGGTGGAGCTTCCGCTCGCCGGCGTCGACTTTTCCAACCTCCTCAGCTCTTCTTTCCTTTGTTTACACTATCTAATTATTTCTCCATCTTAGTTCTCTTTGCTGCACATCTTGTATTGTCAACGTTGTGTTCTTTGTCATTTTCTGAGACTTTCTTTGTGACTTTAGAGTGGTGGCCAGAGTTCATAAAAACTTCATATATTTCTGGGGATTCCTGGAATATGTGTTACTGCACCTTGTTGTACCGGTCTTTCTCGGCTAATCTTGCGGGAACCACCCTCTGCTTTCCCCCACATGAACTCTACCTCCGGCTCCCGCGCTTCTTCTTCAGATCTAGGAGCAGCGGCGTCCACATCACCGTAACAAAGAGAGATTTTCAGCGACAGTCACCTTCACCCCTATTGCAAGTTCTTCTCACTCCCTTAGCTCACAATGCACCGACGTTTGTTGCCTGTGGGACTCCACACTTGGCCTGCCGTTCTGTTCTAAAAGCTCGAGTTTTGGCAAGGAAGAGCTCTCGTCGATTCACATCCACAAAACCATGCTCTGAAGGTCTCCTCTCTGTTCTTGTCTGTTGCGTCGCCGCCGGGTCCACTTCATCACCATCACATCTCGCCGTGAATCTTGCCTTTTCCGGTGAGTCCCACAAACCATCGTACTCTGCTCCCCCTCAACAAACCAGAACCAGTCCTAGAGTGATTCTCTCCTCCCCTGCGTGGATACTACTCGCCGGCATTCCGTCTCCTCTCCGGCGCAGCTATCCCGGTGACCTTCTTGTTGGCACCGACGAACGGCTCAGAATCGCTGCTTCGTATCTTTTGCAGATAGGATCTATTGGGCTGATACCCTATTTTGTGTGGGTCTGGGCCATATGGATTACTAAGCTTGGCAGTCCAAGAAATCTTTTTCCAAAGTTCAGTTGCGTAGAAGAAAATCAGATTGATAATTTAATGGCTTTGGGTGATGCTAGCTTTTTAGAGAATTCCTCTGGAATTTCTCTTTGGTGCTTATTTTCATACTTCTCATGTGGGATGTTTTCACCAATGGGTTCATTGGTATACATTACAACTTCCAGTCCAGATTTGAAGAGCTCAAGACACAATGTACTGAAGAATCTGATGCAATATTTTATTAAAATGGTGGTTTTGGCTAGTTTAAAGATTTTCGGTGGATTCACCGGGGTCTCTAGAAAGAATTTATCAGTGGATTCACTGGATCCGATAATATATATTTCCCTCCTTTCTATGATTGGAGATGTCCCCTCGGGTTTTTTCCCGAGCGCTTGTTTCAACTTATTCACCGGTTTGTTACCTTGTGTAGCGGTCTGTACGGGGCCAGAAGGTGCAATCGAGATTACTTCGGTTTTTCTCGTTGGTGAAAGTTGGTTCCCAACGTCACTTGTGACTAAATCTCAGCCGTCCGACTTTGTCGTGAAAGCTCTTTCGACGCATTTAAGACTTATCTTGAATTCGCTGTCAACTTCATATGAAGAATTATCATGTTTATTTTCCCTTGTTGTTGTAGTTTATGTTTGGTTTTCAAGAGGATGTTTAATTCCTTCTAAATTATGTAATCTTTGAGGTTAAGTTAATGAAAGTTGTGTTCCAAAAAAAAATATGAATGCAACAAAATAAATATAAATAAGACTTAATAGACAATACAAACAATAATTGGAACTGGCATAGTGGTTGAGTATAGGAATTGACAATGATGTTAACCCAGGTTCGTGTCCCCCCCATCTACTTAGTCTTTTTAATATGATTTGTACTATTTTATTAATTATTTAAAATGAAAAAGCCATATTATAATTCTGAAAATCCATATAAGCAACCGTTAAATCCATATAAGCACCCGTTACTATTTGACTAACGGAAACACGGTCAATGTATGAATAAACTTAAATATCTTTGTTCGTGAAATTTGAATATTTTATGAATTGATGTATGTTTTAGCACAAGGTCTGAACATATGTATTGATCGGAACCGCGATCTTTTGTTGACGTATGAATTAGCCGATTTCCCTATGGTTTGTGTCCCGATAAAGGAATTCTATGGAGGAAGTTTAAGTTCTTTAAGTAGTTCTCTTTAACAAAACAAAGTCACACAAATAGTGAAAAAATACATTGATTTGAATAAATTTAACATTCAATCAAAAAGAAAAGTCTTTTGTGAAGAAAAGATATTGGTTGTTACTCAATCACTAACCTCCATTTAATTTACATTGTTACTTACTCCCTCCGTTTCTTAAAGATACATATTCTAGGAAATAATTTTGTTTCAAAAAGATACATTTTTTTTTTTTTTAAATACACATTTTGTCAACTAATAATGATTAATTGTAAACTTCAAGAAGATTAATTGTATTTACTAAATTCTTATTGGTTTAGAATCATGGAAATAGATAATCACAGAAAATTATGCATTTAATACTTATATTTAATATGTTTTATTAATCTGTGTGAAAAAACCAAAACATGTAACATTTTGAAACGGAGGGAGTATATAATACTCTCTACACTGATTTAAACGCAACACTAACTTCACCATAAAATCTTGATCATTCATCATACCATGGCCCATGTACATGATTTTTGGTAGCAAGAAAAGGCCATGTATTAAGCTTTGTATAATCAAATGTAGTTTCAAGGGTAGGAAACAATCTAATAACTATCAGTTTATAACATTAGATTTTAACTAAACAAAAAAAAATATAGCTACACAAATCAACTACAAAAAGAATCCTCACAATAAAAATACAAAGAATTGAAAGGAAGAAAAAGGTGAGGAAGATTTAATGTAAAATTCAACACCTAAGTCTCTCTAGTATCTTCAAAATCTTCTGCTCTTCCCCAACTTACTCTTCCCTTGTTTCAAGAGTTTTGCCCATTCACACTTACAAATAATACAAAATACAACACAATCAACTCTCATCTAACTTTTGATCCCTTCCTCAATTGATTGTTCCTCTTCATTCATCTCCTCTAAAGCTAAAAATTTTCTACTCTCTGACTCTTCCCTACTCCTATGCCAATGTAGGCATTGTTCAGAACCAAATCTTGCATATCATTCTCTTCGTTTGTGTAGCTTACATCGCTGCATCTCTTGTTTCTCATTTCAGCCACCTTCTTGTGGGAGTTTGAGTGAAGAGCTGGAGTGAACGTTGGGCTAGCAGCTGGCCGGTACTCCGGGAAAAGCCTTCCAGATTTGTAACGTACACCACACGCATTGCAAAGCGTCTTTGGACCCATAGGCCCGAGTCTCCACTGTGGGGTCTTAGTGACTTCACAATGCATGCATTTCCTAACAAGATTCTCCTCTGAAGAACAAGAATCTACATTTTTGTTTCCATTGGCTTCAACATCAATCCCTGACCAAGAAGATGAAGAAACAACCTTGGCAGCCTTCTTCTTCTTCTTCTTGGTTATCATCTTGCTGTGGCCAGAGAGAAACTGCTTTGGTATTCTAATGATGAGGCGCGAATCCGACCCAAAGACATTTTCATTGACTTTGTGTTTCTCCTGGACATGTGGACGAGGACGTTTTGTACGTGGACGACCGTGCTTTCCAGGGAGGACAAGTGAGGTTGTGTTGGTCGTGTGAGACGAAGAGGAACTGCTTTCGAGGACCGACACTGGACTAGAGCTCCTGAAATGGCTATGAGAAGATGATGAATCTGTGTTTGTGGAAAATGAATCTTCCTTCTTCTCAACTAAGGATTCCTCTACAAAGCTTTGTGGCCTTTCCACTTTAACAATATCTTCAAACTGCAATTTTCCCACAAACAAAAATTTGACATTGTTAAACAGATTATGTAGGCAAGCAATTAAGAGGAATAAATAAAACATATAATTCAACTAAACCAAGAGAAATAACGCAATTAATTTATTTATTTATTGTGACTGGTAAAATTATGTGGATTCATGTAGCAAAGTTTTTTTTTAAAAACGAAACGTGGCTCTCAAAATGAATAAAAATAAATTAAAAGTGAATGAAATAAATAAATTTGGTTTTAAAAAAAACTTAAAATGTTTTTGTAAGAAGTATGAAAAATACTAAAATAATAATTAAAATTATATTTTTATTGTTTCTTTCCAATTTTGATGAGAAAAATGTATATTTTTATTTTCTAAAGGAATTAATTGAAAGAATGAAGAGTAGAGAAAAAAAAAAGCAATTCTGGATACTTAAGTTAAATATTTTATAAAGTGTAAGTTTTAAAGAACATATTTCTATATATTATTATTTAAAATTTGTGGCAGAAACCAAGGAAGGAGGGTATGTTAGCACGATTAATAAAATCAAGGAAAAGAAGGCGCAGGTTAGCGTAAAAACTGACCGGAACATAGAGCTCAGGTGATGTGTCAGAGTTTGTGTTGGAAGAGAAGAGAGGATCAGAAGCTGCAGGCCACGTGTCGTGTTGAGAGGTCCAGATGTTAGGGAAAGAGTCGGAGTCACCGATGCCGAAACCCACATCAATTTCACCACCCGGAAAATCAAGAATATCCTCCATGTTCTCAAAGAAGTTCCCACAATCAAGATCCTCTGCGAAGCTTTGTCCAAACATATTCTTTTTACAATATCGCAAATTTAGCTGGAGAAATAAAAACCCACGTTGATAATTAAGATAAAATGAAAGATATATATATAGAGAGAGAATTTTCACTAGTTAAGAAGTTTCTCAAAAGTTTTTAAATTTTTGAACCATATTTTGGAACCACCTAAAAGAAATCAAATTTTGAAAATGAACATGCTTCGGCCCACCATCTTTGATTTTTTTTTTTCAGGACCATTCCAAGCACAGATTCAATTGCAAATAGACCATCCAATGGGTCTAAAAGTCAAAAGTCACCGTTGATTAAACATTCTTGATAATTGCACCACCGACACTTATAGAGTGTCTTTCTTGAATTGTTGAGTGTCTCAGTTACCAAGAACAAAGTGTTAACATAAAACAGAGTGCTAAGGAGAAACTAAAACCAGATAATTGCACCACCGACACTAACTTTTCACACCACAGAACTCCCAAGAAAGCAAAACCAAAATCAAGAATGTGCGTGAAACAGAGTCAAGGAGGGAATTCAAACCTCTGTAAGTAGTGGTGTGCAGATAGTATGAGAGAGATGGAGAGATTGCTTAGAAAGGAAAAAAGTAGGAGAGGGGAGAAGTGAAGAGTGATTGATTGGCAAAATGGGTTAGTAATGGAGAGCACTAGCTTCTCTCTTATCATTATAAAGAGTTAGGTGTGAGAAACACTTCTCTTCTCTCTCTCTCTCTCTTCCAGTTTTGATGCTAGCTGTATTTTACCATTCTCTTATTATTACATTGTCTTCATGTGCAAGTATCTTTCTTTTATTTCTCTCTCTAAACTATTTCATAAAAGAAATTAAGAATTTTAAAGATATCTTTAGTCTCACCTCCATCTTCATGTGGGTTCCATTCTCATTGAGACTTTACCAAAGATGATTTAATTCACAAAACTTGCTTAGCTGTTCAAAAGGTGTTTCTGATTGAAAAGCAATGGTTTAGTAAAAACTATTAAGAAAAAATGATTTAAATTAAAGTTACACCTTCTCATCAATCTTTTTTAGAAAATTTTATTCAACAAAGGTGGTTATTTATTTGTTGTAACGCAAGATAAAAGCAAAAAAAAGAAGAAGATAAACACAAAAAAAAAAAGAACTGTCGTTTAAGTAAAGAGTTGACGTAATTAGAAGAAAATATATGAAATGAGTATGGACTTTAATTTTAGATAAATAAAATAAAATTATAACGCGTATAAACTTCTAGTCATGGTTTTGCTCCTACCCGTATATGTACAGACATAAGAAAAGTCAATGAGATAATGGGAAGGTGAAATAGCACGAAGGAACCATACGACGTTTACGCGTATATGTAATTCCAATTTATTTATCTATTTGTTTTTTTCTTCCATTGTTCATGCCACAAACTACGTGTTGCAAAGTAAAAGTAGAGACTATTTCTAAATACGTATTATAATTTTTGGAAGTACACATAACTACATTCATATTGGGAATATCTTAAAAGGAGTATTTCTCATTCACCAAGTATATTTATACTAATGGCCTAAGTGTTTTTCTTATATAGGCTTGAGGAAACCTAGTTCACGTTTTTTCCCTTTTTTATTATTAACAAAAACAATATTTGTAGATGGTTGTGTTCCCAAAAAAAAGTGTTCCAAAAAAAAAAAGATATTAGTTGGGATATTTCTCTAAAAAATCATCATAAGATTAAGTCTGTAAATACTTTTGGTGTAGTTGTATCTAATGTAATTAGAAAAATTAAATGAGAAAAAGGAAAAAGAAAATATATTGTTATAATTAGGGTTGGGCAAATAAACCGAAATCCAAAAACCCGAACCGAATCTGATCCGATAAAAATGATTCCGAACCAATCCGAACCCGACATAAATACAGACCGGATCTTGTTTTATGGTATTTTGGGTTATGAGTATTATCCGAATCAAACCCGAACTTAAATGGATATTTGATAGAACCCAAAACATTTAAAACCCTAAAAAGATCTTGTACCAAACATTATCTTAATTATGTATCTAAAATACACTAAGATATTAAATATCTAAAATAATTATCTATTACATAAATATTGGTGGTTCTATGAAAGTTGATGTTTGAAGGTGACGGTTGAAGCTTAAAGTTTTTAGATTTTAGTTTTGTTTTCACTAAAAATGTTTCTCATTTTATGAGAACTTGGTTTTTGTTTTATTCTTTCATTTATTTAGTTTTTTTCTATAAATAAATATGTTTACATTTCATTTGATTTTGAATGATCACGTTTGATGTTTCTTTCTTATTTTTGAATTAATTTTACTTACTTTTTAGTTATAAAATAGTTACAAATCATGTACTTTAAAACTGAAGAACCGATTTACTTATGTTTTGGTTATAAAATAGGTACAAATCAGGTATATTTAAACCAAAAAACCGATTGGGACCCGAACCCGAAAGTATATCGGATTGTACCGGTTCTTAAAAGATTTATTAACCCCGACCCGAACCCGATAGAACCCGAACCGGTCCCGAACCAATCTTTCATATAATCCAAATATGGCTGATTTTGATAAACCCAAAAAATCCAAAACCCGATTAGACAAAACCGAAACCCGATTGGGACCCCGAATGCCCAGACCTAGCTATAACAATACTTATTGCTTTAGAAGACATTCAACCGTTTTTTATTTCTTTTTATTTAATTTAAAGACTAAATAAATTATGATTACTTTAATTTAAAGACTAAATAAATTACAACCCAAAATATGAATTCTTCAAAGGTTTATATTGGAAAATCAGTAAATCGACCATCTCAATATCAAGATTATTATCTTTATATTTTCATAATTTTGATATAGTGATTTCATTGATCTCCCAATAATTTCCTACCTTAATTCATTGTTTAAACAAATAATTAAACATACTAACTGAAGTTCTGTCAAATCTGAGTTGGATTTTTTACCTTAAGCTGTTAAGTTAAAAAGGCAGGCAAGATCTAAATGCCCTGAAGAAACCTTATAAATGAAGGGTTGATCATTACCTTGTTAATATATCTTGAAATTAATTAAATGATGATAAAATATCTAATCATTTTCATCTGGTAGATTTCATCATAAGGATTTTTTCTTCTGAGTTTCTAGTCTTACTGAACAATGATAACGGCAAAACACATAAATTGACGGATTAGTTTAATTGGTTAACAAAAAATATGGAAATAATGGCTACTTTGTAGAGAATACTGTCATGGTCACCAAAAATCAAAGACCCAATGAATCAAAAGCCATATAACTCAACATTGTTAGACATTTTATCCAATGAGATTTCCTTTGAGAGTGTCTTCTATATCACCATTTTACTAAGCTAACTTCAACTATAATCTTAGTTTCATTAATTCAAGCACACTCTTTCCTAAAGATTTTTTAAGAAAACAAAACAACATAATCTACCAATTTAATTCAATGCTGATTTTTAAGGCTATACCTTTCCACTTTCTTTCTTTTATTTTTTCCTCTCTTTTTAGTTTTCATTTTGCAGTAACTAATTAACTTGGACTTCACTCCATACACAGTCACTTTCTTCTAAAAGACTTCTCTCCACTACTCTGAAAATGACAAAAGCTATATCATGAAGGTATTTATATATGCAAATAAAGACATGTACTATGTATATTATATATGTCGTATCTTGTCAATGGTTGTATACTTGTATGTTGAGATCACTTCATGCATTATACAAAATAATAATATTTATTTATTCAAATTCATGCAAATATATATATTATGCTATTGAAAATTTTCAGCCTCAGCTCATGGTCGGGGCCAAAATGTTCGTATAACTTCCGGCAACAAAAGAAAAAGCTTTCTCTTATGTATGTCGATCATTAATCTTAAAATTTGATTAAGACATCTCAACAAATATTGATTAAAACGAGTAGATTTGTCTACAAACACTACTTTCTCTAACCGAATAATTAATCCTGGTTATAATAAAACAACTCAAATGCAGGTATGAAAAATTACGTAAGTAGTTTACGAAACGCAATATCCATGAGTGTGGTATGACTTCTGCATTATACATGAATATATATTACTCCCTCTGTTTCATATTACTTGTAGTTCTAGGTTTATACACACATATTAAGAAAACATATGATTTTGTATATTTTCAAAATAAAAAACACAATTATCTATATACCTAACTATATTTCAACCAATAGAAAAATAAAATGAAGAATTTTATTAATGAATTTTGCATTGAAACTCTAAACCGACACTTATTTTGAAACGAAATTTTTTCTCTATACAACGACAAATAATATGAAACGGAGGGAGTATATGACAATAAAAATGTTTTCAATCCAAGTTTGTAGTAAATTTAAAATCTCAATATGATAGTAGCCTATTTATTTGCTTTTACTGGAAAAGGCTAAACTCCTCAAAAGATTTATTTCAGTGAATTCAATAAAGTTACACTTAGATGTCTCCATATCATCATATAAAATGATATACTAAATAAATAAAACTGCCACCTCTATCACAAGAGAGTAATAATACAAATACGTGACAAATGATCTACATATAATTTATAGTATTAACAAGCGGGATAAGAAAAGTTGGCGGGCTAGTGGTTAAGTAATACTTAAAACATTAATTGTACGGTAATTGACTGTATGATTAACGTATATTATACGAAATGAGTGAGACCATATGCGTATCTAGTCGGTGGACGATTAATTAGCAATTAGCATGTGCACATTAGAACAAGTGAAGGCAGGCGCGGGTGACTTGCGAGCAAGTAAGAGCCCATGTTTTCGTTAGGACCCACATTTGTCTAAAATACGTGACAAGATACGATTGAGATTGGCCCCACGTACATGTTTACAATTATATAAAACGGTTTAAAGCGTAATTATCAAAAGGGAAACAAAGAAGACTAAAAATATACATAAATCATTCAACAAATCACGTGGTTTTGCCTCGGGATCGGTTCTCTTCTTCCTGACAAATGAATATTTTTTAACTCGAACGAATAGGCACCAAACATGTGTCCGATGAGTTCTCCACGTTAGATCATGTGACGAAGTGGGTCCTAGTAGTGTGCTAAAACTCTATTAACGCTATGCTTCTATTCGGAGAAGGACTCACTCAAGCATACGAATCTCTTCTTCAATTCCAACCGGGTCAGGTCTAGAACATATACAGAGAGCTAGGATTGACAAAATATCCATAAATTCTATTTAATTTGTTATTTCATTTCATTTCGAACTATAAAATACAGTATAAACTCTTTGGATTAATACTCTATAAATTAATATATACTAAAAATCTCTATAAAATAATATAATTTTATAGTTTCAAATTAAATTTTTAGTTTAATTAGTAATATGCATTATAAAAATAAAGTAAATTACAAATACTAATATTTTTAAGAATATTTTTTATATGTTATATGCATCTATACATATTTTAAAAGAATTATATATATATATATATATATATATTATATAATTATTATGTTATAGATAGATTATACAATGTTTTATTTTTTATATATAAATTATATAATTATATGTATTTATAGTATTTTAAATTTTATTAATTTTTATTTTATTTGTACGAACTGAATCAAATATTTGATCTAAATATAATATTTTTGGAATATCCAGACACTAAATATTTATATAGCTATGGAACAAATCAAATAGAATAACTGATTATATATTTAGATAAAATAATTGAATTACAAATATTTCTAGAAACCTAAATATTCAATTTGTGGCCACATTTACCTAGAGCATAGGTAAATAAATCGCTCATTTAGGGTATTTCTATATTTACGCATTTTAATTGGTAGATAGAACGTTATGAAAAAAATAAAAGAAAAATAAGGACACAACCTTTTATTTGCTCTTAAAGAATTATGAAAATTTCTAAAATGTTGACCTGACTCCAGCAAGTCGTACGAACAAAGGATCAGTTCAGTTATTCACTATGCTCTATACTCACCCACATGCACTGGCTTTTTTTTCTGGAATACTCAATTCTTTATCCGATTCTTGTATTATTCATGAACCTTTTCAAGTTTTGTTATTAAGCATTTTGTCAGCAATGCTTCACATGCTATTTGAACTAAAGACACAAAATTAATTATATATTTATTCTGATCGATACAAATACTGCCATTTAAAGAAAAAGAAAGTAGTTGGGCTAGCTAGCAACCTTCTAGTTGGGTTTTATACCAGCATAACAAGACGAGTGTTTGCCCAATGACTTTTAGTGTAGTGTAGTTTTTGAGTTTTCGAAAACCATGTTCGATACAAAAGATAGATTTGGATTCGTGCCAGCGATTCACCGTTATGTGTGGTTTCAAACTATACGAAGAATATTGTGTTATATATTAGTAATATGTAGAGTTTGACGAAATTACACAAAAAATATTAATATTTAGCAATTAATATTAGTTGCTAAATAATTTATATAATCTTACATATAATCATTTATAATTGGGCAATTCTCTTAAATAGCCCTTTTTAAGTTTTTGTCACAAAAATAGCTCTCAAAAAATAAAATGATCAGAATAGACTTCTTTTTTTTTGAAATTTTGATTTTTTTTTTATATTTTTTTTTGAAATTTGAAACTCTAACCCCAAACCCACCCCTTTACTCTAAACCATAAAGTCCAAATTAGTTAACCCTAGGGGTATAAATGCATATAAATGAATTTTTTAGCTTCTAAAAAAAACATTTTGGTCATTTTCTTCCTTAAAAGCTATTTTTGTGACAAACAACCTAAAAGAGGCTATCTAAGGGAATTTCTCTTTATAATACTTAATTGTAATAATTATGAAAATTCTATATAATAAATCATAAAAAAAATTTTATCTTTGATCATTTATTTATACATCATATAAATTATATTTTTAAATAATTAATAAAATCTAATATAATTACATTATTTATATTTATAAGTCATCATATTAACTATTTACACATTTTAAAATGGATTTATAAATTATTCACATGAGTTTAAAATCATTTGCGATTAAGAGTTATTTATATTAATTCATTTCTAAAGTCAGTTATCTATTTTTTCTTAAGTGTCAATCATATGTGAAGTTAAAAAAAAAAATATTATAGTTCGATTGGTTGATGATTTTGATTTATTTTAATCATGTTCAAAATAAAAAATTCTAAAGCCAATTAATATTAGTAGCCAAACAATTTATATAACCAGAATCAAATCACAAAATATTATTTTCTTCACAAGTTATCACTCTATTTTTTCCCATAAATCTCAAAGATAAAAGTCGTTCTAATTTTATCTAAATATAAAAACAAACGTAAACCAACTTACATTAGTTGCCAACAATTGAAACAATACTATGGATGAATATATATATATATATATATATATTTTTACTTACTTTTATGATAAATTTGTTGTTAAGCACATTAGATTATAAAAATTTAACTTGAAAACATACGATTTAGAAACATTATTTAAATATTTTATATTTTTTAACATTCTAAACCTAAATATATATTATATCATTTTAAACACAAAGTAAAAAATTTAATATATTTGAATATTTTTGATAATATAAAATCCAATCAGATACAAATTTATCTTAAATCATTTTTTTAAATGAGTAAGATTGTTGTTAACAAATACATTCAAATTTTATAATTTAAACTTCTTATATCATTATATGCAACAAAATAAATAAGAAAATCATATTTTTATTTATATAAAATTATCATCGGAGAGTTAAATTATACAGGAAATCAAATCTTTTATTATTAGAACTAACACAACTTTCCACATAATATGAAACTTTTTATTATCATATTAAATACAAACACTATTACTTTGAATGTATATTTATGTATAAATTAATAGAAACTGAATATTATGTGAAATTATTCCAACAAATTTTATTAAATATATGGAAATCCACATATATACAGTTATGTTTGTTTTTAATAGATTTTTTATATACTTTAGTAGCAATTATGGACTTATTTCTCACATAAATTCATGTTTTTGTATTTTGATAAACAAATTATACAAAAACTTAATCTACGAACCAATTAGACTATATATAATTTCTGCATGAAAATGCTAGAAATAAAATTCTTATTTTTAATGGACGACGAAAATCATAATCAACTATATATGATTTTGATATAAAAATATAACTAAATATTACAAAATATCATATTTGTACTTTTCAAAGGTAATAAAATAATCAAAATGAATAAAATATATAAAAGTTGTTTATTCATTCAAAAAAAATCTGCCGAAATGTTTATATTCAATTTTAGAAAACTAAAAATAAATCATTACATGCCAAAAGCATAAACATATTACATTGTATTAAATTCTCAAAATTGTTTGTATCCGCGAATTCGCAGGCAACCACCTAGTTTACATTAAATACTGTTGATTTATTTTGAATCCCCGTATAAATAATTATATATCCACGATATATATTTACATTAAATATTGTTGATTTTTCCATTTCGCACTTGGAAACAGTAACTCTCTACACTAGGTACGTAGCTCCGCGCTTGTTCGGGATTGTTGACTTATACTTTGTTTTATATAAATATATTGAAGTGATGTTGTGTTTTCGTTTGATGAATTCATTTTTTCTGAATATGCCCAAATCACCACGGCGGCTCACTGCAAAACATTTTGCCATCGCATTATCAGCTTCAACCCCACTGTAGCGGTTCCGCTCGTGTCGAGACTGAAGATCCTCTTGTATCGAGTAACAGTTGCGTCTTTTGCGTCGATCTTTAATGTTGCCTCTCCATCGTTTCAAAATCTCATCGTATGTCTGTAACTAAAAAATTGTTGGCTAAAGAAAGTGATAATATGATTAAAGTTTGTAGGACCACTTAGTTAGAAAATGAATTTAGTTTTAGGTTTTAGTCACAAAAACTACCTCAGTAGCAATAAGCGACTTAGAATGTAATAAAAAGGTGATAAGTGTCTTAGAGTGAAAATAGCTTTGAAATGAATGTTGTTTCATTTTTTTCTTTATTTTGAAGAAATTGAACTTTTGAAGATAAAAAAAAAACATTGGAGATGGTCTATGTGGAATTAAGATATATTAACTGTGCTTGTTGCTGACAAAAGAAAAAACTGTGCTTGTCGTAAAATGTTAGATCGTCATATGTAATAAATATGTTAAAACAAATATCCATTAGATATGATGAAATGATGATTTAACATACGAACCAAAGAATACTTTTTTTTTTGAAAAAATGAACCAAAGAGTATTGTTATGAAGTTTTTTTGGTAACTTAATTCTTATGAAAAAATATTAGTCAAAAGTTTCTTTACTTTTAAATAAAAGAAACTGAAAAAGGAGTTTGAAGTGGAAAAGAAAATGCAAATAAAAATAAGGTAAAAAACTACAAAAAATTAAACAGAAGAATAGTTAGAGAGGTGTCGGTGCCGACAGATGAACCGGAGAAACCTGTGACCCACTGAAATCGACTCCTTTGCTTCCATAGGCACACAACGCTACTCAACCCCCGCACCGTTGATATTCATTTAATTCACACTCACTCTACCTATGTAGTCCCATAATTCCGATTATAAAAGATTTTTTCTAATTATTTATTCATCAAAATTGAGAAAGAAATGAATTTATGCCTCCACTTTTTAAGTTCACATTTATGATTCAAATCAATCCACTATCTCAAATAATTAAACAATTTCTCCCCAAAGAAAATGTATCACAAAAATATTTTACAAGAACACTGGAAAATTGGTAATGTGTTAAATTTCAAAAATGTGATTTTGTGATTGACAAAGCTTAGTTGGGATCAACTTTAAACATATTATTGTGAAACTATTACATTCTAAGACAGTTTTAAGTTTTTATAACATAATAAGACATTTTTTGCTCTTACAATAGTTTTGCACAAGAAATAAGAAGAAACATCACATATAGACCATACCAAATTTCTAAATTACTCTTTTTCGTTCTCAATTAATTTAATATATTTTTAATCAATAAATCTAAAAGATATTGTGAGTCTCATTCTCTTTCTTCTTCGTGTTCTTTCTCTTTAATTTTTTCTTGTTAAAATAAAATTCACTTCTCTAGATTTGTTTTTCAGAAGTGTAACCTTAAATTATTATCTATATTCTTTGATCTATTTTTAAGATATGAAACTGATGCTTAAATGGTGGTGCAATGGTGCATTGATAACGGCTGAGACGTAGACGGAGACGTAGGCGTCATCGACATAGACAATGGCGGAGACTTAGAAGAAGGTGGAGAAGTAGAATGTGGAGACATAGATAACGATGGAGATGTGGATGCCATCGATGTATATGATAGAGATGTCTGCGGAGACGTAGACAACAGAGAGTTGAGAGCAAAGAAAAAAAATGAGTACAACTGAAAGCCTGAAACAGAGCAAAAGTGTTTGAATTTTGAAGTGGTTTGCAGGTTTTTAAATCATAGACTTGTAGTCATAAACTCATTGGTCGAAACCAGACAAGTTCTACTTGAGCCATGTCTTCTTATTCTTCGTCTGCTTCGTCTTCGTCCTTCGGATCAAGAATGGAGGAGAGCATGAAAAAATGGTGATAGAGGCATCGTTCTTGTTTACTTCAAAATTTGGTGCTCGTATATTTCACTTCTCATGAATATATCTAGAATTGTCATTGTTTTGCGTAACTCTAGATTGAGCTTGTTGTTATAAGCTTAGTTCGGTTAATTGATTAAAATATGATAATATCTACATTTCTCGTCTCTTATGTGTCTTATCTCCTTATGTTAATGAAGTGTAATGAATTTTGTCAAACACCAAACATGTACACATGTATGCTATCACATTTGTTGTAAACATGGACACTATAATTTTTTGTGTACACATGTTTGTTTGTTGTCCACATGTACACAAAAATTATAAAATGTTAACTATTAGTAATGGAAAATAAATTTATACACTATGGGTCCAACCGGTGACCATTTTAAAAATGAAGGAACTATAGGAAAAAGAAATGAATGATATAGAATTAATCAAAAGGAAAAATTGTAGAGAAGGAATATAACAAAATGTTATAGTGAATGGTAACCAAAATAAGGAACAAAACTTCAAATAATAAATAATTTGATAATTAATTCTAGAAAATAATAGTGGATGTATATGAGAATTTTTGCTCTACGCTTCATGGTGCCACTTCCATTTTCATCGCCTTCAATGTATCTCATAACTACAAAACAAAAACGTGTGTTACTGACTTAACCAAAAAGAATTGTGTTAATGAAAGTATTTTGCCTTTCAAAAGATATAAATATATCCAACAATTTTTATTTTATAAAATTTAAATATATATATATATAATAACAAAAAGAAAAACACTAACCTATATTCGACGAGAGCCAAGTCTTTTATCTGACCACAGTTGTGTAGCGATCTGATCTCGAACAATCTTCATATAAACTGCGGTCGATGTTTCTTCATTTCCTCGTACGTCATTTCATCATCTGAATCATTTTCATTTTGATGCATATGCACACCACTATTATCCGTAGTCGCTTCTTCAAAATCAACATCTTTAATTTTGTTTCACCGAATAAAATTGTGAAGCCCCATTGTTGCAAATATAACTTTCCTCTGTGTGGAGATGTCGTACCTTGGGAATTCATTTAAAACCTTCCATTTTTTTCTTCCATACACCAAACGTACGTTCAATAACTGAAGACTTGGTAATGACGCATGCCATCTATTGAACATTTCCTTACTATTTCTTGGAGGCTCACAATTTATAAATTCTTGAAGATGATAATCACTTCTTTTCTTTTTTTTCGGTATGGATCTAAATAACCAAGTCTATTTGCATAACCAGAATCTACGACTGGTTTCACCGTCGGTTGTGGTTCTTGTCTCATTGCTTGAATTACGTCCACGACGTGCTCCACTTGTATTTCTTGGAGTTGACATGATAGCTGTAACAGAAACACATGATACAAGTTTTATTATCAACCATCATTCAGTGTGTATGTTTACATAGAATAATTAATCTTAAAATTATAGTACCTCTCTTTTGTTTCTGGATGTATTAGGGTTATAAGAAAAAAGCTTGATGAAAAAATATTATGTAGAAGAAGACAAACCTACATCAATTCTCAATTCTCTATTAACATATATATTAATATATTCTTACCAATGTTTATAGTTTTCCTTTTGGTTCCTTTGTCTAATTCGATAGGGAATATATTTACACTTTAATTCCTCACAAGAAAAGGAACATGGAGGAATTTTTAAGTCCTACAAATAATAAAATTTCCTTGCAAATGGTAAACACAATAAGAAATTAGGTGGAACTTACTATTCCTTGCTATTCTTTTCCTCAATTAGTATCACCAGTTGGACCCTATGTTTGTTGTTCATAGTGGTGCAATTTTACTAGAAAAGAAATTCATATACTTTAACCATTTAGTTAGCTAAAACACACACATTATAAGTAAAAAAATAATAGCCAATTGATTCGTCTTTCTTGAACAATCCTGCTTTCTTTGATTGTCCAAATATTTCTTAAAGGATGTGGACATCAAACTTATATTTTACATGTGTACATGAACTCATATTGTACAAGTGTACACTAAATTCATATTGTCCACATGTATATCAAACTTATATTGTACACATGTTGCTGGAATTGTTGTTTAAGTATCCTTAAAAACTAATTGTTACTTACACTTAAGAAACTTATGTCATTATGTCCTTCAAAAACTTATCAATTTTAATAGTATAATAGTTGATTGTAAAATTCATGGATAAAAAATAAAAAATCAATAGAAACAATATGTTACATTTTGCGACTGTAATGCTATGATTATCTTTTCACTTCCTTCAGAGCAGCTTAGCGTCAATTCTCTTCCTCATCAATGCAAAGCTGAAATAGTTTGAAAAAAAAATATTTAACAGAAGAAGAAATATTCCTCTTAAAGTAGAAAATCAGTAGAAACCTTTGTAGAATTTTTAATAACTATCCACCTTACACAATATTCATGTGTACAGTATAAGTAGCTAGATATGTATGTTTTTTCATAGATGATAATTTCTTTTTGTGTTTTACATAATTTCTCTCAAGTTTCAGATTGTATAAAACTCTATTCGTAATACATGTGAAGTGGTTGTTATTGGAGATGCAAACTTATATTGCTCTTTCTCTTGGATCTTAACTACCAGCAACAATCATACCAAGAAAATTTTGTAGAATGTGTTAGCGGAGAAAAAAATATGGTAATGTTTTTATCAGTAATGTGGACATTGTGTTGGACTTTTGCAGACTTTTAAGTTGGAAATCAAATTATATTATAAACGAATTACTTTGTAACAGTTGTATTATAAACGAATTATCAAACGAATTCAAACTTTGTGGCAACTGTATTATAAACGAATTCAAACTTTAGATCATATATCAGTGCTATCTTTTGAAATTTTGAAAAGTGTACATGTATATATAAATCGGTGTACATGTGGATATATATATATATAAACATGTGTACATGTGGATATATATAAATATGTGTACATGTTGCTAGTTTGGTCACGTCTGAAACACACATCCACAAACCTACAAACACATATAGGTCTACACTATAAATATCGTGACAGTGTACACAACGAAGCTCTTGTTTACATAGCTAAGTGTACACATCACTCTCTTGGGCTGACCCGAGAAAGAACTCCACCTCCATAACACGCTCTTGGTTCCACCGCCGTTGAGCTAAGGCGAGTTTTTCGTCAACAACCTCACACTCAACTTCCAAACCTCAGCTACCATTTTCATCAGTGCTTTTACGGAAAGGCCTGACGAGATATGCGTCGGAGAGGTCAGTGTAAGTGACAGAGGAGAAACTTCCATATTAAAATCAGTCAGAAACGATGATACGTCCTCCGTATATTCTGTGAGGCGCTCAATGTTGTTAAGTATGCAAGGGAGATGTTGTCGGCATTTGTGGTTGATGCCCCACCGTTGCAACAACCGCCATCACAACCCAAAAAGCACCATCTTCCACCATACTTTCTTCCATCCTCTCATTATTATCCGCCTTTCCTCTATTTTTTCACTCTCGCATTTTTTTCTTGTTGTTTTCTCTGTTATTGTATCTTCAATTAATTCTCAGTCTCACGATTAGAGAGAGAGAGTTGCAGTAAAAGTTAATAATATATTTTTATGTGTTGGCTTGAGACTAAATCAATTAAATAATTAGTTCTTTGTGTGGCTGTGTTTAAATGTAATAAAGTAATAAGTATGATATAGACATTTTGAATTTACATTCAACATACGTGACAAAAACAAAATAATAGTTTAATTTATTGAAAGTGGGGATAGTTGTGTAAACAACCAACAAGAAACTCTCCTAGTAATTTGTAACTGTCTTAGGGTTTAACTGGTAACCACTAAAATAGGAATAAAAATGAGTAGGAAAAGAATTATTAGGAACAAAATAAAAGGAATGCAATGAAATATTTATTACTTTTGTTCCATATCAATTTTTATAAGGAATGTTTTTGTTCTATAATTCCTTAAATTTTAAGGAATGACAAGGAATCAAACACAGCAAAAATTCTCCATAATGGTGTAATTTTTAAGGAATGAGTAGAAATTGATTATTCCCCATAGTTCCCCATGTCACCATTTAGATCCTTAGAGTGTAATAAAAAAACTTAAAACTGACCTTGAATGCAAATCACTCTATTATTGTTTAGTGCGAACATAACAATATATCTAGGCCTGGAAAAAAAATTAGAACTGAATAACCAAACCGAAAACAAACCAAAATACCCAAAATCAAAATCGGACCGAAACTCTCAAATACCCAAATGGCTTCTATATTTATATTTTCAAAATAACTGAACCGAACCAAAATCAAACCGAGAAACAAATTGGTACCCAAATATATAAAATATTAATTATATATACATATAATATAACTAAATATATATTTATAATTTAAAACTATTAAAAGTATATAAAATATTTAAAAAACTAAATTATTATAAAATATCTTAATTATCTAAAAGTATCTGAAAGTATCCGGATATTTTTATCCGAAATATCCAAAGTAACCCGAAATATCCAAAGTAACCCGAAATATCAAAAAAAAAAAATTTGAATCATCCTAATTATTTGATATTTTATCCAAAATACCCAATATTTTACTTGAATCACCTGAATTATCCAAAATAACGAACCAGAACTGGAACCGAATGAGAACCAATTTTTTGGGTATTTTTCGAGTATTTCTGGTTCTTAGATTTACTATCCGAATCGAACCAAACCCGAACAAAAATAGTCAAATAGTAAAAGGATTCTCTAGCCTCATACATGAACTACTTGATACTCGAACTATCCGAACCGATACCCGAAATGTTCATTCCTACATACATTTATGTATTTGCTCGGTAACTGTAAGCACATTAGTAAGGGTTTAGAGTTTGTGAGAGAAGAAGAGATGTTGATTGTTGCGCAAGTAACTCTTTCTTTGATTTTCATATTATATGATGAAATACTCATGAAAACACTTCATACTACTGTTTTATTTGTGATTGGTCCAATTATTTTTAAAACATAAAACTTAATTAGATAAATAAATAAATTAAAATAAAATATTAATATGGTTGAGATACTTCATTTAGGTGTTAGGCCAATGAAGATCTCTCAGTTTGAATGTAAAAACGAGTTAGAATTGATAAAGAATGGTAAAATAAACACAGTAAACACACACAGCTTTTACAAAGAAACAAAAATCGAAATATCATCTGTTTCTGGGGACATCTCATCTTTCTTTTAGAGACTTTGAAACATCGAGATAATTGAGCCGACATGTCCCTAGTAGCAGTTCTGGTAGTTCATCTGCTGTATTTGCCTGTATGATCAGTTTCAAAACATCAAAGAAATATACATTACTTATATGGTCTACAAAAATAAACAATATAGAACATGATTATTTTTGCTTTACCTGTATCAAAAAAGCCATTTCTATAACCAAGTTGTTAAGATACCCAAGAACAAGATTGGTTACACCTCTTGCAACAGTCGAAGATCCAACATCAATGTCAAGCTGAGAAAGAACAGAAAGCTCAGAAACATTTTGATTCTTTTATCATATAAGATTGATTTTAAATCATGTTTTCACCTCCAAGTAATTCTTTCCACGGGTGTAACGTACTTCAAGTGCGTGACCCACCAAGCAAGCCTTCTTGCCAACACTCTGCTTAACAATCCACGAACCTTTGGAGATGTGAGGGATGAGTTTAAATCGCGAATTGCGATAAGCATCATCACCATTCACAAAACTATGTAACAAAGGATGCTCTTCTAATGGTGTTTTCAGCATATAGTACAATGCTAAACTGATCATAGCAGAACCAGGGACCTGGTTTATATATACATATGTTTGATAGTAATTAGTGTCTCTTAACTATGAATAATATCAATAGTCCTTAGAATAACATCAGCTTATCTCAAAGTTACCTGCATGTTTACAATGAAGAAAAACTCTGGACCGCCTTTCGCTGCGAATTCTTGAACTAGACCGCCTAGTCGACCACCAAGATCATCTTCTCTCTTATCAGAACTTATCCAGTCTGCTCCAACCATTTGCATCATTGTGCCATTTGCCTTCACCTATAGTTTGAGTAGTACCAGCATCATTATCATTGCATCTAGTTAAGTTTCAAGAACACAAACACAAGTGTGTTTCTAGAAAACTGATTACCTTTTGTTGGTCATTTAAATAATTGTCTCCACGAATCAAGAATGTGGATGGATCAGCGATAGACCAACTACAAGGCATAGTAAGATTTGGGTCTTGTTGAAGAGTGGCTCCATAGATGAATGTGTTATTTACATCCATACCAACCTCTTGTAAATCCATATAGCCTTTCTTATTATTGGCTAGATCATGAAGTTTCTTGACAATACCAGATGGTGATGGTAGCTTGATCTGAAACACACACACGCACACAACTTTAAACTTTATTTTTCCCACAAGGAAACAAGAAGTGAGAGAGCAGAAAATTTACTTGAGAGTGTCCTTGTGAAAAGGGAGAGTTATCAATTAAGCTATCAAACTCATAAGACTCATTGGGCTCAGGAACGTCGAAAAATTCATCAGAAGCATCATTTAAGTCCATCAAACTGTTGCGTGCTGAAGAAGGTTTCTCCATTTCCTCAACTTTCACAAGTTCCAGATCAATCCTTTTGGCTTCTCTTTTAAAGGGTATAGTGTTGATCCTAGACAAGGAGGATTTGGTTTGCATGAACTCCCCTGAGACGAACTCAGCGAAGCCGTGCCCTTGTTTTGCTTTGAACATTTCACGTAAGGCCGCAAGTCTCTCAACCACACGAATGGTTATGGATCTTTCAGAAGACGGCCTCATGTATAAGTTCCAGCTTCTCCAATCAATGGCTACCATATGCTTTACTAGTGATTGCTTCCCTTTGTTTACTGGAGTCACCACATAACCACCACCTACATTCCAAATGCAAAACTCATTAAAAAAAACAAAGGATCATGAAGTCAAATTCTATTTTCTATTCGAAAATTCTAATACACCGCTTCGAGATGGTGTATTTTTTATGTTCTTTCCCCAACTCGTATCAACTTGTATGCTTAAGACATGATTATTGTGGGGTTCTTAGGGTAGGGTTCTTATCGTAATATAAAAACGGTTCTTGAATAAGAAATTTAAGAACTATCTCTTAACTTTTTCTTATATTACGCTAAGAACCCTGTCTTAAGAACTCTGCAATAATCATGGCCTTACTTACATATTTTGATATTGATATTAGATAATTTCTAACTTCCAGTATGGAATAAAACGAAGAAAGTGAACTAGAGTGTGAAGCAAGAAACTTTACTTTTGACACAAGCACGAACATATCCTTTGGTTGGTGGGCACTTCTTGTGATAAACAGAGTGGCAAAGTATCACTGTGATATTCAAGGATGAGAAAGTTAGAAACCTGGAGACTGAAATCATATCAAAAAGGTCAAGAAATATTATCATTTTATCTAACCATAGGTTCCATCTTCTTCCCTTCTCCAGTAGCGTCGTAGCAACACGTCTCTTCGATTCATTAACCATGGCAACCAATCACTGTACAACTGGATATTAACTATATCTGTGTGTCCATCAAGATGCTCCACCACGCTTCCTTTGTAGAAACAAAAGTCCCATCTACAAGAAAGTCATGCATGCAAACCCTAAGTTATAAACCATATTATAATCTCTAAACTATAGAAAGTCGAGTTCCAACTACTAGCATCTACTAGGGTTTCTTAGCCTCTTAGATCAAAGTTAAAGAGCTTACTCTGATCGTAAAGGACCGAGAGACATTAACGTATTGAAAATATCTTCTGAAGTACCATCAATGACACCAACTGCCATTATTGCAGGATGATCATCCCAATGCTGCAAAAGATATCAGCAAAAGAAACTAAAGTTAAGAAACCAATTATGATTCACAAATGTATGGCCAGATTAAGATTTAGAGCATGATTAACCCTAGAACCCCATTTGGGATTCTAGTTTTTTTTTTAATTTTTTTTTAATTTTTTTTTATTTATTTTTTTATTTTTTTTTTTTTAAAACGAACCAATTGCGGGTCGCCACGTGTCAGTAGGACCCGCAAACAGTGCAAGAAACTCTTAAGAACCGATTCTTATTTAAGAGTTTTAAGAACCGGTTCTTACACTATTCATATGACCCATCCCCCTAAGAACCCCTCTAAAAACCTTTTTAATCATGTTCTTAAAAGCTCTTAAACATTTTCAGGCTAATCTTAATAAAAATGTTTTTGGTAATTTGGGAACCATGCAATCTAAGTATCGTAATTTTTAAAAAAATTGAAGGTCAAAACAAATGTTTCATCCGGATGTGCCCAAAGTTGACCTTGCACAAATGTAATAAATGTACAATTTTACATTACCCTTCCGCGGGAATCCCAGTCTTTAGCTTCTTTGAAAAGGCGTAAACCTGAAAGTTCACAAGCTCAGTAAGAGTACCTCCAACGTGGAGATGTAATAAAGTTCTTAAAAAATAAAATAAACGAAAACTAATAAATGAGAAAAGATAAACAACACAAAAGTTCTTAATTTACACACTCTTTAGAAATGGGTTGGAAGTATAAAAGACAGTTGTCATTAAGGTAATGTTTCAACATGTTTCAAGACAACTAAAATAATTAAATACTCTCTCTGTTTCATAATAAGTGTTATTTTAGATTTATGCACACGGATTAAGAAAACATTTAATTTTACATATTTTCTATATAAAAACATCATTTCCCATACACCTAATCATATTTCAACCAATAGAAAATTAAACTGAAAAATAAAATTCTTAAATTTTGTATTGAAATACAAAAACGACACTTATTTCGTAACAAAAAATTTTCTCTAAAACGACACTCTTTGTGAAACAGAGAGAGTATATATATTTTTTTTAGAAACTCCACAAGTATGAACCGATAATGTTGCTCTCTAAGGCCAGCAGTTTCTTGAACCACAAGTATTTACAAAGAACTTTATCTTCTCTTACCGTTTTGGCATCCAAATATTTTCCATGGAGAAGGAGCAATGACATCAGGTGCTATTGTTTCAACATTCACTGATGAGTAATTGGTCCAGTCAACTGAATTTTTGCGGCGTGACCTTCTTGATACATTAAACTTCACAAGTCCTTTCTCAGCATGAGATACAAATTCACAATCCGGAAATGGAAACTTCTGAAAACATAATTCAAGTGTATGTGAGTCTCAAATCTTAGAATGTATAGAAAATGTAACAAACCTTTTGTGAAGCATCTTGTAATGATCTGATCCACTTGGCTGCTTCTTCAGGACTACTTGCTCCCAGCTGTTCAAAGTGCCATTAAAAAAAAACATTGATTTTAATAAACAAAACAAGAAACCTGATATGTTAAGACAAACACCTTTAATTGATCCAAATGGTTTGAGGTGTTGTAAAGGGTGAATATGAAAAGGATCTGAAACAACACATGAACCAAAAATAATCAATAAACATCTGTAAATAGAGTAATATATAAGCTCATTAGTATCCAAATGTTAGTACCTTTCTATGGAAACTCTCTCTTCCATTGTCGGTAACCCGAATACAACAGTCTAGAGATGCTTTTCTATCAGGTTCCTATACAGAAAACAAAACAATATGAAAACACATTGTTTATTTTTTTAATATAAAAACACAATGTTGGGCAACTTCTTCATGTCAATATCTTGCATCTACGCATAAATCTCTTAAATACTAAAGAACACAACACGTAACAACAATGTCATGTTATGAGAAAATGAAAAAGAGAAACCTCATTCTGATCAGATGGTACAGATTTAAAGCTGGTAAGGTTGTTGTCGTGAAGAACAAAATATCGTTTACGGGAGAATTGAAGACCAAACCGGTTATGTCGGATGGTATAAAGCCAACCTTCCATTCTTCCATCGATTTGAGACATTTCCATTTCTCTATAAAACCCTTTTTAAGTTTTCCATTAAAAAAAAACAATTCAAATTCAATATTATAAAATTCATCAGGAATGTTTGAGTTACCACTTGAAATGCTTGCTTTTTCCCCTTAAACAAATATTCACAAAACGTCTTAACTTGAAACGATTCTCTGATTCCGCCTAAGCGAAACAGAGAATCGAAAGTATGAAAGATCAGTTGCAAAAGAAGTTTTGTTTATTTGTTTTGTTTCTCTCTCGATCAAGAGAGAAAAACAAACATAAATGTTCTTTTTCCTTTCTTTTATTGCTGTAACTTTCCGTTTTAGTTTATAAATTTTTTTAACTTTCACTGGTTAATAATTGCTTGCTATTTTTGTGAGAGGCTAAATGATTGGCGCTTCTGTGTTTGAGTTTAAATTCTATAATTAGTTTTTTTAAATATATTTGCTATTCTTTTTGTTTCCCTCTACACTTTAATTGTCTACACAGAGATTCCAAAAGTATTTAAATCGTACGGTGAATGGCTGACCTATGAGTAGAACCAAGAAGTGATCCAAGACATTCCAGAACTAAAAATCTAAAACTGAGACAAAGACAAAGACAGAAACAAGATTTCGTTGTTACACACTCGAACACAAATTCAGTTCGTTACAAAACAATAACGGGCCTTACGCATTAATTGGGCCTAACCAATCAATTTGTTTCATACGGCCTAATTTTTCTTTGACTATGCGTTGGCAACAACAACAACAAGAGAAAATTCTCAAATATTAAGGTAATAAAATCCACTATGGTTATACTTCATTTTATAAAGAAAAATAATTACTTTATTTACTTTTAATTATTTTTTGTATTTCTAAGTAAAACTTCTATTCTATTATTTATAAAATATCGAATAAAAATATAAATAAAATAATTTTATATTAGTTTAACTCTTATTTACTTTAAATTCCTTTTTTATTTTCCTCTCTATCAATCATATAATTTTCACTAAAGTGCTCTCTGTAACAACCCACCAAAGTGTTCTCAGTCACACCATATGTAAACTCAAAATTAGAAAGCCTAACAAAGACTAATCATTGTACTGCCTTCTGATCTCAAAGACTATACAAATTGTCTTCCCCTTTGACATTATTATTACCAAACTTAAAAATAATAATAATGTGATATAAATCACAATCTCAACTTTAATCTATAATCTTTTGTCAAGGCAACAAAATGTCAATTGTTGCAAAAAGTAATAATATGATTTGGTATTTAATTTATATCATCAAAAACGTGGAAGAAAAATAATAGAAAAAAAGACAGCTCTTTTAGATTACTAACTCCACACAAGAAAACAATAGAGATACCTGCAAACCCCAACTTGGGGGCCCTCAGCCATTACTTAACACTTACTGTTTACTCTTCCCCTTGTCTTAAAATCTCTCTCTCTCTCCTCTCTTTGTGTAAGCAAAGAACCGATCTTTCGATAATTTGGGTAATAACTCTTCTTTATTCCCCTCCAAGCTCTCCAATGATCGCCTTGTTCCTGTGAAAGCTCGACTTCTCTTTCTTCCAGCCTCTCCAGAATCTGCTGAATCTTGGGTACTCTCAAAACTCACATTTTTGTTTCTTATTAATGTTACTCTCTGTGCGAACAAAGTTACTTCCTTTCTTGCTTTGTAATAAGCTGCTAGGTTTTTTGTGTTTTTCTTTCTTCTGGGTTTTACTGTTTATGTGCTGTGATGGGTCTGTTGAATGATTCTTCTTAGGTATCGATTTGAGAATTTATCAGATTCAGAGGAATAAGTCCCCTTGTGTGTGTGTGTGTGTGTGTGTGTGTGTGTGTGTGTGTGTTAAATATCTATATTTCTGCATATATTCCACTTTATTAGACTGGAAAATAGTTTTAAATTAGGTCAAAAGGAACTTAGAAAGCAGAAACATCTGTTGATAATGTCAAGTTTCTGTTTAAAGTTAGTTCCTTTACTTCAGTTTCCACAAGAGAAGAGGTGACTCAATCTAGTCAAGTCTGTCTCTCAGACAAATGAGTCAAAGTCAATGCTTTAACATGTTGTGTTCCTACAGAGACACTTAGCTAAAGATACAGTTTCTTTCTTATTTCTTCATATAAAACACATTATGCATGAATACTAAGGAACAAACACTCTTTCAAAGTCATGAGATCTATTGTGCTAAGTCAGTTGCCACTAGAGGTGACTCAATCTAGTCAAGTCTGTCTTTCAGGCAAATGAGTCAAAGTCAACGCTTTAACATGTTGTGTTCATACAGAGAAATTAAGCTAAAGATACAGTTTCTTTCTTGTTTTCTTCATTTAAAACACATTATGCATGAATACTAAGGAACCAGCACTCTTTCATGTCCATGACCTCTAGTGTGTTACTCAGTTTAAACTTTTATTTCTGAAAGATTATAATAGAATGTTCCATAAGTTGATATGTGTGTGTTATTCAGCTTTGTAGAGTTGAATGGATCCTGTACCTGTTCGATGTCTCCTTAACAGCATATCTCGTTATCTTCATCTGGTTGCATGCCAGACCATAAGATATAAACCCATCCAAACATGTATTGGAAATGTGGTTCACTTGTTGAAGCTCTTGAAGCCGTTTCTCGACGATGTTGTTGATTGCAAAGTACCTCCTGATGACTGCTTAAATAGCGCCTGCGAAGATCTGGATTTCGTTGTTAACCAGGCTAGGGAGTTCTTAGAGGACTGGTCCCCAAAGCTGAGCAAGCTCTTTGGTGTAAGTTAATGAATAAGCTTTCATTTTCAGTTTTTTTTTTCTCTTTGCATCATTCAGTAAGTTGTTGTGTGTTCAGGTGTTTTACTCCGAGCTTTTGTTGGAGAAGGTCCAGACTTGTTCGTTAGAGATTAGTCACATACTTCTTAAGTTATCACGGTCAAGTCACGTTACTTCAAGTGTACAAGGTGTTGAGGTAAGCTTACTTCAGCGGTGTATGCAGGAGATTGAATGTTTTAAGCAAGAGAGGACATTGTCCAAACACATGAAGAATGTTTTACAGAATCAGAGGGACGATATTGTGCCTTTGGATAATGATGATCTTGACAGCATTATTCAGATGATGGGATTGATATCAAACCAGGATCTCTTGAAGGAAAGCATTGCTGTGGAGAAGGAGAGGATAAGATCACAGACCAGCAAGTCTAAAGAAAAAATGGAACAAATGGACAAACTGATAGATCTTGTCTCTTGCATCCGTGAACACATGCTTAAAACCGAGTTTCTTGAAGTGGCTAAAGGTGTCTCAATACCTCCATACTTCCGGTGTCCTTTGTCAACAGAACTCATGCTGGATCCTGTAATAGTAGCTTCAGGGCAGACATATGACAGAACATCGATCAAGAAATGGCTTGATAACGGGTTAGATGTTTGTCCCAGGACAAGGCAGGTGCTGACTCATCAAGAGCTCATTCCCAACTACACGGTTAAGGCTATGATAGCGAGTTGGTTGGAGACAAACAGTATCAACCTTCCTGCTAACCGTGATGGTTGTGATGATGCTTCATCCATGGCTAACAACATGGGTTCGAATGACTTCAACCGAACCGAGAGTTTTCGTTTTTCTCTAAGGAGCAGCAGTTTTACCTCAAGATCATCTCTTGAAACTGGAAATGGGTTTGAGAAACTGAAGATCAACGTGCCTGCCAGTTTATGCGGTGAATCGCAGTGCAAGGATCTTGAGAACTTCGAACTTTCTTCTTCAGGGCAGTCTTATACTCACAGCAGGAGTGAATCAGTTTGCAGTGTTGTCTCGTCTGTTGATTACGTTCCTTCAGTGACAAATGAGACACAAAGTATTCAAGAGAACCACCAAAGCTGCAGTGAGATGTCTCCCAAGAAAAACTCAGAAAGTTCAAGCAACGTTAATCATGAGTATAGTGAGAACTCTTTACAGAACTTGGATGGTTCAGGAACAATGACGACTTCACATACTATAAAACTAGTACAAGATCTTAAAGAAGGATCTAGCAAAGAGAAGACTGCTGCTGCAGCTGAAATACGTCAGATCACCATTAACAACGTTGAAAACCGTGTTCACATAGGGCGTTGTGGTGCTATCACTCCACTGCTGTCACTTCTATACTCAGAAGAAGAGCTAACTCAAGAACATGCAGTCACTGCTCTTCTGAATCTTTCTATTAGTGAAGTAAACAAATCCATGATTGCAGAAGCCGGGGCTATAGAACCGCTTGTTCATGTGTTGAACACAGGTAATGACAGAGCCAAAGAGAATTCAGCAGCAACGTTGTTCAGTCTATCTGTTCTGCAAGTCAACAGAGAAAGAATAGGACAGTCTAACTCGGCTATCCAGGCTCTGGTGAATCTTCTTGGAAATGGAACATTCAGAGGGAAGAAAGATGCTGCATCTGCTTTGTTCAATCTCTCGATAACTCATGAGAACAAGGCTCGTATCGTGCAAGCTAAGGCGGTTAAGTATCTTGTGGAGCTGTTAGACCCGGATCTAGAGATGGTTGATAAAGCAGTTGCTCTTCTTGCAAATCTTTCTGCGGTTGGAGAAGGGCGTCAAGCGATTGTACGGGAAGGTGGGATTCCGTTGCTTGTTGAGACGGTTGATTCAGGATCTCAGAGAGGGAAAGAGAATGCAGCTTCTGTGCTGCTTCAGTTGTGTCTGAGCAGTCCCAAGTTTTGCACTCTGGTCTTGCAAGAAGGCGCAATACCTCCACTTGTTGCCTTGTCTCAGTCTGGTACACAGAGAGCAAAAGAGAAGGTAAAGACTATATAACAAACCAAGTCTGGTTTCTTGTTGTGGTTAGATATCTGAATAGTGCTGTTCCTTGCAGGCACAGCAACTTCTCAGCCACTTCCGGAACCAGCGAGATGTAAGGATGAAGAGAGGCAGATCATGAAGAAACGGAGCTTCAGGAGATTTATATTGTTAAGCTAGTAGATTTTTCTTTTTTACTCTCTTTTTGCCAGGAACATCATAGTGTATTCCCTTCTCTCTCCTTTTTGTGTTGTGTGATGAGTGTGTTAATGCTTGTGTGTAGTAGTTATATATAAAGGTGTGCAACTTGTGAGATTCGAGTATATAGGAAATGAAGTTTTATTACATAACACATTTGCATTAACATTTCCTTCAGCTCCGTATCCAAAGCGACACAACCTATCCTAATCACTAGGGTCTTCCCTGCAACAGTCTTTCTGCCAAAACCAGTCTAAATTTCATCTGCTGCTGAAGTTCTTGCTTGTGCCATTGCTCCAGCAGTTAAGAATCTGTTTATTTGCATGTCCACTTCAACGGGAAGGTTAACTTCTTCTTCACCAACATGTTCTTATCCTGGAATCTGAAACACTTCGACTCTCAAGCCTCGTAGTTTCCTTTGTCACAGGATCTATGTAGTAGACACTTCTCAGCCTCAACAATGGTGTGTATGTCCATCTTTCATGGTTAATCTCTCTCTTCATCAGCAGCATAAAAGATCAACCAACCCTGAGTGGCCATGTTACAAATCTAGAGTAACTCCCAGCTTTTTATAGCGAGAAGTCAAACATTTGGACACACCTTCACTCTCAAACTCGTAGCCCCTGCACTGCAACACTTGCAAAGTCACAAATGCACTGTGCAAGAGCATCATGGATCATCATGAAGGTTCCACCAGAGAGTTCAGAGACCACTGAAGCATCATGGTCTGATCCAAAACCAAAAGAGTGAACAGGAATCTGATTATCTGAGGAACCATCACCCTGTAACTTGGCATCATCATAATGGTTCGTGGTATAAGTAACTCTATCCATGCCATTATTATGGGAAAACCGAATCGACACAAACATTCGGTTTGGTTTGGTTTCAAATACTAATCCAGATTTAATGCTCCAAATCACTTTAACAACACTACTAACATCAGTTGAATAAATAACAGAAAATCAAATGTTTTTTTTGTCAACAATAAGAACAAGAAAGAGGAAGATTGACTCTCTAGACTCAAACATATTACGACACATAAACAAGAACTCTGGTCTCCAGAAAATACATATTATTCTCCCAAAACTATTACACATCCTAAATTTCTCTCTCTCTACCTAAACGGTCACAAACACACAAGGAAGAGCCTCCACATTCCATTGAGAGCCACTTCATCGTTTACTTCTCTTCTTGATGACTGCCAACTGTTTTCACCTGAAACACAAATCCAAACTCATTTTGGAATCCCTTTGAAGAAATTCACACATGCCCTTCTTAAGGAAAACAAAACAAAACAATCAAAGACATGGTCTCATCACTTTGTTCTCATGTATGTGTTAATGGTTTTAATTTACCATGTCACTATGTATATATCCTATTCTTCTCGGTCTTACTGTCTACTCCATGTTAAGAGTTTACACTTTACACCTTAGCTATTAACAACACATCAACCTCCAAAGTCCAAACCATGCTTGAGCCATCAGAAGCAGTACAAAACAAGTTAAATTAAATCACAGAGGAGGTAATGAAGCAGATTTACCTGAACTGAAACATGCTTGAATCAAAACTACATCTAAGAAGAAAGCGATACTGCTGCTTCCACCTCGCCTAAAGACACAACGTAAGGCTTAACTTTGAATGTTTCAGTAATGGTAAAGCTAAGCTCGTAATTCACAGTCTTCGTCCCAAAGATGTTGAACTTTCCTGCCCTCTTGTAAGCTATCTCGGCATCAGCACCCTTCCTAAATACTACCCTAGCCCTGTTTTTCTCCTCATCAACCTCAGTCTGTGAATCCCTTATTGGTCCAAAATGCCTGAACATTTTACTTAGACTCTTCTCAGAAGGTATTGTATCCGTCTCAGAAAAGTACATTATAAGCTCAGCTGGTGCATTCTCATCAAAGTCTGCTGGTTTGTCTGAAGCTGAAGGAAGAGGATAACTGATCTGAGACTGTCTTCTTCTGTATGGACGACGAGTCCTTTTAACCTGAGCAGGTTTCAGCTCAACCGGCATAACTTGATAGTTTTCCTTTTCTGTAGCTGGCGTTTGCTCTTCACCACCGTTATGGATCACCCTGTCAGTCCAGTATGTGTCTCCCATTTCCTCAAACTCAAATGCTTCGGTTCCTCCTCCTGCATTCGATTTGGATGGTCTGCCTCTTTTACTGCTTGCCTTCTCTGGAATAAACTGCTGCGAAGCCGATGAGTTTCGGAAATCTAAGAAAAAGCCAGTGGCAATTTCAGACACGACGCTCTCTTTTACAGGGTCTGTTGCTGCAGAGTGAAGCTGGGATACAAAACTCTCAACAGAAAGAGTTTCATCACCAAGGTTACTACCCTTGAGAACTGAAGGAGATCCTGCCATCTGACTAGCAGCTCTGGCTATGCATGCACCGATCTTAAAGGAGGGCCTTTGTGCAAAAGACACCTTTGCCAAGGAAACAGTCTTCCTACTACCTTCACCTAAGGAATCCTCCTCACTCAGGACATCAGCCTTTCGTTTCACACCATTAGTTTTGGTATCAGAATCAGTTCCAACTTCAGCATAATCAGAGTTGTCCGGGTTTTCTTCCATTACTGTATCTTCCAGTTGGTTTTGATCGATATTTGGAGCTTCATGAGTAGTGTCACCTTCCTCCCTCCTTGTATCTTGTTGATCCTTCTCGTCTTGGTTTTCGTCAGAAGCCTCTTCTGGACACTCTGTAGCAACATGTGCTTCATTGGAAGCATTTTCAACACCTTCAGTGTTATTACAGGACTCAGCGTTTGCTGTAGCACCAACCGATTTAAGGGCCTCGTTGCAATCCTCCTCCGTGGCAACTTCCTCTGCGGTGACAGAAGCTTTCTTATCCTCTTTCAAAGAAACATTCCCGGTTTCAGTTTTCAGGTCTTGTTGTATATTTCCTGACCAAGATGATACACCACTGAAATCAATAAAGTTGGTAATATCAGACCTTGGATCAAAAAGACCGTTTTGATCCAACGGTTCAACTTCACCTGGAACAGCAGCATCTTCAACGGAACTGTTGTTTGGCTTCACTGAATCAGTAAGATCACTTGCCATATCACCATTATCTTTCCTCTCATCAACTACATTGGAAGGGTTGCTGTCAGCTACAGCTATTGGAACATCTTGGGTTGGCACCACACTTGCACCAGCATCATCCAAAACAACCTTCTCCAGCGTTCCCTCTTCAGTATAATCGATATCCATAGCTTCTCCATTTTCTTCTTTATGGGTTGTATCTTCTTCAACACGTGTTTCAGCAGCAGGGCTAACTTCCAAAACAGTTCCTGGGTTATCTTCAACTTCACAGTTTGCCTCTTCATCAGTCACTTTATTGCCAACAGTCTCCTCTTCTCCTGCGCCATTCACCGGCTTCACATCAGCATCTCCCTCCTCACACTCCATTTGACAATTCTCGGTTTCAGGCTCATCAGTCTTCTCAACATCATCCTTAACACTTACAACGTCAACACCTGAGCCAGAAACCTCTAAAGCGTTGGCATCTTCGATGCATGGAGGAACATCAACTAGGGTTTGAGTTTTGGCAGTTTCCTCCAAGGGCACTCTGGAATCACCAAGGGGCTCACTTTCTTCTCTCTGTTCTTCCATGGAAGTACCTGGTTGCAGCTTAAACACTCAGTACATAGATAGATCTCATAATAAAGAAAAGACGAAACTTTTAACAGAAATCGAGGCAAAGTTGGAGATTTCAACAAGTGAGAGTAATTAACAACGGGAAAGCTGAAAAGGGGATCGATGGGGTTACCTTTTTTAGATCAAAGGTGAAGCCTTTGGGTCTCTCTCTCAGTTACAGAGACGAGTGTTTCGTTCGTTCAGAACAAGAGAGAGAGAGAGAAAAAAGGGAACTTTGATGTTTTTCGGGATAATGCCTTCACTTCTTTCCAAATTATTTCTAAGCCCTTATTGTTTTTTTTTCCCGCTTATTTTCCCGCTTATTGCTTTTACTTTTAAGATCAAACTTTCGGAAGTTACTAAATGAGCCTTTTAATTTTCTGCATTTTGAGTTAGAGTTAAGGACATGATTGGTTTTTTCGTTACTACCCGCAAATCCACCGGTTAATAAGAGTTATTAGTATTTTTTAATAATTACAGAAAATAGAAAATGTTATAAATCATTTTAAATCGTTTTAAACTTTTTAAATTCAAAAGTTGTTTCTAAATAGCGTTTACCGTCATAGATAATTACGGAAAAATAAAACAATTTATTAAAAAACTACATAAATATATAAAAAATATTCAATTTAAAATTTTAATTGAAATAATATAAATACTAAAATACATATATATTATATTTTAATTTATACTATAAAACTTTAAAACAAAAATATTTTATTTAATTTTTTAAAAAATTAATAGTATAATTTTTTATAATAATCTAATTTTTAATATCTTATAATTATATAAAATGTATATATTGATTATTTATTATTTAATCACTACTGTATTTGCTTGTTAATCAGTTAGAAGTATCCCATACACGTACAAATTTCTAATTGTTGTATCAATTGTACAAATCTCTTTATAATGTTTAAAATCGCAATCATCCATATACGCAAATGCTCGTGACCACACCTACAAACATTGTAGTTACACCAGTCAGTCGCTTAAGCAGGTGCGTTTGCTAATCAAGGATTGTAGAATATGCCGTTTTGTGATAATTGATTCAAGTCCTGAAATAAGGTTTTTTAAATAGAAATTTAATTTTATACATATATGATATTTTTAATCATTATACAGTTTATCGATATAATTTTGTCATTTGATAAATGTTTAATACATATTATATTAGAAAATAAATTTTATTGTAAATGATTTTGATAGTATATTTTATGTTGTTTTTTTAGTATTATTTGCTAAATTTTATTAACTTGAGACTTGTTTTGATAAATATTGGATAATACTTTTACATGTGGTGATCAGAGTCAACATTTCTACTTTGTCCATATAGACAAAGAATTCCTAATTTAGTTAACACAGTTTTAATCAGTATGTTTATTTTGATGAGAAAAAAAAATATGTGATGATACTATTATAAAATCTAAAACATATAGCAAAATCTAATAAGTATAATAGAATAAGAAACATAAAGGATGATACTATTAACTTATAGAAAACGTGATTTTTGCAAACTGGATCAAACAGAAATGAATCAGTTTGCAGTGTTGATTACGTTCCTTCAGTGACAAATGAGACGCAAAGTATTCAAGAGAACCAACAAAGCTATACTGAGATGTCTCCCAAGAAAAACTCTGAAAGTTCAAGCAACGTTAATCATGAGTATAGTACAGCAGCAAACACTCACGAGTGTTCTTTATTCAATCTCTCGGTAACTCATGAGAACAAGGCTGCAAGCTAAGGCAGTTAATTATCTTGTGGAGCGGAGCGTTTAGATGCTTGTGTGTAGTAGTTATATATATATATATATGCAACTTGTGGGATTCGAGTATATAGGAAATGAAGTTTTTATTACATAACACATTGCATAGATACATCATGGAAACTATAGAACTCTAAACCCCATTTGATTCATTCATTATATATGTATGCTACATTGCTCCACTTCTCTTGCTTGTATTTTTACAGACAAAACCAGAGAGTCCTTCCAATAGTACATAAGCATTGATGTCAAAATTCGTTCATTACCTTGGCTTTGGTTGTGAAGCATCAAAAGAGAGCAAAGGCTGAACGAGTCCATGATGTGATGGACTAACCAGAAACATAGCCTGTGACCGACGTAACATCTCAGCCATTGATGGAGTCTGATAAGCCTGGACAAAGCTAGAACCGTCCCTTGATGAATTTCCCCTGGCTGTTGCTCTTTGCCATGAGTGTGAGCTAAGTCCAGAAAGAACATAAGCTCTTCCCAACGCCTCGTACACGTGACTACTCCTCATTCTATCTTGCATTTCCTTCAGCTCCATGTCCAAAGCAACACAAAACCTATCATGGGACTTTCCTGCAACAGTCTCTGCCAAAACCAGTCTAAAATTCTCAATCACTTTAACAGCTACCTCGAAAGCTCCATCCTCTGCTAAACTCCTTGCTTGTGCCATTGCTTCTGCAGCTAAGAATCTGTTTCTTTGCCTGTCCACTTCAACGGGAACAGCTTCTTCTTCACCAACAGTTTCTGGTCTTGGAATCTGAAACACTTGACTCTCAACCCTTGTAGCTTCCTTTGTCAAAGGATCTATGTAGACACATCTCAGCTTCAACAGTGGTGTATGTCCATCTTTCTCGTTAGGGATGTTGATAGAGACCAAGAAGTCCCTCTCTTCATCAGCATAAAGATCACCAAGATCGACCAAACCTGAGTGGCCATCACCAGCTACAAAGCTAAAGTAACTCCCAGATTTTATGGAGCCAAGTTTAACATTAGAACACACACCTTCAATCTCTACTCGTAGCTCCTGCACTGCAACGCTTAGAAGTCCACCAATGCACTGTGCAATAGCATCTTGGATCACAGACTCACTCTCTATGAAAGAGAAGGTTCCACCAGAGAGTTCAGACACCGAGTGCATCACTGAAGCATCATGGTCTGAACCAAAACCAAAAGAGTGAACAGGGATCTGAGGAACCATCACATCATGATGGTTCGTGGTGTAAGTATCTCTCCCATCAGACAAAATGATAACACTCGCAACAGAGTTCTTCTCTCTTCTATCTTCCATAACCTTAGCACATTTCCTAAGACCTTCAGCGATATTAGTCCCACCATTTGAAACCAGTGAGTTAACAGCTTGAAGAGCTTGCTGTCTTCCAGCATCAGACATTCTAGTTAATGGGAAGAGACGACGTGCTGTTGAAGAGAAAGCAATGACTGAGAGCCTATCACTAGACCCAAGGTTCTGAATCACAAAACCCATTGCTCGTTTCAGAAGTGCAAGCTTGGTTCCTCCCATACTACCACTGATGTCTAGCACTGTAACTAAGTCAATAGGCGCTCGGTTACCACTAACCACAGAAGCAGCCCTGAGATGCACTAATACCTCAAAACTCTCACAAGACTTGGACTGTGGTACACAAGAGACCTCTGGATACATTTTCATCTCCACCATTGGCACAGCATCATTTTCCTCACCAGCAAGTATGAGCTGCTTCTCTAACCGTTCATCATCATCAAACATAGCTGGCTCGAGATGCGTTTGGTTGATAGCTTGATGAGAAGGAGGTAAGGAAAGATCCAGACTCGGCTTCTGTATTGGTATCTCTTTCCACTTTGCTCGGCACACAGGGCAAACTTGGTAGCCGTGTTTCACGTTGGAAGCAATGCAGTGAAAATGAAACGAGTGTGAGCACTCTGCTGTGAAAATTGCATGTCCGCAACCTTCTTTCATCTTAGTCAAGCATATAGAGCAAGTTTTCTGTTTAAAAGACAAGATATAGGATTGTGAGTCAACAACTTCACAAGAGACTAAGTGCTATTTAAGGAAACAATATAAATAAAGTCATCATAAGACACAATCATCTTCTTTCTTACAGCTAACTACACAGAGTACTTAATAGCTTCCCATTTGCAGGAGAACAAGACAAAGAAAACAGAAACATAAGACTACAAAACTACCAAGAACAGGAAGGAGACAGTCAGAAGAAGACAAACCCATAAACTACAAAGTCAAGTTCTGTTTCCTCAAAAACTAAGTGAAGCAATAATTCTGATACTAAAGAGATTTGAGAATATGGGGCATCAGGAGATAACAAACCTTTGAAGATTTGCTGCTGTTTCTGGACAAGCTTCTACATTGAGAAGAAGGTGTTGGAGTCATAGGCCAGTTTAGAGGAGAGAGGAGAGCAACGTCTGATAATCTCTCTGTGGAACTCAAAGCTAGTGTTGGTTCCTCGAGAGTTCTTGGGAGGCAACTGCAGAGATTCAAACGCAAAGCCAGCTTCATCTTCCTCCATTTGCTCATCATTTTTCCGGAATGAGTAGTGACTAGTGAGTAAAGCTAGGAGAGGTTTGAAAAATGTAAGCGGAGATTATTGTTATTATGAGGATGTTGTGGTGGTGGTGATGGTGACGTTCATGATGATTGAGTGAGAGAAAGGAGTATTTGACTTTTTGAGACTTGTGGACTCTATATTGACCTTTGGTTTTGAGTCTTGTTAAAAAGGTTTGATAAAATAAAATAAAGGTGACGAAAAAGATGAAAGGTGACATAAAATGAAAAAGATGATGCGTCTGCTTTATGACATTATTGTAAACGCTAATCGATGCATCATAAAATAAAATACTCCGTAAAAAACAATGATTAGGGATGATTCCGGTCGTCGTTGGGTTAACGACATATTTTCACATCAAAACTTTCATATAAAAACACACAGTCGAAGGTTTGACTTGGTTTCAATGGTTTGACTTATTACTCCTTAATTACACACAATTTTAAGTATCTAAACTTATTACTCCTTAATTAGAAAGATCGAAACATAAAACCACACAGTCGAAGGTTTGACTTGATTTCAATGGTTTAGAACCTAAACCGAGATCATGACTAAATTTAAAACCTGATCAAAACCTCATATCCAACTACAAACCCAACCCAAATTCCTACTAAAGTTATAAAAACAATGAGAGAGACACAATGTTTTCGATTTAAGTATTTAGGAATTTCAATTTTGGGTTAAATAAGTCGGGTCTTGGTCGGATTATAAGATCTACTTGTTAGTTTAGGCTATTAGATCGAGTTAATTCAGTTTAGATTTTCTAACTGGATCGTTTTAGGTATAATTAGGTTAGTCACTGGTTAATTTTGAAAATAAAAAAATATTAAACCAATTTTAAACGTTATTTGTTGATTTTGGTTGGTCCTTTAAACTTTAGGGGGATGCGGGTCTTGATCTTTTTAATTGGGGAGTAATAAGTTTAGATACTTAAAATGTGTGCAATTGTGACGAGGTCGAAAGTTCGTATACATTTGTTACTTGGGGAGTAATAAGTTTAGATACTTAAATTGTATGCAATTGTGATGATGTCGAAAGTTCATATACATTTGTTACTATATGAAAGTTCTGGTGTAGAAATAGATCGTTAACCCGTCGTCGTCTTCCAAAACTCTGAATGGTGATGGTAGATTTGGTAATAAAATGATGCAAAATTAAATTGTGGGATAATGTAGCTTCGATTCATGCAAAATTAAAAAGTAGTACGGGACAATGTAATTTTAAATAAAAAACAGTATAAAAAATATTGTTTGATTGGTAACAATATATATTTATAGTATTAAATGATTATTTAATAAATAAAATAATAAATAGTACAGAAAATAGAATATATAATTTATTAAAACAATATAAATAATCTATTAATATAATAAATAAAATTACTAAAAATATATTGAAATATTCATATATATTTAATATATACAAGAAGTTTCAGATATTTCAAGTATATCATCAGGTCATGAGTTTGGGTCGGGTCAGGCTCTAGACACACAAGTCCTCCATAAGAAAACACAATATGATAAAAAGATTGGTTCAGTTCTTACCCAAACCAGAATTTTTTGGGTTGGTTTCGGATTAGATCATCGGATCCAGGTAAAATACTCATATTTAGTTTTCTGGTTCCAGATAAATGTACATATAGCTAAATATTCTTCTATTTAATAAATTTTGTTTGGTTATTATTTTTAATTTTTTTTTGATCTTTTTAGTTACATATTTTGAAAAACTATTTCTAATATTATTAACAAGTTCAATTTAATATATGTGACGTAAAAGTAAGTAAAGACTTATTAACTATAATATATGCTTTTATTAAGTTTATATAGTATTTATTTTACAAATCTGATTAAAATTGTGGTTCCAAACTGTAAGAGTTTATTTTTTCTCTAAATGAAAAATAATTGACAAGTATAAATATTAATAACGACATTTATCTATATTTTATCAGTGCGGAATTTGGTGGACCGCTACGTAAAAGGTGAGTTATTTATACCAAGTGTGTTTTTGCAAAATGGTGAACAAACAAAAAAAAAATTGTTTTTGTTTTTGTCAATTGCGTTTTTTTACTTAAAAAATACGTTAGAGCACCATTAACCATGGTTCTTAAAGGAGTTTTTTGCACTGTTAGCAGGCCCCACTGACATATGGAGCCCGTGAACAGTGCAAGAGACAGTTTCAAAAACTCTTAAATAAGAATTGTTTTTTGCACTGTTTGCGGGTCTCACTAACAAGTGTCGGCTCGCAATTATTTTTGAAAATTAAAAAAAAAAAATAGGAATAATGATGCTCTTAGTGCGTTTTCTGTTTCATAATTACAAATACTTAATATGATTGGTTTCATCGTTACAATCTACTTTTGTGGTTATTTATTTTTATGGTTAGTAGTGGTTATTGATGTTTTGCAACAATCATCAAAAATAATATAAATCGTTTTAGTCATTCTAAATTTCATAAAATCAAAAGTTAGATTCTACTAATACTTACAATTGCAAACAGTTACAAAAAGATAAATAAATATAAAAATATTTTTCAAAAATATTTACAAGTTTTAGTTTAATTTTTAAAATTAAAATATTATAAATAATATATATTATATTTTAGTTTAGGGCGTGATTATTGGGAGGTTCTTAGCGTAATTTAAGAACTGTCTCTTAACTTTAACTAAGAAAAGTTAAGAGACGGTTCTAAAATAAGAGATTCAAGAACCGTCTCTTAACTTTTTATTAGTTAAATTTAAGAAACGGTTCTTATATTACGCTAAGAACCACGTCCTAAGAACCCTACAATAAACATGTCCTTATTTCACTAACAATATCGTTTTTATTTATAAAAAATTTAAACCAAAATTATTCATTACAATTTTTTAACACTAATATATATAATATACTTGTATAAATGAAATAAAGTATTCTTTTAAAAATTATACTAAAAATCTTTAAAATAAATTTTATTTGAATTATAACGTCATTTAAACTTAAAAATGTAATATTTTTATAAATTATATTATATTATTATATTTTATCATAATAATAGTATGTTTTTGATCTTTTTATAATATCATAATATGTTAGTATTTATAAATTATTATTAAACTGTTATATTATCTCATAATTAACCAATTATAAATATCTCGTAAATACAACAATTTCTAACCGTTGTACCAATTGTATAAATCTCTTAATAATATTAGAGTTTGATTGGTTGAAACGCAGCGGTTGCGGTTATGGGTGCAGGAGTTTGCGGATGGTTACCGTTTCAAGCGTTATTATGCGTTTTTTACGACTGGCACAATGTTTAAAAATTATTGCATTTGCAGATCATTTTACAATTGGTTTACCCACAGATGCAAAAAAAAAAAAATTATAAAAGAATTAAATTAAAAATGGTAATTTTAAAACCCAATAACAAAATGAAAAAAAATGTTGAAAAAAAATTAAAAACAATTAAATTTATGAAATGATTATTATTTCATGCATCTAATAACCATCAAATATTTCATCAAGTTGTGTAACATACTCGACAAAATTTGTTCCCAGACGTCGATTTTCTAGATTCGTTTTATACATACTATAAAAAAAATTCAAATTATTTCAACGATTTTTAGCGTGTTTCCAACTCGACTCTATTGCAAATTGGTCATTGAGCTTCTTGGCAATGTTTTCTTTTTGAGATGGATTAAAAAATATGTTTCCTTCATCTTTACGATTGGTTCATTGTGCATTTTTTACGACTGGCACAACGTTTAAAATTGTTATATTTGCAGGTCATTTTATGATTGGTTTACCCACGGATGCAAAATATAATTATAATAAGTTATAATCAAAAATGATATTTTTAAGATCCAATAACAAAATAAAAAAAAAGTTGAAAAAATTTAAAAACAATTAAACATATGACATGATTTTTATTTCATGCATCTAATAACCATCAAATATTTCATTGAATTGTATAACATATTCAACAAAATTTGTTCCAAGACATCGATTTTCTTGATTCGTCCTATACATACTATTAAAAAATTCAAATTATCCCAACGATTTTTAGCGTATTTCCAATTCAACTCTATTCCAAATTTGTCATTGAGCTGCTTGACAATGTTTTCTTTCTGAGATGGATTAAAAAAATCTGTTTCCTTCATCTTTACTTAATTTGTTTCTCTACAATTATACATTGAAATAATATATGTGTCATTTCCTTTGTCCATGTAACTTTCTGAAAACAAGACATATTGAACTTATCTTTCCTTGTAATCCAATAAAGACAAAAGTTGGTAACAATAATATTCAGTCACTGAAGTGAAAGCTGAATTATCTTGTGAAGACATGATTTTAATGGATTGAAAGAATTAGGGCTAACGATGAATGGTTTATTGTCAAATATATATATATCGTTGAATAAAAACAAATAGATTAGTTTGTACGTGATCGTGATTAGTTAGGATATATGAAATCTAAATTTAATTTAATATATAATATATTTTAATCTAATCGCAACCGTAAACGCTTGCAAAAAAGAACTTTTGATTTTCAGCGGTACAATATGGTTCGAAAACGGTACAAAACGGTTTATATGATTGTTTCAAAACGCTGTCAACCGCTATCATCTGCAAAAACTACATTTTTGGGTGGTAGCGGAGAAACCAATCATGCTCTTAAAAACTATAATCATCCACATTTGATAACACCTGTAACTGTAACTATTGCGTTTCAATCAGTTATCTCAAAATGATGAACCAAAAACATTACTATCAATATTTTAAAACGGTATCAAAATTATAAAATATTTAATTTAGTTTATGTAATTAAAATTGAAATATAAAGAAAACTGAACCATTTACAAAGCATATTTTTGAGTTTTTGTAGTTCCTTAAATAGAAATGTCTTTACTTTTCTATATTTTATTTTAATATAAAAATCAATAAATACTAATGGTAAAGATAAAAAATCTCCCGATAATGAGGAAGGACTATGATTCCAACTGGGTTTACATTTATACTCGGATATTATTTTCTTGAAAAATGAGTGTTCTTGAGGTCAGATAAAACATACTTAACATTGATTTTCTTCATATGATACATGTTGAGTTTCTTTTCTTTTTTTCTTCTTGGTCAAGGCACACAAGCACTTCATCACCGTCCTCCTGCATATGTCATTCCACAACCTTCATAGAGCCCTATCAAAAGTCCATCTTCTTTTCTTCTTAGATTTTTTACTTTTTACAAATCTTATTTTTTGAATTTTTTCCTAACTTCAACTTGTTTTTCTACGCTAGTGGTATCATATTTCATATACAAATATATTGTATTCAGTCAGTCTTGCAATGCTAAAGGGAGAAAATGAGTTTTCGATAGATCAGGAAAAGTAGGTTAAAGCAAGAAAATGAAATAAAGTGGTTAATCATTTTAAATAATTCATGAGTGGGCATTGTCTCGACACCCATTACCTTTGTATATCCTTTTCTTGCAAGAAACATATTTTATAGTCGATGATCACTTACACGGTATGAACTCATCTTTTCAGATTTATTTGCATATTCAAAAGTAGTTTTATCCGTTAGTTATATCTAGAAATGTCAATTAGACTGTCTATTTTCAATGGGTATATATGTTCAAATGGATAAAACAATTTATTGAATTTTTTTAAAGTCTAAATTATACTCGATCTAAATTGTCTAAATAAAAAATGGATCATTTTAAATAGGTTTTCCGCGGATCCAATTAAAAAACAGTGTTAACATATAAAAATTCATATTTAACATAATTCTATGTTTACATCATATGTTTACGATTTTGACGGAAAAACATGATTTTATGGTTTAGGTGAGAAAATGTAATTTTATGGTTTTGGCGGAAAAACATATTTTATGGTTTTGGTAAAAGAACGTGATTTTACGGTTTTGGCAGGAAAATGTGATTTTACAGTTTTGGCGAAAAAGTGATTTTACGTTTTTGGCGAAAAAGTGATTTTATGGTTTTGGCAGAAAAATTTGATTTTACAGTTTTGGCGAGAAAACATAATTTACTGTTTTGGCTGAAAAACATGATTTTACCATTTTGGCGGGAAAACACAATTTTACCATTTTGGCGAGAAAATGCGATCTTGCCGTATTGGCGGAAAAATGCAATTTTGTCGTTTTGGCGGGAAATGTGATTTTACAGTTTTGACGGAAAAACATGATTTTACAGTTCTTACAAGAAAATGTGATTTTACGGTTTTGGCGGAAAAACATAATTTTGCCGTTTTGACAGAAAAATATGATTTTGTCGTTTAGGCGGAAAATATGATTTATTCTTAAAATTAAAAAACTCTAAATTCTTGTGTTTATTGGACTGCTCATGTCCAAGTGGGTTAAGTCATCTAACTTGAGTTTAGTGGGTTTCAATCCAATTGGACAACTTTAATTTTTGAGTGGTGAGACCATTTAAAAAACTCTAACCTATGATCATCAAGCATATTTGACATCTCTAGTTGTATCTCTTCTTAGAGATTAATCTAAACATTTTCATAGGTTGGAATCTATTATATTAAACACATGAACATGTATTGATAAATATTATGTTTAACTATGTATTTCATGTATTTAAGAGATTATTATATCAAATTAAATTAATATTAAATATAAATATAATTACAGAAAAAATTAAACATAATTTTTTTAATTTTTCAAAATAAAATCAAACAAAAAATATACCTTACTCACTCTTTCTAAAAGTGGATCAGAATCTAGTACCCTAATTAATCAAAAAGAAAACATATTTTATCCTACAGCTCATAGAAACCAATATTGAAAAGGCTGACCTTTTGAAAGGAATGAAGTTCCTCAAATCTTTTTGACATTCTTTAGCTTTTCTATAATCTTGATGGCACTAATTTTATGGATAAAGCAGTGGTGGAATCAGATTTTTTGGTACTGGGTCACAATATATTCATTTAATATAAAATCTTGTGTATTTATACTATTAAAAATAAAGTACAAATATGAACTTACCTTTAAAATAACTTTTAAATTACACTCATATGCCTTTAAAAACTACCTAATACTAACCTCTAGCATTTTTTGTCAATTAAAACAACCCTAAAACATGTCTCAACTGATTTCCAAAATTTTCCAAAATAATAGTTTTAATAAACTTTTCAATTAGTTGTTACAAAACGAATATTATTTGACAAAATATCACCAACACCTAAAATACACAAATTAGTATATGTTAAATGCCAAATTAACAAAAATAATTCCACAATTGATCTAGATCAAAACTCCAACTACATTAGTACTATTCCCTAATCCCGAATCACAATAGTCTAAGCCCATATATTATATAAAAAATCTTTTTGACATTTGATAAATGCTATCTTCTGAGACTTTTTCTATTTGATTACTTTAATACTATTAAAATTTAAAATATGTTAAACTACTAAAAATAAATTACTAATTAACCTAATAAAAAAATAAATTTAATAATATTTTAATCATTTAAATTTCAACACATTTTTATTTGACTAGTGTTCCTTTAGTTTTATATTTGTTAATGGAGACTTACAATTAATTTTAATAAAAATATATTTATATGATATATAAGTTTATTTAAAACATAATTTTGTAATTATATTTAATTTATTTTCAATTAGTGTGATATATATATTATTTTAATGGTGATATAAGAATTATTATTTATTAATATATCTCATTTTTTGCCAAAATAAATATTTATAAAGAAAAATTACTCTAATGGTGATATAAGATGTATTAATCATTATTATATTTAAAAAACCTTTCAAAATATATAAATTTTACAGAAAAAGTATATATGTAATAATTAAGTTGAAGTCATGCCACATTTTTAAAAGTCATATCATATTTTTTGTTGAGAATGAATGTGGTGACGACACATATTTAAATTAGTTCTTAAATAATGTTTAAAAAATGACTTAGTAATAATTGAAACAATAACTATTTGTTTCTATATACTCTTCAGCCAGACTCTTAAGATGTGATGGATTAGGTATCCAAAATTTTTTTAAAGTATTTGGATCCAAATTTTTATACGGCGGATCCATGTTTTTACTATTTTTATCCGGGTGTGGGTTCCTAGATATTCAGGTATCAAATATCTTTCTATAAATTGTAATATCGGACTGATATCCGGATTTAAATTCTTTAAAAATAATAATAATAATAAAATATATTAAAAATAATTTTAAAATAAAATGTATACAATGATTTTAATTATTTATATGTATAGTATTACGAATTTGTATAAATTTATATATACTATTATAAAAATGAAAATATAATAAATAAATTAGTTTTTATATATATATATATATTACTATTTTAAAATAATTATCAATAAAAATTACAGATATGTATATCTAGACTAAAAAATTAAGATATCCAAATTCCTTTTTGATGGATCTAATATTTTACTATCCGGATCCAGATCCGATCTCTCTGGATATCTGGATTTTCGGAGCAGAATCTCGATCAAATCTGAATCTCGGATAATAATTCTAGCCCTACTTTTATTGGGATTAATTTGAGTACAAGATACATCGAAATTAAATGAATTTGGGTCAAAGAGTAAGGACATACAGTATATATTACCATAATACTATTACAAGCGGGTTAATACTGTTGGCCTAAAACAATAACAATTCTTGAACTTAATTATAGTTAACTGCAATAAATTTTAAATTTTCAAATGTAGATGCTTGGGGGTATATACCCGAACTGAATCTAAACCAAAAAAATTCATATTTGAACCACTATAAAATATTTGGATGGGATTTAGTAACTAGGTAATTTCTGGTTTGGATGTAACCCAAACCGAAAGCTGAAATAGAATCCAAGAATATTCAAAATTAGTTAAATATATCTTATGGTAATTTGAATATTTAAGAATATTTTTGAAATTTTGTCAAAAAATACTGTAGAAAATTTTTATAGTTTGTAAACCAGATTTTTTTTGTTGTTATTTTAAATTAGTTTAGGTAATTTAAGAATATATATAGGGCAATTCTCTTAAATAGCCATTTTTTTAGTTTTTGTCACAAAAATAGCCCTCAAAAAATAAAATGACCAAAATAGACTTTTTTTTTTGAAATTTTGATTTTTTTTTTATTTTTTTTTGAAATTTGAAACTCTAACCCCAAACCCACCCCTTAACTCTAAACCTTAAAGTCCAAATTAGTTAACCCTAGGGGTATAAATGCATATAAATGAATTTTTTAGCTTCTAAAAAAATATTTTGGTCATTTTCTTCATTAAAAACTATTTTTGTGACAAACAAACTAAAATGGACTATCTAAGGGAATTTCTCATATATATATATATATACAATATTTTGGGGTCAATTTCATTAGTTATTTTAAAAGTTTTTTAGACAATTTTAAGTATTAGTTAAATAATATGATCCGGATCGAAAACTATAAATACCAAATCGAATCTGATCCAAAAAACATAGTAAAATATGATCGGGACTTATGACCCATAATAGGCCGAATGAGCTAAACTTGACGCCTCTACCACCACCACATACAACACCACAGCACAGTTTTTAAAAGGAAGTCAAATGATGACATATTTTGCAGCATAAAGCACCCGTTTACTGAGTTATAGCCCCCATGACTATACCTGTTAATAAATGACATGCCCAAACTGATCATGAGTCGTGCCGGTGCATCATTTTTGTGATGTTAGTTTTATAAGTATTCATGCTGATTGTATCAAAGAAAGAGGCGTGAATAAAGACACAAGAAGGGTGAAGTGATCACGTTAAGACTTGCCTGTCCACCAATCTGTCACTCTCTATTTTTCCACCATTTCTTTATTGTTTTTATTCCACTTCTTTTTATATAATTCAATTCACTCTCCTTCTCTCTCGCTTTCTCCTGTCTCTCTCTCTCTTTCAAACTCACACACGATTCAATGACGACGAGCGACAACGTGACCGGATGTTTTGGAGACACGAAGCAGACCAAAGTGTTCGTAGGAGGATTGGCTTGGGACACTCAAAAAGAAGCAATGCATGATCATTTCATCAAGTATGGTGATATCTTGGAGGCAGTTATCATCTCCGACAAACTCACTCGCCGTTCCAAAGGCTACGGCTTCGAATGTTCCTCTCCTCTCTCTTTCTTTTTTTAAATGAAAAATTTTCTTATTTGTTTCTCAATATTTATTGGGCAATTATTTAGATATTTTTAAGTTTTTATCACAAAAATACCCTTTAACTCTAAACCTTAAATCTAATTAGTTAACTCTAAGGATATAAATGCATATAAATGAATTTTTTAATTTTTAAAAAACTTATTTTGATCATTTTCTTTCTTAAAAATTATTTTTTGTGAAAAACAAACTAAAATGAGTTATCTAAAAGAATTTCTCATATTTATTTGTTTAAAATACTTTTGTTGTAGGTGACTTTTAAAGATGCGGAAGCTGCAAAGAGGGCTTGCGAGGACTCGAATCCGATCATCAATGGCCGCCGTGCCAACTGCAATCTTGCCTCCCTCGGTGGCCGCCATCGTAGACCACCCACAATGCCCTCTCCTCAACAAGGTTCTTCTAAATTTTCTTATGTGTAACTTTCTTTTGTTTTAGTTACTGGAGGATCATGGCCAAAATTCAAACAAATCCTCATTTAAGACATTTAGATTGATCAATGATCGAAGTAACAGTAAAAATCAACTTTATTATATACACGTAAAACCTTCAATCGTATATAAGGAAAAATTAAGTTACATACACACATAATACATTGGTTACAACGTTATGTGTGGATTTTTCTATGGGGGAAGATGTTAGTGGAATATAAAATGTAGTATGGTGGATTCGTATGGTCTCTAATGCTAAGATTGTCATTTGCAATTTTGGAATAAAATAACGAACCAAATATTATTTACTGGTTTGGCACAAAACCATGATTTTCTATTTACTTAAGACATACAACAATGTCAAAAAAAAAAAGGTTTGATCTAGGCAAGCCATTCCAAGGATTTAATTTTCATATAGATAGAAGAGAAACACTATATTTGATGCCATTTAGGCTTTTAAGATACCTTATAATTAATTCTTCAAATTTGATTTTAACTTCTAAATCAATACGATGTTTTTGAAATGTGAAGGATCAAAGAATGTGAGTAGGGCCCCGTCAGAACATGTGGGGAATAATCAAACTCAACGGTACTACCCTGCAGGATTCACACATCAGCAACATCAACTTCAGCAGCAACACCATCATCAACTCATTCCATTTTACGGGTATACTATTTTTCTCCTGTCTAAGATTTTACTTCAAAATGTACTTAAGTTAATAAGGTATTTTGATTATTTCGGTTCTGATACTAAATTATAGGTACCCTTCCTCCTACGTCGCCCCTAACATGAACTTCAATCAAGTAAGTCTGACTAAATATATATAAAGTCAATATGATTAAATATTAGAGAAATTTCCTTAGATATCATATTTTAGTTTGTTTTTCACAAAAATAGTTTTTAAGAAAGAAAATGACCAAAATAATTTTTTTAGAAGCTAAAAAATGCATTTATATGCATTTATACCCTTAAAGTTAACTAATTTAGACTTAGGATTTAAAGTTAAGGGGTGAGTTTGAAGATAAAATTTCAAATTAAAAAAAAAAATCAAAATTTCAAAAAAAAAGAGACTATTTTGATCATTTTATTTTTTGAAAACTATTTTTGTGACAAAAACTTAAAAGAGACTATTTAAGAGAATTGCCTTAAAAATTATGATCTTCCACTTTTATGTAATAAGTTTGTTTGTGATGTTATTTAATGAATAGAAAGTTGGATACGTTGGAGGAACGTATATGAACGGATACTACGCACAGCCGCAACCTCAATACTACCACCAACATCACATGTATGGTGGAGGACGTGTAATGGTTGGGGCAAGCCCGATGATGCCTCTCTACACTGTCTATCCTTATCATCAATCTCCAGCCATCGGTTTTTCTCAACCTTCTTTTACGAAACACATTCCCACTCATCCCTTATCAGGTGTTGTTTTTCATTATATCCCTTAAAAGCTAGTTCACTAAAAATTTGACCAAAATGATATGTTTAGCTCACTTTAAGTAGTTAAGTACAGTTGCAATTGTCATTTAGAAAAGAACTAACATGTAATAGATTAAGTATTTAGTGACTTGCATAAAATGAGATTCATATGCATGGTTGCATTACCATCTTACATTAATAACTAAGATTGTAGAAACGTAGTATGTTGTTATCAATGAACTAAAACCGCATAATACATTTTAGTGGCAAAAAATACTTTTTTTGTTTCAAAATAATATATATTTTAGAGTTTTCACACTTATTAAAAAAATATTTAAAATTTTGATAATAAAAACATTATTTTTTGTGTTTAACTATTTCATATAATTTTTAACTAATCAAAATTCAGTAAATATAATTAATATTTTTAAAATTTACAATTTGTCATTACTATATACAATGAAAATATAAAATTTGAAACAGTTTTTTTCTCTAAAACATGAATTATTTTGAAACGAAAAAGTAGTATTATAACATGTGTCATGCATATAAATTATAAAATGTTTCCATTATTATCCATCAAGCATACATCTTTTTACTATATTTACACAAAATAAATCTGATGAGACATACCCACACATGCATACACAAGTTGGTCACGTTATTTGATGTCAGTCATGGCCTGTGTGCCCATGATGTGTTATCACATGGATCCACCATCCCCCACTAGCTAGGCCCCCCTTTGTCATATTATGCCTCGTTGTAGCACGTGTCTCTGTAATAATTTAGCTGGATCCTGGTGCTTATGAACTCGTAAATAACAAAAGGCTCTTCCATGCAAGATCGTCGTGTGTCGGAAATAAATATAATAAACTGACATTATCAAGATTTTCTTTTGACTGTTGAATAGGTACCGTTGGAGGAGGAGGAGATACCATAATGAAGAAGGCCATAAATTGATAGGCTGCAACAAGCTGTTGATCAAACGATTCAGCCCAAAATTATTCATTTCTCCATCTCACCATGTTTTCATTTCTACTATTAGTCATTTACAACAAATTGTTTTCATAAATCAAAATTTAGAAAATAATTCCTATACATTTTTTCATTTAAACTAGCTAATAGTGTTTTTTCAAAAGTAGTTAAAGTCACTCTTAAGGTCTAACTATGTCTTGATACTAATTAGCCTAGTACCGCCCAATATGTCTTCTCTTTGCATTTTGTTCATTAAAGATAACTAAGAGCATCATCAACGGGGGTTTTAGAAAAAGAGATGCTTAGTTTTTTTTTTTACCTTTTTGTTCTAAAAATAATAATTAATTAACCAATCGTGGACTGCCACATGTCAGTGGGACCCACAAAACAGTGTAAGCATCAATGCTTAATTTGACATTTTTAGCATTCTTCTCTCCTCTTTTATGGTGAGGCCTACCCCTTAGCATCTCTTAAGCCCCTTGCATTGCTGATGCTCTAATAGAATATATAACATTTAAAAAAATTAACCACGATGATGTGGTATAATGGTATAATGGTACAACAAGACAACTTTGGAAAGGTGATAAATATTTTGGATTCGAAATCTACCACTTAGATTTATTTATCTGGTCAGATGATGTGAGTATCTAAGACATTTATATTACGGATAGATCAATTTTTAGAAGATTATTTGAGTTTTCGTATTCAGATACTCTAGAATTATCCAAAAAATAATTAAAAAGTATTTACTACGAATAGGACTGAAAAATAAATAAAATATAGAGAATAAACTAAAAATAATTAAAAGGGGTATTTACTACTAATATGACTGAAAAAATAAACAAAGTATAGAGAACAAGATTTTTTCAACCATGGAAGTTTTGGATTTTAGATATATGATCTCTCTCATATCTAAAATTAATTTTTAAATATTCCAAACTCTTTAAAATAACCCTTCATATCAAATGTGGTTTGTTTGAACACATGTCACAAGATTTGCCATTATTTAGTCTTTAACCTTCAAAACACTGAGCAAACTATTTAGAAAGTATACACATGCTACATTAAATATTCACATAACTCCACATTAAAACATGTAATATATTGGTTGAAATAGAATTATGATGTATAATCATCCAAATATAAATCCATTATATATATATATATATATATATATATATATATATATATATATATTGTAAAAACATAACTCAAATTCTATACTAATGTGACCAAAACCTCTCTGTTAAACATGTCAGAGTTTTATTATATTATTTTGTGTATATAAAATATGTTTCAGAAGATTTAAATGTGTTATAAATATAATTTTATTAAATATTATTAAAATATATTGAAGTGTTAAGAAAATATAGAAAATATATATTGTGAGTAGAAAACAAATAATATAATATTTTGTTTGTAATTATATAAAAAATATAAATATAAATTATTAATTTAAGATTTTAAGTACCATATAATTACATAAGATTATTTATAAGAAATATTATCTGATTATCTTATCGATGTGTCATATTTTGAAATTTGGCGAAAATTTCTCCACCTTCCGGCTTATCTTGCTTTGGTGCTTTGTTTTGAAGCGATAAACCACAATTGATGTAGCCTTTTAGGAAAAATGTTCTGGTGGATTTCAGTTGGTTTGTGATCTTTTTCTTTCTTATGTTCTCTGTTGTCGATTATGGTTTAATGTCTCCTTCCGGTTTTCTTATTTTTTTCCTTTTTAGTTTTCTATATTTCATCTATTCATTGTAAAAGAATCAATTTTTTATATGAAAACTTCAAAAAGAATATGTTAGTTTTTCACATATTTGATTCTTTACACTATTAGTTAGAAGTAACAAAAATAGATCAAATCCGGCCCAGCCAACTATCAAAATAGTTTGGATATTACTTCAGCACATGAGTATTAGTTTTATTCGGTCAATATAATCCATATGCGGTGAGGTTTATAAGATTCAAAATAAGTATCGTTTGGAATAATCCATATATACATTCTAATACCACCTTTTATGTATATTAAGTTAAATTGTCCTATATACATTCTCAAATAGTTTATGGCTGAATGATCTATACATGTTAAACATTTTAAATTTGAAGAATATGTTTAGTATCACTGTTCTCAAGACCGATTATGTCCAGGTAGCAAGCATAACATTAATTGTTTTGAGAACAATGAAACTAAACATGCAGACAATTGAAAATGATATTTACTATTGTGTTATAAGTTTTTAGTTTAGGGCAGCCGCAACAATGGTTCTAATGAATCCTTATCATTAATCCTTAGCATTATTTCAATATAATATTATTATTTTGGCTTAATTAATTAAGGATCAATCCTTCAAGAAGGATTAGAAGGACTCAATCCTTAACACACGTGTCTCTCTCTCTGTTCTCCCACGCTCCCTCTCGATCTCTTCTCTCTCTCTCTCTCGATCTCTCCTCGCTCTCTCTCGATCTCTCTCGATCTCTCCTCTCTCTCTCAATCTCTCGTCTCTCTCTCGTCTCTCTCTCGTCGTTCTCTCCTCGCTCTCTCGTCGCTCTCTCCTCGATCTCTCCTCAATCTCTCTCGATCTCTCTCGATCTCTCCTTGATCTCTCTCGTTCTCTCGTCGCTCTCTCGTCGCTCTTTCCTCGCTCTCTCGTCGCTCTCTCGATCTCTCCTCGCTCTCTCTCGATCTCTCCTTGCTCCATCATCTCCCACCATGGCTCCTCTATAATCTTCTTCTTCATCCATCCGCCCTCAAACACAGAGGAGACAATCGTTTCGTTCATCATCTTTGAAGGTATTTACAATACTTTCTATTAACGATTAGCTTATTTACAGTAGATTCATAAAGTATCTATCTGTACTCTATCAATCCGACTGTTATATTGCCTTGTTGTTTGAAATCGAAATTGTCAAGTTTTTGTTTTGCTTAATATGAGAATGTTCTTGTGATCTTGTTGTCTGTTCTGATCAGGGACAATGGCTTCTTTCTCATTCGACTACTGTTTTTTGGTTGAGGTCACTGCTTCAAATCTAAAAGAAGACAAACTTGTGAGTAGTTTACGTTTTTTGTCTCTATTTCATACGTACAAACCATATTTAGTTAGTCAANAGAAGACAAACTTGTGAGTAGTTTACGTTTTTTGTCTCTATTTCATACGTACAAACCATATTTAGTTAGTCAAATATATGGTTTGATATGTTCTGCGTCTTTACGTTCTGTGTTTGCAGTATCTTCCTGTGGGAGCTACGAGTTCTAATGCTCTGAACAAACAATGCCAAAAGATGATACTAGTGAACAAAGAGGGAAATTCATGGACTGTGAGTTTGCGATTTAATGAATCAGGCGGCATGTATTACATCAGAAGCGGCTGGAGAATGTTCTGTCTTGATAACATATGCGACATAGGAGACTTGTTTGTGTTCAATCTGGTTGGAGATGGGAAAACTTCTCCATTGATGTGTGTATGTCCAGAAAGAAAAGAGTGCTCTGAACTACTGAGCAAATACTTGAGCAGAAAGAGTGGTGAGTCTTCTCTGTTGGAGTTGACTTGCTTGTTCTTTGTTTTGATACATTGCTTCTGGTTTAACTTCTTTCGCCTTGTTCTGCATGTCACATTGCTTCTGGTTCAGCTTCCGCATCTCTTTGTTTGACCGGTCGTACTGCTGTCTAACTTCACTTCTTTTTAGCTAGGTCCTTTGCTTTGTTTCCTTCTCATCAATATTCTCCTCTCTCTGTAATGGTATTGTCACCAACCTTGTATTGATCGACTTGTAATATACTATGTTTGTCTATTAACCAAGCAAGTACAAGGTTTATGACTTTGTAATATACTATGTTTTTCTATTACTGTTTCATTTAGGAAACTGAAAATAGATCACCCAATATGTATATATGCTGCCTAAACAGATTCTTAAAAAAAAAATTTCTAAGGATTCCATCTTCGGGAACACTATTGGACGATCAGTTTTGATTCGAATCCTTAACTATTCAAATTAAAAAAAAAAATATTAAAAAATTGCTAAGGATTCATGTGTTGGTCTCACTATTGCACATGCTCTTATACGATCATTATAATGAAAATAATATTACATATTATAGTTTTGAGTTTGAGAACATTACAAATTTCGACCCTAAACATTCTAATATTAAAAAAAGATCTTATCCACATAAACCTATTAATTATTATTTTTATATCAATACAATTTTTGAATTAGCAAAATCTCATTTCGTGTCAAAAATGCATATATAATCCAATATTAAAATAGGAAGAAAACAAGCTATTAAAAATATTGGTTTGATATTAATTAAGGAATAAAAATAATATTTAGTTTCTTATGAATCAATTATCACAAATTGCAAATTCTACAATTGTGTAGTAGCAAACACACCTCCTTCAAAATGCAGCACAAATACGGAAAACTAAAACGGCTCTCTTAGTAACTTCCAAGAGTTTGATCTCAAAAGTGAAAATAGTAAGGACTCAAAAATAAATTGGAAAGAAGTGAAGGCATTATCCCGAAAAAGGATCAAAGGTCTCTTCTCTCTCTCCAGAACTCGTTTGTTCATCCTCTCTCCACACTCGTCTCTGTTACTGAGAGACACAAAGGCCTCACCTTTGATCTAAAAAGGTAACCCCGTTGATCTTTTTCATCTTTCTCGTCGTTAATCTCACTTACGGCGTTTCTTGAAATCTGCAATTTTACCTCGATTTCTGTTAAAAGCTTCGCCTTTTCTTTATACGAGATCCATCTATGTACTGAGTGTTTAAGCTGCAACCAGGTACTTCCATGGAGGAACAGAGACAAGAAAGTACGTCCCTTGGTGATTCCAGAGTGCCCTTGGAGGAAACTGGTAAGGAACTAGGGGTAGCTTCTAAGTCTGAAACCCTAGATGGTGAAATTGATGTTCCAGTGAAGGAGCCATGCATCGAAGATGCTGAATCTGTAGAGGTTTCTGGTTCTGTTACTAAGGATGACGTTGAGAAGGGTGTTAGCTCTGATGATGTTGTAAAGATTGATGCTTTAGCAGAGCCTGATACCGAGAGAAGTCATGGAGATGCTGATGTGAATGGCGCAGGAGAAGAGGAGACTGTAATCTCTGTTGGGAATGAAGTGAATGACGTGGAGGCAAACAGTGTAGTTGAAGGTAGCGGTGGTGGTTCTGATGCTGAACAAAATGTTCAAACTGAGAAGTCCCAACAAAGCTCAGTGGATGGTGGTGAGATGCTTTCTGTTGCGGAAGATAAAGCTGACGATGAGAAGGAAGCAGCTAATAAAAGTGATGAGGATAATACCAACATGGATGTTGATGGCAAACAGGCCAATGAAGAGAATGTTGGATCTGAGACCAACGATGCTAAGCATTCAGAATCTGTACAAATTCCAGAGGAGTCTACTCGGGAAATAAACGAAGAAGAAAACCGAGGAACAGTTTTGGAAGTTAGCCCTGCTGCTGAAACATGTGTTGAAGAAGATACAACCACTGGTAAAGAAGAAAATGGAGAAGCCATGGATATCGATTATACTGAAGAGGGAACGCTGGAGAAGGTTGTTTTGGATGATGCTGGTGCAAGTGTGGTACCAACCCAAGATGTTCCAATACCTGAAGCTGACAACAACGCTTCCAATGTAGTTGATGAAAGGAAAGATAATGGTGATATGGCAAGTGACCTTACTGATTCAGTGAAGCCAAACAGTTCCATTGAAGATGCTGCTGCTCCAGTTGAAGTTGAACCGGTGGATCAAAACGGTCTTTTTGATCCAAGGTCTGATATTACCAACTTTATTGATTTCAGTGGTGTATCATCTTGGTCAGGAAATATACAACAGGACCTGAAATCTGAAACCGGGAATGTGTCTTTGAAAGAGGATAAGAAAGCTACTGTCACCGCAGAGGAAGATTGCAACGAGACCCCTAAATCGGTTGGTGCTACAGCAAAGGCTGAGTCCCTTGATAACGCTGAAGGTGTTGAAAATGCTTCCAATGAAGCACATGTTGCTACAGAGTGTCCAGAAGAGGCTTCTGATGCAATTTTGGGATCTGACGAAAACCAAGACGAGAAGGACCAACAAGATACAAGGGGGGAGGAAGGTGAGACTACTCATGAAGCTCCANCTAAATCGGTTGGTGCTACAGCAAAGGCTGAGTCCCTTGATAACGCTGAAGGTGTTGAAAATGCTTCCAATGAAGCACATGTTGCTACAGAGTGTCCAGAAGAGGCTTCTGATGCAATTTTGGGATCTGACGAAAACCAAGACGAGAAGGACCAACAAGATACAAGGGGGGAGGAAGGTGAGACTACTCATGAAGCTCCAAATATCGATCAAAACCAACTGGAAGATACAGTAATGGAAGAAAATCCGGACAACTCTGATTATGCTGAAGTTGGAACCGATTCTGATATCAAAACCAATGGTTTGAAACGAAAGGCTGATGTCCTGAGCGAGGAAGATTCCTTAGGTGAAGGTAGGAAGACTGTTTCCTTGGCAAAGGTGTCTTTTGCACAAAGGCCCTCCTTTAAGATCGGTGCATGCATAGCCAGAGCTGCTAGTCAGATGGCAGGATCTCCTTCAGTTCTAAAGGGTAGTAACCTTGGTGATGAAACTCTTTCTGTTGAGAGTTTTGTATCCCAGCTTCACTCTGCAGCAACAGACCCTGTAAAAGAGAGCGTTGTGTCTGAAATTGCCACTGGCTTTTTCTTAGATTTCCGAAACTCATCGTCTTCGCAGCAGTTGATTCCAGAAAAGGTAAGCAGTAAAAGAGGTAGACCATCCGATTCGAATGCAGGAGGAGGAACCGAAGCATTTGAGTTTGAGGAAATGGGGGACACATACTGGACTGACAGGGTGATTCATAACGGTGGTGAAGAGCAAACGCCAGCTACAGAAAAAGAAAACTACCAAGTTGTGCCTGTTGAGCTGAAACCTGCTCAGGTTAAAAGGACTCGTCGTCCATACAGAAGAAGGCAGTCTCAGATCAGCTATCCTCTTCCTTCAGCTTCAGACAAACCGGCGGACTTTGATGAGAATGCACCAGCTGAGCTTATAATGCACTTTTCTGAAACGGACACAATACCTTCTGAGAAGAGTCTAAGTAAAATGTTCAGGCATTTTGGACCAATAAGGGATTCACAAACTGAGGTTGATGAGGAGAAAAACCGGGCTAGGGTAGTATTTAGGAAGGGTGCTGATGCCGAGGTAGCTTACAAGAGCGCAGGAAAGTTCAACATCTTTGGGACGAAGACTGTGAATTACGAGCTCAGCTTTACAATCACTGAAGCATTCAAAGTTCAGCCTTATGTTGTTTCTTTAGGCGAGGAGGAAGCAGCGCTATCTCTTCCTTCTTAGATGTAGTTTCTGATTCAGGCAGGCAGGGTTTCAGGTTCAGGTAAATCTGCTTCATTATCTTTGTACTGCTTCCGATGGTTCATGCTTGAATGGTTTACACACTATATATATATTCCACTTGTTTGGACTGGAGGTTAGATGTGTTGTTAATAGCGCTAAGGTATGAGCTCTTCAAATATGTAGAAGGTAAGACCGAGAAGAATTGGACATATGCATAGTGACCTGGTAGATTAAGATTTAAGACCATTAACATATACATGATAACAGAGTGATGAGATGATGTCTATGATTGTTTGTTTTTGAGTTTGGATTCAAACAGAGTGGTTGATTTTTTGTGTTCAGGTGAAAAGAATTGGCAGGCATCAAGAGAAGTAAACGATGAAGTGGCTCTCAATGGGATCTTGGAGGCTCTCTTGCTTGTATCTTTGTTAGAGAGAGTGAGATTTAGACTTTTGTAATAAGTTTGAGAGAATAATATGTATCTTCTAGAGACCAGAGATGTTGTTTTTGTGTTGTAATATGTCGAGAGGCTAGAGAAGCAATCTTCTTTTCTTTCATGCTCTTATTGGAGACAAAACATATGAGTTGGTGTTCTTTAATGAAGTGAGATGTTAGGAGTGTGATCTTCGAGTGATTTAGAGCATTTAATCTGGAGTTCAATCTGGTTAAACAGAATTCAAAAAGTTTTTTTTTGAACCAAAACCGGATTAAACAAAACCGAATGCTTTCCAATTCGGTTTCTCGATATCATCCAAACTATTCACGGTGATAACAGTAAGCTTAACGTCTTCCGTTAACGGCGTTATGTGTATTGTTAACAGGAGGGAACCCGAAAAACATTTTGGACCAAATAATTTCAAAAAAGGGTTTCCAATTTTCACGCGCCTTCTTCTTCCCTCCCACTTCACTTTCCCCCAAAATTAAAAGAATAAAGAAAAACCTAAAAGCCCATCTTCGCCGTGGAGACTCACACACCACGACGAGCTCGTCATCGCGAACACCGATATCTCTCTCGCCACGCCGTTGGTGTTTCGATGTTTGCTACATCTCAAAGACATTAATCTTCGAACGTGGTGAGTGTGTTTCGAATCCTATCTCCGATTCATTTTTGTAATCGGAATAAGTTCTTCAATAGCTTCTAGCGTTCATTGGATTTTCAAGTTAGGGTTCGTGAGGATGACTTTGTGTTTTACTGATCTCGTTGTGTGGAAGAAGTTTGAGTAGGTAAAAGCTTTAATCAAACGAACATCATCTCCGATTTGTATTTGTAATCGGAGTAAGTTCTTTAATCGGTACTATTCACTAGCTTCTAGGGTTTATAGGCTTTTTAATTTAGGGTTTGTGAGGATGACTGTGTGATTTACTAATCTAATTGTGTGGAAGAAGTTTGAGTAGGTGAAAGATTAAATCAAACGAACATCAGATTCTGGAAATGGCGAAAGTCGTTGCTCCTGGTACGTCTCATCAGGTGAGTGGAGTGTCCAAAGCTAAGAGGAAGACCCCCGCTGAACTAAGAGTAACTTTTGCTTCCTTTCTCGAGTTTCCAAAGATTGTTTCATTCAGATACTAATCTTTTCTCACAATACAGGGAGAACAATTGAAGCGTACTTGTTTTGTGGACCAAGCTAAAGAGTCTTTTGATGCATTGCGTCCTTGCAAAAGGTAAGAAAAAATCATTATGCTTTCAAATTATTGAACTTGTTTTGTTTGTTTTACTAGATTATATTGGTTGTAGTACTGAGAGGGGAAATGGGCTTAAGAATCCGAAGTACATTGAGATGCGTATGAATGAGCTATATCCTGTGAAAAAGTCTCGGCCTTGGATGCCATCTGGCAAAGAAAACTCTAAGGTTTACCACCTCTCTGATTCTTCATTCTTTTTAGCTTTGTTTAGGTAAAAGATGATATATAATTCATTTGTCTTTTAACACAGGAAAATGGTGTGAAAGAGCAGTCCAGCAACCTATTCAATGTTTCTTTACTCTCAAGTGTTGTTGCCATCAAAAGGCACCAACTTACTCGGTAAATTGCCTCAAGCAATTTCTGTCTGGAGTAAGCTGATTAACTGTGCTTTAGCTTATGTTAATGCTTTAATGTATTAGCAGTGAGGACGATAATGCTACTACCGGAGTTTCTGATGATACTAACACCGAAGCTCGTCAAGCAAATGAGAGATGCAGCCAGAGCATATTTCGCAGTGTCACGGAACTTTCAACAAGGGGTGAAGAGTTATCCTGCTTGACAGATATTGATATGGTATGCTTCACTTGGAAGTTTTTGATAGTTTGAGAAGGCTAATATATATGGTCTTGGTAAAACTGATGTTGTCCTTCAACAGAGCAAAGCACTGAAAGGACTTGCCACTTGTGTACCATTGCCGGTTTATCCTGGTGGCAAAAGTGAGAAATCTGATACTGCTTCATTACGTGGAAATTTCGTGCCTGAGTTTCACGTTCCTGGGCAAGAGATTCCTCTGGATCTTTCCATGAAGACTTATGTTCGACTTGTTTCCTCCTCTCCATTAAATTGGTTAGTTAAGCGATTTCTGATATAAAGTGCATGAAATATTAAGTTTGAATCAGTCTGTTATTTTCCATTCTATTGTTGTTCTAGGTTACATAGGTCAATCATGAGTAGCACCTACAGTGGTATGCCACAGTTTAACTCGCTGTCGTGTAATGTGGTAAACCAAGATAACAGTAGTGGTTCTGGATCAGATGCTTGCCAGGTGTTAAATTCCATGTCACTGCACTCATGGATTTACCCCCAGTCTACCTTGCCAGCTTCTATGATTTCAGCATATATAAAATCTGGACCAGGCAGAGGTTTGTTAATGAGAGTTCAAGAGCTATGCCTTCTTCTTTCAGTCATCTTCCTTCTAAATTTTATTAAAGAGATCTTCATTTTGCTGTTTTAGGCGAATGTGATTTCCTTCAACAGCGACAATTGGAATGGGAAGATGCTTTCCGAAGTCTATATTTTAACTTTCGGAAGAATGTCTGCAAAATATTTTATGGTAAGTCCGTCGTATGTGCCTGATTTGGATCTGCTTTTTTCCGGGTACAACACTACTTTAATGATAATAACGTCAATGGCGCTGGAATCCTGTAGTGCTTACATATTTCAATACGGATGCATGTACGTGGAAGTTATTTTCCTCAGAGACAGAGAACCTTCTATGCTATATTTCCACTTGCACTTTCATTTGGAAAAGTTTTGGCTACACCTTGCTGTTACTTTTCCTTCTTGGCAAAGATGCATCATAGTCACGTACACCTTTAGAGTTATTAAAATGTGAATTTCATGCTGAGCTTCTTTCTCATGTTCCATCTCTCTTATTGTAAATGATATGTATGCCATACTATTGAAATGAAACTAAATTTAATTGTGAATTATTTGGATTGTAGTTTGTACTTCACAGTTTGTGGTAGTGTTCACTGGAAGCTGTGAGTCAGGAGGTGTCAGACGCTCATGCAATGCCTATATCACTCAGTCCACTAGAAGATTGAGAGCCATGCTTAAAGACCTTGTAAGATATATTCCTTAAGCCTTTTGCTTCATTTATTTTTATGCAAGTTGTTTGTGTTTTGCTTTCCTTGAGGCTTTCAAACTTGGCTGCAGCCTTCTTATCTGTTATGTATTTTTGTTTTAAGTCTTGGAATCTGGACAATTCTTTGATTGACTAGACTGCTTCTTTGATAGGACTTAAATGAAATTCAAGTAAAGCCAGGATGCTTCTCTTAGTTTGTAGGAAATAAATGTGAAGTTTGCAGCATTTTGAAGTCATTTTGTAGGTTTACAAATGATAGAACTTGAAAACATGTTACCTGATGTTGCTCCCCACTGCTCTGAGGTCACCAGTGCTCAGTTGAACAATAATGTGGCATTGCTGTATTTTTCTGCAACCTCATTAGGAATACCTTGAACATTTTAAGCTCTTACATCATCGGTGGAGTACAGTATGTTTAATCTTATAAGTAAAACACCAAGAGAGAACTATTAGACTACCCATTGTCTTTTTCTTATCTATTATGCAAACCTTGTGCGGACATCAGTACATTAATATGATCTGAATATGTTTTTCACAGGACATATGCTACTCTATGCCTCTTTGCAAAACTAAAATGGATGAGACCACTGTTGAAGATCTTGCCGAACTTTCAGAGATAGAGAATCATAACCTTGGCCAGGTTTGTGCACCTTCAGTTATCTGTTTTTAGGAACTATATTTCTGTGAAGAGGAATATTACAATGTTACGAACAATGTTAAGTACCTGTAGTTGTTAATGGGAGAATATTAGCGTATTTTTTTTCTGATTCCCCGTGGTAACAGATGCAGACTCGTCGTTTGCGTTCCGTCTCAAACATAGATAATACTCCAGAATCTTTCTTGGCTTTTGACGGAAACGAGAGCGTACATGGATTGTATGATCTTCTGCTAAATTATAGGTGCGTGTGAACACTTTTCTTTTGGAAAAGAAGGTACATATCGGACACATCTTAAAGATGTATAATGTACCCCATTGTTTCTCAATCATGCCTAGGTCTTCTTTGAGTTTTCTTCTCACCGCAGACGTTCCTGTATTGTATTCACCTGTACCATTTCAGAATGCTGCAATGTCTTCTCCTAAGGTATATGTTCTTACACTTATACATGCGCTTTGCTCTGTAATATGTGATTTCTCTTCACATTTTCAGAATTCTTGTTGCTTTGATCTCCAGATCGACTGCAAGGAGATGGTAACAGCAGAATGTACAAGTTGCTATATAGTCGAGACTAAGGGTGAATTTCTCCCGCCATGGATTGTTAGCAATATTTGTGCGCACGTGGTTGCTAATGGACAGAACTTTGAAGCCAGGTTTGTCCATGCAAATTCTCGTCTCATCACTTCCAAACGAAAAATTAAAGTCTTTGCTAGGAAATGCTAACGTTTTTGTGAATTGAATTCAGCTTTGTGACCGAGCCAACCTCGGTTAGCTTAAACGTGGGTCTACCACAAATCCCTGATAAAACTGAGCCTGAGTCTGCAGCCACCGAAGGCACAGGAGAAACAAACGATGCTGCGTCTGACATTCGGGGAACAGTGATATGCCCTCAGCTTCAATCAGGCCATCTAAAGAGCTTGAAGTATTGCAACAACTCTTACACTGTTTCACTGTCTCCCTCTTGATCTGTATTTGCTTTGAATCCTCAGTCCAGGTTCTCATAATATATGTATGACCCCAAAGTCAAATTATCAGACCTAATGTTTATTTTTAATTTGCAATTTGGCTGAACATATTCTGGAACATATTTGATGAAATGTATGAGAAACCATTTGGTTTGAGTACTGATATTCATGCATAACAGAGTTACTTATGTTATGATCTTGTTTTTGTCAAAAACATGTTACAATTAACTTTAGTATTCAACAAGAATCAGAACCATCAATACATGGTTTGATTTGATGTCTCACAATAAAGAGAAATGAACATTCAATTTGCACTAGCTATAGCAGGAGAGAAAACTAATGGATGTGTACATGTGAACTTGTTATGCAACTCCATCTTCTAGTTCGACATCCCTCGCCTAGAATCATAAGCATCCCCATATTATTTGCTGGCAGATGGTACATATACCTGCATTCCAATTTTGTTATTGAATCCCATCAAAAAGCAAAGTGTATGTAACTCGTTGATCTGCTTACTTGTTTTGTTTGGCTTTCCTTCTCCAAGAAACGAAAGACACAATCCACTGAATACACAAGAACGAAGGGAGACCAAAAACTGAGGCTTACACATAGTTTCAGATAGCACAATACGCAGCATGTGTGAGAGATAATAGATTGTTTTACCTTGAAGACCGTTCCTACAGAGAATGCTTTCAAGAATGGCATTTTGCTAACCGGGTTTCGCCTTGTAGCAGTTTCCTTTGATAAATGCTGTGCGATCTCTTTCAGCAACACCAGCTGAGCTTTGTCTGTCCGCATCGATACAATAACCTGTCTCAACGACTCCCTGTCAGCCTCAAGTGCTTGAAGCCTTGTGTAAAGCTTCTCAATATCTGTCTCGTTAACTCCTTGCTGAGTCAGAGACTTCCAGTGAGCACCATCCAACTTTTCCTTTCCATAGTGATCAGAAACTCCCACATGAATTGAGTCAATAGTATAAACTCTGTCGCTACTAGTAGACATAGGAGAGTCTGTTCCCTTTACTTCTTTAGCAGTTCCTAAAGGCGAGTTTGGATCATAATATGCCCATCTTGGAGACTGACCAACCATAACCTTCTCCACAACCTCAACATCACCATCTGGTCCACTCGGGTTCTCATCATCCACACTACATTTCAAAGAAGCGTATTCACACGGGTAATCATCGATACCAACCGTGCTAGAGTCTATCTGATCATTCATCTCTGCTTCAGTTACCCCATAGCTAAGCAACCTATCCTTGTAAGCTTCAACCTCATAAGACAAGGCCTCAATAGCTTGCTCTTTCTCATACACCAACTCCTCCAAAGCCAATACTTTTTCTTGTTCATGCATCATTGTCTCCTCAGCAAAAGCTTTGAACTGCCTAGCTTCCATCTGTATCTCAGCTTTTTCTCTCTGCAGCCTAAGTATCATGGACATCGTCTCGTTAGCTGCTGATGCAGCAGCGTTTCTCTCCTCTTCAAGCTCCAAGTGGAGATCTTTCACTGTTTTCCTCTGGGAAGAAAGATCCTCAAGTAAAGCAGCAGTACATTCATTTGAAGATGAATCAGAAGAGCCTCGTAACAACAACAACATGTTGTCGCTTTTCACCGTTCTAGTCAAAGGGTCTGAAGAAGAACCAAAGTCACAGCATTTCACAACATCTCTTGAAGACTCCATGGCTAGACATAAAAACCCAATCTTAAATGCTAATGAAGAAACAGAGTAAGTAGGTTCTCAAAAACCCTAGCTTCTGAATCTAATGAAAGTAGGAACCTTTTGATACATTCTCCAACTGAATTACATAAACATGTACAACAATGACCCAGAAAACAACTTTGCTGTTAACAAAGATTGAGAAAGTTTCTGTAAAGCGAAACAGAGAAGATGATTCTCAAAACCCAAAAGGAGGTTTCTTTTCAAGATGGTATATATATATATAATCTTCTTTACCTCAAGATGGGTATTCACAAAATCTCTTCTTCCGGGAGAAAGAAACAAAAAAAAAGAAGGAGAAACTTTCCTTCTATTTTACCGGGAAAAAAACAGAGAGAAATATATTTTTTTTTTGTCAACAGAGGAAAATAATTATAAACCGAGAGAAAATGGAAAATCCAAAAAGAGAAAGAAAAGAGAATATTGAAAGAAAAGGAAGTTTTTTTATTTTGGCTTTGATTCTTCATCTTCCTCATCTATATCCCTCTTTCTTTATTGGAGCGTGATTTATTGGAGAATGTGCTCTCACAGAAGAGACATATAATGAATAAATTAAAAAAATTATATATAACGATAAAAGTCAGTTTTTAACGTCTGATTTCATTAGAAAAGGAGTCGAGGATTAAAGTCAGTTAATGCAATATGTTGTGAGTTTCGTCCAAATATATATTTGCATGATCATAGTGAGAACTTTTTTTTTGTTGCTACGATCATAGTCAGAACTTAGCAGAATCATACCTTCAGAATATTTGATTGAATTTTTTTTACAAATACTACTGATTCATCGTTTAAATTTAGATTTGTATGGAGTTATACTTAGAACTTAGAATAATATCTTCAAAAGATTTGAATTTATGATTAAATTGAGAAAATGTTTACTTACTAAATTGAGAATCATACCTTAAAAATATTGGATTTACGATAAGATTGCGAAAATGTTTACCAACTGTACTGATTCATCCGGTGTCTACTACAACAAGAAACTATGCAAATATCCATAACGCAAATTTTAATCAAGGTTGGTCATTATCGTTTTTGATATAGATTTATCATCATACTTGCCCCTACAATTTTTTTTTTTTTATCATAAATATCAGTAAAATTGAGTAGATCACTAATTCTTTTGATTCTTTTTGTACTTTCTTTACCAAATATGGTTGCAACAGACAGAAAGAAAAAACGTTACATAAATAAGGTTGGCTTGACATATATCTAACTATATATGTAGAAGTGTTCAGGCTCACAAGGATTTTGTGCAATTATTGGAGATGGTTGCACCATGTGATAATTAATAAAACAATAATAATAATAATGTTATTAAATAAAAAAAAGGAAAATTATAAAGACAAAGGTGGAAATTGAATTTAATGTATTGTAGTGAGTTTTCAACCCCAAATACTAAACAAAATATAATATATAAATGAAAGTTAATACTATAGCATAAAGTTTATGTGGACATAAGATATCACATTGAATCCACCACCTAACACCACGAGCCTTAGCCATGAACATTACCACCAAACACAACCATCGCCGTCTCACAACTATTTCTGCCAAAGCAATGGTCGTTGATAACACCACGACTGCAAGCATAACACTTGTAAGAATGAAGGTAGTCATTATGACAACAATAGTATGGTTGGTGGTGATGGTGATATATATTCATCGTCACACCTCTATACACATATATTTGTAACGATAAAAGTCAGTTATCGCAATTTTTTGTGAGTTTCGTCCGGATATATATTTGCATGACCATAGTTAGGGATGGCAAATGAAGATCTGGACTACGGACCTGGCCCAATAAGTATTGTAGCGGGGCGGATTTGGTTAGGGTAAAAGGAGGCCCATTATTTAGCGGGCCTTGCGGGTGAGACCTATGTGGATATGGGTTTCAAGCGTCAACCCTGATTTGTTCTGCGGGAATGTTTGGATCTGCGAACACTTCAGTTTTATTTCTCAGCACCTGAAAAAACACTAGAGAGAATAGTGATGGCAATAAAGAAGCGATCTTCACCAACTTGACTGATAGAGCTCCGCAAATGGCTGTTCGAGGTCCAATGATGCTTATGGAGTTCCCTTTGTGGTTGATCTGTAGCAGAGAGAGAGGCTGTGCCCGCCTTAGTGGGGGGGGGGGGAGGAAGGTCATGCCCGCCCTCAGGCGGGGAAGAAGGTTGTGCTGATGCCTTTCTTTCGTTCTCATTTTCTCTGTTGATTGCTTCGTAGATTTTTTGAATTATTTTATTTGTTTTAAGCAAGTTTTTCTGCAATTATTTTCTGAAAGCTGTTTTGCGGAAGATTATCTCATAGATTATACTATGATGTTATTCCACGGAAACTTTACCAATTTTTTTTGACGGAAAATTGTTCTGTAAAATTTGTCGTTTATCGCAAAACCTTCCATAAGAACGTTTTTCCAATCTTTTCATGCTTGGATAAAATCCATTTTTATCCTTGTCCGGGATGAAATATACGAAATTCATTCTCGTATCCTTATGCAAATTGGTTTGGCTTATCGTATAGTTTATTTGACATTTTCAGCTCATATTTGCGTAAGGCACAATTTTCAGAAGTGTTTAGCAGTTAATTTTGACATGACCGATTTTGACCCCAACACATATCTATGAAACTGCCATACAAATTGTATAGTTTATATGAGATTGTATATATAATACATAAATTATATTATGTGTTGAACATTTACCTAATAAACTGTATATTTAAGTTGTAATGTTTGATAAATTACAATTCTTAAAATCACAATACTTTTTTGAGAACATCAAAACTAATTTCACGCATAAAACATGCATCCTTCTATTTTCTTATAGGAAAAAAAGAACGAGTCCGAAGCTTTCACATATTATCAGCAAACAATTGGAATTTTTCTAATTTTGATTCGCTTAACTCGGAACATAATAATGTGAGTAGCTTAAATTAGATATTTCTATTATGTATATATATGTAGGAATGCTTCTTCTTCTGTTGTAAAAAAAAAAAATCACTTTATCTATTTCCCAAATTTGTAACTCACTATCTGAATTCTACTATCCATGATGAAAAAATCCATTCAACTCTTATTCACCTTCTTAACTATATTCATCATTCTTTCACTAGGTTTGTATTTACATCTTACTATATTTCATATAGTAATTTTATAATAAATTGATTATAATAATTAGATACTTAAATGTTTTTAAAATATATATTGTTGACCCCATGTATTAATTTTTAACTATATAAAATATAGTATTAAATTATTATTTAATATAAATTCATAAATATCTAGAAGGCTAGAAAATATAAAAACCCGAGTCAAACATTTTTGTGTTAAACTAAAAAGGATCAACCCTAAATTATTATAAGAGTTTATTTCATATTTTAGTCCATTTTTTAAATGTATTAGTATTTATACATGATGAAGAAATACTATGATAAAACAATTCTAGATATTTTCATTGTTTTATCATCTATTTCTTTACATTTTTCATGCACATACAAATATGTTAACCATCATTTTCATAATATGGATGAATTATAGTTTTTATGTAAATTTATGTGATACTTTGAATCATATATATATATATATATGCTATGATTTTCCAGTATATACAATAGTTGTGCTTAAAACTGAAATTTTATTTGTTTTTATTAATATGCACACAATTCTTCGAAATACTTCTTCAAAATAATAATAATTAATATTTTGATCAAATCATATTTTTGTTTTTTATTTACTAATAAAATATATGTGTCTTTTTATTTATAATGCTTAAAACAAAAGTTTACTAAGCAGTTTTTGTTGATAAATAGGTTTTCTAATATATATATATATGTATATATTTTTTCTCCCTTATAAAATTTGAGATTTTGTGTTTAACAAGAATGATGACAGATGCGCAAAAAAAGGAAGGAAAACGATGTACTTATAAAATCCCAATTAGCCCAAAAACGTTGTGTTTTCCATTATTATGTCGAAGTGAGTGTAAGAAGAAATATGGACCTACCGGTAGTGGTGTTTGTTTGGATCCTAAAGGATTTTGTAAGTGTGATGCCGTTTGTGAGGTTACTCCTTAAGTATTGTGAATATAATATACAACCCAAATTTTTATATTACCTTTTTAAGAGTAAATGTCTAAATATTTCTAGTGTCATTAAAATAAAGTATTAAATATTTATATCATATCCATGGATTTATTTATAATAAACAATAATATAAATGTTAAATAAATGCAGTTCTTATTAATGAGATTGAATTTTTTTATAAAAATAAATGATCACAATATTATCTTTGCTTGACTCATTTTCTTTCCGTCAATTTTGGATTTTCCAAACTTGCATGAAGTATAAGTTAAAATTTGGATATGTTGAACCTGACATAAGTAGAATAGACAAAAACTTGTAAATTTTTTTCATTAATCTTTTTAAGGTTAGAAAAAACAGCTTTGTACTTGATAGTTCTATCCATAGAGGAAAATAATTATAAACGGAGAGAAAATGGAAAATCCAAAAAGAGAAAATAAAAGGAATATTGGAAGAAAATGAAGTTTTTTATTTTGTCTTTGATTCTTCATCTTCCTCATCTATATCCCTCTTTCTTTATTGGAGCGTGTTTCATAGTTCTTGAGCTAATGTGCTCTCACAGAAGAGACATATAATGAATAAAGCCAAAAATTAAATTACAAAAATGTATATAACGATAAAAGTCAGTTAATGCAATATTTCGTGAGTTTCGTCCAGATATATTTGCATGGCCATAGTTAGGTCTTGTAAGGGTCGGCGTTCGGATACATGTTCGGTTTCAGATAAGTTATTTTAGATTTTTGAGTATTTTAGTATATGGATATAAAATCAGTTTGGGTATTTATGTGTTTTGGATCGGGTTCGAGTAATTTTAGTTTGAGTTCGGTTATTTTAGATCGGATTTAGATATTTAGATTTTGAAAGAAAAAAAATATTTTTTATTTTATTTTTTAAGTTTTTGTATTTAAAAATATAAGTTTCACCTAACTGATTTTTTATTTTTTTAATAGAATGAATAATTAATACATTTAGAGATAACATTTCAAAAATAAAAATATTAATTTGGTTATTGTTTTTAAATTTTGAATGTAATTTTTGTTAATAAATAAAAAAGCTTAATATGCATTTTAAATAGATATCAAATTGTTTTGTTTATAATTATATGTATATTATATGATCTTAAAGTATGTGTAACATTAATATAAATATTTTAACTAAATTAAGAGATGTAAACTAGAAATTTAAAGTTAAGTATACACATGTCTGATTATTTTTGGATATCCATTCGGGTTCGGATATTACCAGTTTGGGTTTGAATATCCAATCTCTCCTAAATCAATACATGTTCGGGGATTTTGCTATTTTGGGTTCGGTTTCAGTATAAGTTTTTCGGGTCGGTTCGAGTATCGGGTAAAATGTCCAGGCTTGACCTGAGCAAAAAAACTGGAATCGAAGAACTGAACCAAATCGAAACCAAACCGAGAAATAAACGGATACCAAAATATATAAAAATATTAGTTGTATACACATATAATTTAACTAAATATATAACTATAATTTAAAAATCTATTAAAAGTATCTAAAATATTTTAAAACTAAATTATTATAAAATATCCAAACTATTCAAACTTTTTAATTTGAATCATCTTAATTATTTAATATTTTATTTAAAATACCTAATATTTAATTTTAATCATCCAAACTATTCGAAGGAGTTAAACTGGAACCGGAACCGAATGAGAACTGATTTTTTTCAAGAATTTCTTGGTTCTTAGATTTACTATCCGAATCGAACCGAACTAGAAATTACATGAACCGAACTTGAACCAAAAATAATCAAATAATAAATGGATCCTCTAACCTCCTATCCAAACTACTCGATATCTGAATTACTCGAACCAAACAGAACCGATACCCATGACCTTAACCATAGTGATAACTTTCTTTTGTTGTTGCTAAGATCATAGTGAGAACTTAGCAGAATCATCCCTTCAGAATATTTGATTTACGGTAAGATAAATTCTACTGATTCATCGTTTAAATTTAGATTTGTATGGAGTTTATACTTAGAACTTGGAATAATATCTTTAAAAGATTTTGATTTATGATCAAGATTTAAGAAAATGTTTACTTACTATATTGATTTATCGTTTGGATATAGATTTGTGTGAGCATACTTAGAGTTTAGAATCATATACCTTAAGAAGAAGATTTGATTTACGATACGATTGCGAAAATGTTTACCAACTGTACTGATTCATCCCATCTACTACAACAAGCAACTATGCAAACATCATAAACGCATATTTTAATCAAGGTTGGTCATTATTGTTTTTGATATGATTTATCATCACACTTGCACATACAAATTTTCTTTTATTATCATAAATATCAGTAAAGTTGAGTAGATCACTATTTTTTTTTGTACTTTCTTTACCAAATATGGTTACAACAGACAGAAAGAAAAAACGTTACATAAATATAAGATTGGGTGGACATATATCTAACTATATATGTAGAAGTGTTTAAGCTCACAAGGATTTTGTGCAATTACTAGAAATGGTTGCAACATGTGATTATTAATAAATAAATATTTTTTTAAAAGAAAAATAATGTTATTATATAAAATAAATAGGAAAAATTATAAATAAAAATAAAAGAAAATTGAATTTAATGTATTGTGGTGAGTTTTCAACCCCAAATACTAAACAAAATATAGTATATATAATTGAAAGCTAATACTATATCATAAACTTTATGAGGACATAAGATATCACATTACATTAAAAAATGTGATACAATTAAAAAAAACGAGAGCAGAGAGAAAAAAAGAAGAGAAGTCATCGTTTCTCCATCTTCTCCGGTCGATGGCTTATGGCCGTTGTTACCGTGAGAAGGTGGATATTTTTTTTTTTGCTTCAGTCTACTTTAAGTCTTTTCTTAGTCTAGAGAGTTTCAGATCTGACCGGAAGCTTCGATTTTATGGATTGAAGTGGAGAGTCTCAAATCGGAATCCATCCGTCGATATAGTAAGATCTACAGCTTATGGCGGTGGATTTATGGTTACATGTTGTTTTGATTGAACGTGTCCAGTAGGGTTTGGGTGGCTTTGCGTGGTGTTGAGACGCGTAGATGGCGCGTGGTGAACTCTTACAGAGTCCAATGACGAGTTTTAGTTGGATCTTGAAGGGGTCGGTGGAGCGGAGGCGCGTAGAAAGTGCGTGGTATCCTGTCTTCTTAGTCCAATGGCGAGTTTAGTTGGTTTTGAAGGGGGTCGGTGAAGCAGAGGAGAATTGGAGGCACAATCCACAGCAACGGTTATCCATAAACTATCGGCCCGGTTTGTTCTCTCTATGGCTGGGTTTGAGTCTCGTCTAGGGTGTTTAGTCGTTGTTTTTTTCTTATCTATGTTCGTGTAAGCTATGTTTGTTAGTTTAAGTGTTGCTTAATGTGTTTTTGTCTCTGGGATTGTATTTTGGCAATTGCTGGCTTATGTCTCCGAGGTTGTATCTTTAAACCGTCGGCTCTAGTTTCTGGTGTCGTTCGTTACGACAGCTGGTTTCGTTGTAACAGGCTTTGAGCCATCTAGTTGAAAATCAATATAACAACAGATGACAAAAAAAAGATATCACATTAAATTTTGAATCCACCACCTAACACCACAATCGCTAGCCATGATCATCACCACCAAACACAACCATCGCCGTCTCATAGCTATTTCTGCCAAAGCAATGGTTGCTGACAACACCACGACTGCAAGCATAACACTTGTGAGAATGAAGGTAGTTATTATGACAACAATAGTATGGTTGTTGGTGGTGGTGATATATTCAACTTATGATGTATAGTTTAAAAATGGTATTCTTATAATTGTTTATGAGGTCGAATAAAAAGTTTGAACATGTCATCTCATCTGTTTTTCAGAGTTTATATTGAGGAGTGACTGATGAACCATGATTTTGGTATCCTAAATATGAAGACTTAATAATGTTTCTCATATAACTCTCAACCCGTAGAAAAATGTATAAAACATTTGATCTTCTCAAAAGAAATATGTATAAAACATTTGATCTTCAAAATGCAATTATATGTGGGCCGTAAATCTCAGGCCTGTTTTCCGTTTTCTCATTATATTGTTTTATTTGGGTTTGTTTAGTCTATTGGGCTTAAAAGTTGGCCTAACATTAAAAAGAAAGTAGGGTGTGGGAATAGCTACAAGACATCAGACATTAAGCAAAGTCTATTCAACTGTTTCGAATCACAACGGCAGATTCCACTAGGAATTGAGGGTAGGCCTGGGCGTTCGGGGCTCCCGTCGGATTCGATTCGGTTAATTTGGATTTTCAGATTTTCGGTATTATGTTCATAAGTCCCATTCGATTTTTTATTTTTATCTATTATTGAATGGGATTCGGTTCGGTTCGGTTTTTTCCGGATTCAGTTCGGATTGGATCGGATTGTAACCAATGTTTGAAATCGTCAATTTTTTTTAAAAATCATGAAAAACTGACAAAAAAACTCAAAATATATAAATTATTCACAAAACTAATTAAATATTAGTTAATTTATCTAAACTAACTGAAAAGTATTGAAAATAACAAATAAAATAAATTATAAAATATTTAGAATACTATAAAATATCTTAATTACCTTAATATATATAAAAATATTAGCATATTTAACTAACTTTGGATGTGCTCGGATCCTAGTTTGGATTTTGGTTCGGTTCAAGTTATAACCAACCCCCAAAGTATTAAGCTCACAAGTCTCGTTCGGATATTTTTATATAATGGTTTGGATCCGATTTCGGTTTTTTCGGTTCGGGTTTAAGTAAATAATTCAGGTTGGGTAGAAACGCCCATGCCAAATTGAGCGTGCAAACTCCGATAAAGTGGCTTAATGGTTCATAAAAGGATACTAGGCTTTACGAAATTTGCTCAAGTGTTTCACTAAACCTGATATTTACAAGAATTTTTTTTTATTAATATTGCAAAAAGTTGTATACATAGTTTAATGGGAAAAAAGTTTTTTTAGCCCAAAAAAATAGGTACATTGTCCCTCTAGGCTAATCAAAATACTAATTGTCCCATTAAACTAATTATTTTCAAAATGACAGTAATACCCTTAAATTTTAATTTAAATTCGAAATTATAATTACTAAATAATTAATAATATATAAATTAATTATTTATGTAACCTAAGTAATAATAAAAACAACAATTAATTATAAAATCAAAATTACAATTAGTAAACCAATTAGTAAAAAATTATAATATAATTATATAATCTAAATATTTAAAAACAAAAAATTTTAAAATATAAATTCAATTTTAAAATTTAAATACAATTAGTAAATAATTATAATATATAATTAAATTATATAATATAAATAAGTTTTTTTAACTAACAATTCAATTATAAAATCAAAATTAAAATTGTAAATAATTATAATATATATATATATTTTTTTTTTTTTTGTGAAAATATCTTCCAGATATATTTTGTTCCTATATTTTTGGAACAAACCTTATCGGTAGAATATGTGCATTCTACCATATGTAGAATACAATAAATATGTTAGAACTCAATTTCTACGAGTTTTAGATTTAAAATAATGTGTAGATTTCGATTTCTACAGGTTGTAGATTTATAGTAATGTGTAGATTCTGATTTCTACGGGTTTTAGAATGAGAGGTAAAGCGTAGAATGTGCATTCCAATTATTTTTAGATTACCATTATTTTCGTAGAACCCATATTCTAAAACAGTAGATTCAATGAAAAATGTAGATTGCAGTTTCTACTAATCAGAATATGAATTCTACTTTTCGTAGAACAAAATTTGAAATTATGATTTTAACACTTTTAGAACTGAAAAAAAAATATTACTAAATTGATATTGGTATTTCATCAGTAGTTACTATTTTTAGAATTTTTTTTAGTTTGTAAAACTATTTATTTGATTTATCTTTGAAAATATTAAAGGGCATTATAGGCAAAAATGATACAAAATAGAAATTAGCCTAATGAGACAATGTACCTATTTTTTTGGCCTAAAAAAACTTTTTTCCCTAGTTTAATAGAGAATTTTACCAATACATTAGGTTGACGTTTTGTTGTCTTGTCTACCATATTCATATTTTTTTCCCTATAACTTTTGTCTAACAACACTAGCGATGTCCCTAAGGTCTTTTGTCCGAATGATGACTTGGAAGAGCATTTACAAAGGTGTACTGCAAAGATACGTTGAAGGACCTACTTAGATTTCTCCTCATCATTTCATGATAGTGCTGTCATATTTCTCAAAGACACCTCAATCATTCGATCTAGTCCCACACTTTTAGAAGAACATATCTAGAACATGGTGGTGATTTTAGGTGTAAAAGCTAGGAATGGGCACATATCGAGTACTACCATATTTATAATTTTAAGTATCTGTGATTTATTTCATATTTGACAGATATATGGTTTTCTGATTTGTTTTGTTTAAAAAAATATGGATATCTCAAAAATCAAATATCTAGAAAATTTATGGATATTTGCGAATATTTACAGATACCTTATATACTTTATTCAATACAAATACATCTAAAAATATTATACACATTTTAAAAAAAAATATTTTCTACATAATATAAAAAATAAAGTAAAGATTAATGAAACTATATGTTCTATAAATTTATGAAATTAATAATTTTTTCTTATAAATCAAATGTTTTTAGAACAAATGTAGTTTTCTATAAGGATTTTTCTATAAGGATTTTATATTCTTTTCTTAATTTAATATTTTATTAGTAATTTTATAAATAAAATTATATGTTAAAATAACAATTATATAAGATTATAGATTTAAAACTCTATATTCATTTATAGATATATATTTATATGTATAAAATTTGGAGTAGAGCAGATATTCGTTTTTAATTTTTTAGTATTTGCGATTTGCTTTGTTTTTAATAGATATTGATTTCTAATATTTATTTTGATTCGAAGACTTACGGATATCCAAATTTTTTGGATTGAAATAAATAATGAATCGATTCAAATTTAACGGATAAAATATTCAGTCCTAGTAAAAGCTAATGAATGGTTATTTATTTAAATACTTTATGGAAGTTTATTCGTAAAATATAGGAGAAGCAAGAAAGTATAACAAGCCAAACAAAAATAGTTTGTTCATTTAAACAAACCCTTCATAGTCCGAGACTCTAAAACTTTTAAGTCTATGTTGAATTTTAAAGGTTAGACTTAAGGTATGGAATGGTGTAGTGCGAGAAATGCAGTCTATTTTGCACATGTAGTTCTCATAATTCTCATGCATTAAAATCACTATTCAACTTATCCTGTTTTTAAATTGCAGATAGTGGAACATCTCTAGACAGTTCAATATTTTCTGTTTAACATAAAAAAGAAAAGGCAGATGAATTACATTTACTTTACTACTGTTGTCTATCTTTTATTTTCTTCATATAATTTTTATATTTACATAATTTATTATATTTATATACTATGTGTTTTAATTCTAATATGTATTGTGTAAATATATAGTATTGTAGTTTAAATATGTATACTAATGGAAAGATGTATTTATTTAATTTCTAATAGTATTTATAATTTAATTTTAAATTATAGTAACATAGTTTTAATGCAGCTATCTATGTATTGTATTCGTATATTATGTTCTTTTGAATTTTATTGTTATTTTTTTTTTACATTTAAAATTGTAATATTTTTTATAGGCTTGATATATATTTTTCCCATATGATTTGCTTGATTTATATTTATTCTGATTGATCTGTATGATATACAGTTTGAATTGTTCTTACCATTTCAGATAATTTGATTTTCTGAAACAAGTCATTTGTAGTTAAAACACAAAACACAAAAAGAACAGGTCCATCAAATAAAATAAAAATGCTTAAAGACATAGCAAAAAGGCTTTCATGAATGTTATTCTTTTGTTCAGTGATCATTTGCAACTTTTAGTGTTCTTCCAATTGATAATTGTCTTACTTATACTTTAAGAACACCTTTACCATATTAAATATTAATTATTAGAGGCTTTTTCGCGCTACGTGCGAGACGGTTATTATTATTTTTCTTATTGATTTAGCTTTTATGTGTATTTTATATATATTAATTTGCTATGATGATTTATTATATTTTATTTTATAATATTGTACTACTGCATTAGACTTGCATATTAACCATAATGTTTTTTTGTTTTTTGTCGTTTATTTTTATTTACGTATTGGTAAACAATATGTTAAATAGTTATATAATGTTTTTATTCATTTTAATTTTAAAAAGGAAAGAATGATGCAAATGTTTTCTCAAATTTTAATAAAAGGAAAGAAAAACTTAACCCCCCCCCCAAAAAAAAACTTATAATAAAGATAGGTTTTAATAGAATACTATAAATTTCTTTATTTTGTTTGTAATAATAACATAAATATTCTCATGTTTTTGTTAAGATGCCATGTAATTATCGATTTCATTGGGTTTTAGTGTTGCCACGTAACATGGTAGTTGTTCGACAGATATGTTGTGGAAATATATTTTTATTTGTTGTCAACACTGATCATCCCTAGCTTCGCATTGTCGTCATTCTAATTTGTCTAAGTATCTTTTCTCAATATCTATTTCTCCTATGTATAACATTAGTATGCCATATAGGTAGAAGACATTTATATACAAACTTTTAGTAGCTAAGTGAAGAAGATGAAGCCCTACATCGGTGTTGTTTTAATGAAAATATTATTCTATGCCTTTGACATAGTGAGCTTATGGGTTACCGGCGTTAAGATATCTACTAATTAGATCTTCATGTCTTGGTAAGTGAGGCGAGAGGTTAGTCGGTCAAGTTTGAGAGTTCTATTTATTGGTACACGTTGATGTCTTTAGCGGCGTGAGCTAACGTTGTAGACGATCGTACGATATCACAAACAATTGACACTGAAACTTTACCATCAATAAGATTATTTCAGTTTGGATATTTTGTGGGAGCTTTTTTTTTTTGATAGAGGATGATTTCGCTCGGTCGGACTGATTGGACCGTAACTTGCTTTTATAGCTGGTTTTGGGTTGTGTTAAAACTGGATTTAAATTAAATCGGTAAACTCAGTCAAACACCGATCAAAATCGCTAAACCGGTGACCCGATTTGATATTAAAACTCAGTTTTCTTAAATTAAAATAAAAAAGTTACAACTTTTAAAAAATTCATAAAAATTCATATTATTTTTAATATCTATCTATCTAAATTAATTAATTTTTATTATAGTTTAATATTATTTTTGAAGTTATTATTTTATTTTTATATTGTCAAATTTTCTATTATTGTAATATATTATTTTTTGGTTTTGTTAAATTGTGATAAAATAATGTAAAAATAAAGTAAAATATATATTATATAGTTATGTGTTTAAAATAAATATTATAATAGTCATAAAATAAAACAAAATGTATTTTGTTTAGTTTTAAGTTTTTTGATAAATGGATATTATAAATGAGACATGGCAATAAGAGAGGAAAATGTCAGAAGAAAGGAAAATGTTAATTATATATATATATAGATTAACAAATCCCTTATTGGAACAGTAATTGTTGGTTCTCGGTCAAATCACCTTCGGTGTTTGTATAACATACTTACCTTCACCTCAAAAGTTTGGTTTTTGATTTCACATGTATGTATGCTTGTCGCCAGTACAGACAATTAACTTTGAGATAGAAATAACAAGGTCGAAAATACAATCTACATTTCTTCTATATCCAAATAATTATTTCATTCCCTTCATTCCAAAATGATGTATCATATATATTAAGAAAATATATTAAATTTTGTGATTAGTTATTTCTACAACTTTTAACTAATCAAAATTTAGTAAACATAATTAATATACTTGAAATTTATAATTTATCATTATTACATTTGTTAAAAATGTAAAAAATATACTTCTTTTATTTCAAAATGATCTATGTTTTAAAAAAAAAATCTAAAAGATATATTTCTACATTTTCAATGCATATAATAATGATAAATTATAAACTTTTAAAATATTAATTGTGTTTACTGAAGAATTTTGATTGGCTAAAAATTGTGAAAATAACTAATCACTAAAAACAATAATTTATAATAAAAATTTAACATGTTTTTAATTGTGTAAAAAATTCTAAAACATACATCATTTTGAAATAAAAAGAATATATTTATTGACAGTATTTTTTAGATGGGTGTTAGGACCCATCGATATTTATGAAAAATCTCAACAGTTCAATAAAGATAACACAAACTATTTTTTAGATGGGTGTTAGGACCCATCGAGCTAATCCAGATATTTATGGATCATTTAACACTTTTGGAAATGATACAATTGGTATCTTTAAAACTACCGAGTCATTTACAGTTACGATGGGTGTGAACAAGATTCAGATGATGCCATTCAATGGATAGAAGCGATAACAACGGCCAAAACGTTGGATAAAAAACAAAGACAAATTCAAGAACCAGATCCATATGGGATGAAAGAATTGGCAAAAGAAAACATTCATTAGAGAGGGTAGCCACACAAATACGATAACACACAATATCATGTTTTAGTATTTCGATGCATAATTTATTAATTTTATTTTTTAATTTAATTTTATTGGTTAAAATATTGTTAGATGTATGGATAATGAAGTTTTTATATAGAAAATATATAAAATTAAATACTCCCTCTGTTTTATAATAAATGTCATTCTAACACTTTTTTTCTTGTTACACAAAAAATGTCACTTTACAATTCCAATGCAAATTATATTTACTTTCAAATTAATTGCAAATTGCATTGTTTTTATAAATAATTTTATTTATCTCAAATACTATTGGTCAAATAGATATAATTAATAACAATTTAATTACATTTCAATCAATTTCTTAATTTATATGAAAAATGTCGAAACGACATTCTTTGTGAAACGGAGAGAGTATTTTCTTAATCTATGTGAAAAAACTAAGACAATGAAACAAATGAGTAGAGGGGTAGGTTTTAGGAAACACGTTGTGTAAAAGGAAAAACCTATGCCACGTTTACTATTTACCTAACCATTGATTTTTTTTTTTCTTTTTTTGAAGAAGTACCTAACCATTGTTTATGTAATGTTTTGCATTTGCGACTGTTGTCTCCACGTTAATGAATGAATTAACGACAAATATAAGAAGAAGAAAAGATTGAGGAAAATCATTTGATAGTCAAAATGGAACATCACGAGTAATATGCTTATGTTTAAAAATGATAAATCAAGATGGAATACGTCCAATTGTGAGCACATAAAAAAATACATCATGAGCATATCTTATTATATAAAAAAACAAAAAATGATAGTAATAAAAGAATATAGCCTTTTGGCCACCCACTACTACTAAAAAAACATACTCCTCTTTGTTATTCTAATACATGAAGCTTTTCATTCGACTCGACCGACAATTGTTATGTCTTAGCATCCAAATAGTCGTTAACATGTTTCTCAAGTGATCTTTCAACCAGTTAAAGCATCCTTCCTATATATATATATATATTCAACTTCTCGTTATTACAGAACGACTTAGACTTTTAACATAACTAACTGTTAAAGAAAACAAAGCAGCAGCAGAAGAAGAAGATCAACAAGACAACAACAATGTATTTGACCAAATAAAATAACAAAAGAGACAAGACACAAAAAAGGACAAAGATGATTTAGTAATAAAAGAAAGATACTTGACGACAAAAAAAAACATATAGAAAGATAGTTAAACTTTGGCTAAGGCACTACTGCTAAAAACATACTTACTCTCTCTCTCTCTCTCTCTCTCTCTCTCTCTCTCTCTCTCTCTGCAATGTCACAAACCATTGCCGGAATCTCTTTACGTCAGCCACCACCGCTTTGTTCTTTCCTCTTCGTCATAGTCCTCTTCGTAGCCACTTTCTACACTCTCCACCACCCAGACGCTACTCTCTTCTCTCAAAACACCCATAACTCCCTCACTCTCCGCCGCCTCTTCCTCTCCTCCGCCTCTAACGCCACCGTCTCATCTTACCTCCGCGCTTTGACTCGTCATCCTCACCTCGCCGGAACAAAACCCTCTTTAGATACACTCAACTACGTCGTAAACCACTTCCAAAGCCTCGGACTTGAGACCCGTATCGCCGAGTACGAAGCTCTCCTCTCTTATCCTACGCACATCTCCTCCGTCACGGCGCGTTTTAGCAACAACGCGACTGTGGAGTTTGACTTAAATGACTCCTCCTCTGATGTCGTTAGGCCGTACCACGCTTACTCGCCGTCCGGTTCGGCGCAGGGTAACGTTGTCTTCGTGAACCACGGCGAGGAGAGAGACTACCGGGCCCTTGAGTTGACCGGAGTGAGCGTCAGAGGTTGTTTGGTTTTAGCGAGAAAGGGAGAGACTTTGGGAAGAGGAGTGATTGTGAAGATAGCAGAGACTAAAGGCGCTGTTGGTGTCTTAATATACGACGAGAACAACGGTGGTGGACTCGGGGGCATTGAGAGAGGCACGGTGATGAGAGGTATCGGTGACCCGGTTAGCCCGGGTTGGCCCGGAGTTGTAGGAGGAGAGAAGTTAAGCTTGGAAGATGATCGTGTCTCTCAGAGATTCCCAAAGATTCCATCTCTGCCTCTGTCTCTCCACAATGCAGAGATCTTACTGGCTTCTCTGGGCGGCGCTAGAGCTCCAGTAGAGTGGCGAACGGGTCGGGTCGGGTCAAGTCAACGGGTTGGCCCGGGACGGACCGTTGTAAACATGACGTTACAGGTAAAAACCGTTACGTCTTTCTTGGTTTTGACTTGTGTAATAAAAAACGTATTTGGTTTTGTACTTACTGTTCTATACCTTAAGGGGGAGATGAAAATGAAGAACATTCACAATGTTGTGGCTACAATAAGAGGTAGTGAGGAACCGGACCGGTATGTGATTCTTGGGAACCATAGAGATGCATGGACTTATGGAGCTGTTGATCCAAACAGTGGAACTTCAGCTTTACTTGACATTAGCAGACGGTTTGCTCTGTTGCTTAAATCTGGTTGGAGACCGCGTAGGACCATTCTCCTTTGTAGTTGGGATGCTGAAGAGTTCGGAATGGTTAGTAAGAAAACTGAATCTGCTTGATGGATTGTGTAAACACACTTTTGAGTTTTGATTTGTCTTTTGTTTTGTTTGATAGATTGGATCAACAGAATGGGTTGAAGAGCATGTTCTTAACTTAGGTGCAAGTGCTGTGGCCTATCTTAATGTAGATTGTGCGGTCCAAGGCTCTGGATTTTTTGCTGGCGCAACTCCTCAGCTAGACAATGTTCTTGTAGATGCCTTGAAGCTGGTAATAAATATGCTACTGTGCAGTCTCAAGCAATTTGAAAAAGTCTTTAACTCTCTGGTGTTCATTTTTGTGGTCAGGTCCAAGATCCTGACGATGTAACCTTGACAGTGGAAGAGACATTCAAGTCTCAGAATAACATTGTGAGTAGGCTCTTTCTTTTTGTTTTGCTTAACATCTCTTTCTCTTTGTTAACCACCAAAAGGGTGTCTTTGTGAATGATGTATGCGTTGAATGGACTGCAGATAGAGAGGCTAAGTAGAGTAGATTCCGATTTCTCCGGTTTTCTACATCATGCTGGGGTACCATCTATAGACATGTACTATGGAGCAGGTAAAGCAGAACTTTGATTCCATAATGTATTAATGTATGTTGTTTATCCCATGAGTTTTTTTTTTCTTCAGATTATCCTGTCTACCACACTGCTTTTGACTCCTATGATTGGATGATCCGCAATGCAGATCCATTGTTTCATCGTCATGTTGCCAGTAAAGCCTTTGTTTCTTTCTCTAGTTTTCATGGCTGCTTATGCAGAGGATTTAACTCTCTGCTATGCTTTTCTATATATATCTCAGTGGCTGCAATTTGGGGTCTTTTGGGAATTATCTTGGCTGATGAGCCAGTCTTACCGTTCAATTACATCTCTTATGCAGAACAGTTGCAGGTATATATATCTCTTCTATTCCCTCCCTTTTTAGATAAAGGAAAACTGAGTTTATGTATGTTTTGGTGTATTGGTTCAGGCACATAGAGATGCATTGAGCAAGCTCTTAGAAGGGAAAGTCTCTGTTGATCCCTTAAGCGTGGCGATACACGAGTTCTCTTTAGTTGCTAAAGAAGTTGCAGATGAAGCAAAGGTTTATTTTAAGGAGTTTTGCTGATGATGTATACAACCTTTACTTTTTCTCCTCTCTCACACCTATTTCATATCTCGATGATTAATGTTGCAGAGGCTAAAGGAACAAGCATACAGCAAAAAGGATGTTGCAGCAGCTGCCAAGAGAAGAGAGCTAAATGACAGGATGATGCTTGCAGAAAGAGGGTTCTTGGATTCAGAAGGGATCAAAGGGAAAGAATGGTTCAAGCATCTTGTGAGTAAATTAGAAACATCATTTGTTTGCAATCCATTTTTCCAAAACTCATGTGTGACCTTGTGTTTGTGTGTGTATTTAAAGGTGTATGGACCTGCAGCAGAACCAGAGAGCAAGCTAGGTTTCTTCCCGGGAATAGCAGATGCAATTGCAACTAACTCATCAGATGGATCAATCAAGCATGAGATATGGAGAGTCACAAGAGCGATTCAGAGAGGAAGCAAAGCTCTTAAAGGAGGGTTCACATGAGCAAAAACTTCAAACACTTCTTTTCTGTATATATATTGTGTGACTGTAGATTGTAGAAGCCTAACCTCTTACCTTCAAATACACAATTCAATTCCTATGGAATCTTGGTATTCAACAACTTTAATTCTCATACGGTTGTTGTTCAAAGTGTGAAAGACAGCATTACTAATCCAGACACTTGTTATTGTAGAACACTTGTCACTTGACCACTATCTAACACCCATTTGTCAGAAGCTAAGATTATGACTTGGAGTTTTTTCAACTTAACCAGCGACAATCATTAGATAATTATTATGTTTGATAATGAATTAATAAAATTGTAATAAGTTATATATAGGTTGGATCAGCTTATGAAGGAAAAGATGCGTAAAGATTAATGATACTTGAACTAATATTTTCTTCTTCAGGAGACGGTGGAAATGCCCTGTGAAGTTGCTTCCTCAAGTCTTGCACGTACCGTTTCAGCAGTGGACATTTTATTAATGCTGCAGAAACCAAAAGATGGGCAGGCAACACAATGTTAACGTCTCAAGAAGCAAAAAGCTGTTTCTAATACACATGTTTTGTTATAGTGATAACTCACCGAACAAGAAACTCCCCAGAAGATGCTTTTGTTTCAGAGATCCAATCCGGAACCAATTGCAATATCAACCTTAGCTGTTCCTCCACTTCCTCTGAGAAAAAGAGACAAAACAAGAAAGATACTGTGAGCCTGTGTCAAGGAAGAAGAGACAGTGAAATTGTAAACACATTTAGATATAAACTGTCCTTACTTCTATCAATTATATCGATTTGGCATGCAATCATCTTGTGAATAAGCTCAGCCTTGGTGATGACCGTTCGATTTGTTGAGTGAAACATTTTATGAATCACACTCACAAGCTTAGGCAAGTTTTGCTTCTCGGTTTCAGCCTTTGGTTTCTCTATCATCTGCAAGAAGCACACACACACAACATAATGGTAAGAGCATGGTTACTGTTTCAAGCATAGTTTGCAACCGAAACTATGTGAAAGCAGCATCGCTTACTGACTGCAGAAGACTATCTTCATCAGAGGAAGCATCACCAGCTTCACTGTCGTTTCCTTCATCATGAGATTCTTCACTGACTGTTCCATCTTCCTCAAGAGTGTCGAAATTCAGACACCTAGTGCGAGAAGGGCGCCTTTCCAGATCATTTGTTGATCTAACAGAGTCATTATCATCACCTGGAGTCATTGTCATACACCTTCTAGATGGCTGCAATGTCGGTGTAGCACTCATGAGCCTGACTGGTGTTGATAGATCCTTGGAGGGAGTGAACAAAACTTTGGCTGGTGTTCCAGGTATTCTTGACTCTGTGTGTGGTAACAAGGATTCCTCAGTACCATCTGAGAAAGTCGAATCTGGAATCGTTTTGTTGACTTCATCTTCTTCTTGCTCCATCTCCTCCATTTGAGCATCAAACCTATCATTTTCAAGTTTAAATTCTCCCAAGTCCACCACGCTTATTGTGTCTGAATCACAACCCCTTTTGGATGAACTGAACGGTTCAGGAAGCAGTTTTTTCGGAATCTCGTCCTATATCCAAAACAAGATTCAGATACATAACTATTTTCTAAGTAGCTACAACCAAATAAAAACATTAGGTAAGACTAAATATGCATACCTTAGGATGAGCTTTGTAAAAATCTACAAGCTTTGAGTAGAACACCTTCCTAAGCTGCATGTATTTAGTTCCACAACTTGTATCTTCAAGTACAACTGCATCGGTGTTTAAGTTAATGTGAAGAGTAGGTATCATACAACAAGTGTCTTCATCACACTTCAAAACTCTCTTTACTTCGATGGCTTCCGGATAAATATGCTTCATCTGAGCCAAATGATCATAGGAGAAGATCCTGTAGATACACACACACATTGGCCAAACAAACATTAAACAAATACAACCAAAGAGAACACACGTAACATTAAACAAATACAACCAAAGAGAACACACGTATACAAACAGGCAATGTAAGCAATATGGCATTGTTAAGAGAAAACTCAAGCAAACACCCGTTTTAAAGTTTTCTTATTAATTATGTGAATGAATAATTTGCGAAGTTACGGTCTATATTTAGAGATTGCAAAAATACATTTGAATTAATCTCATCTTTATTTAGAAGAAAAAATAGCAAAAATACATTGGAGATGGTTCACTGAGGTTTAAGTGACTACTAGAATCAACATGCTAGACCAGTTCATGTTAACATTCAAATTAATCAGATGCATCAATAGTCAATCCCCAATACATTCAAGATTCACCAGGATCAGTTAAAATGGCTATTCTTCAGACCAAATAAAAAAGAAGAAGCTAGAAAGTCAATAGCTTTACTGATCAGTTAAATAGCTATTCTTCAGGCCAAACAAAGAAGAAGAAGCTAGAAAGTCAATCGCTTTACCGATTAGTAAGGTACTCAATCTTGGCACATATATTAGCAAACGAAGTCAAAGAACCCTTCAGCTTGAGCAACCTAATTGCAGTGACCAACCCATTAAAGCATTCATCCAAAATCTCAAACCTGCAAAAAATTGCCAATAAATTCATCAAAATCGGAAAACCCTAAAGTCCAAAACTTTATGAACAAATCGATCAAAAATCTCACCTTTCGGGCAATTTTATGGTCGTTTCAGGTTTTCTGGGAGAAGTCAAGATCTGTCTCTTAACGGGTTTGTCGCTGTCACGAGGTCTGGTTGAGAGAGTCGCCGTCTTGTCAGGGGTCTTGGTAGAGAAAAGTGTTTCTGGGTTTGAAGAAGATTCAGAGGCCATAGATGGCTTCTTCGAAGCGTTTTCGATCGAGCTCATGTTGGAGAGAGAGAGAGAGAGAGAGTAGATAGAGAAGTGAGGAGCTAGAGAGAAGGAAGTGGAGAGAGAGGGAGCGTAACGGCTAGTATATATTAGGGTTTTAGGCCATTACGGTGAAGGAAGAAGAAGGCAGGTGATGTGAATCCAAATATGTGGGGCCCGTATTTGCCACGTCACTAGAGCCCATGCTAAACGTTGGTTCCCGCTATTTTTCCGTTACCATGTATTATAACCACTTCGTTTTAATTTATTTCCTTTCATTTTTTTTTTCTCCAACTAAGACTTTGAATGGTAAACAAAGAACAAAAAGAAACACTACATTCTTCAACATTTCTTGAAAAATTTATCATTTATAAAAAATATATATTTTTCTCATTTTTTTGTAGAGAATTGTAAGACAAATTTGTTCCTTACTAATTTTGATAAAAAATTATTATTCTTCATCAATTCCCCAAATTTTATTCATACTTATTCTTTTTTATCCATTTTTAATGTTTCTATCATGATTACTAGTTAAAAATAATAAATGTCAAAATTTTCTCCATATTGTTTAAAATAAAATACAGATTATAAAAACTGTACTTATATTATATCAATACAAAAATTTAGACGATTTTTTTTTGTGGCTAATAATATGATATATAGTTTATAAATGAAAATGTGACATGGAGGTTTAGTTAATTTATATTTAGATTGAGGTATACAATATTTACCCTATGATTTTTGTGGCAACATATTTTTTCTTTTAAATATTTTTACACAATAGATTCTTCTCACCTTTTGAGTAAATATTCAGTGCCAGTTTAGAAGGGGGGCAAACGGTATGATCCTCTCCCCCAGTAGTTTTAAAAAATATATGAATTTATGGGAAAAAAAAATTATTTTATATAATCATATTTTGTTTTCAATTACAAAATAAGAGTTTTTAAAAAATTATTCTAAAACTCATAAATTATTGGACCGTCCCTGTAAATATGAATAATTTTAGGGTCAACAATGGATCTGTCATCTGTTTTATACAGTCGGATAAAAAATCACTTATAAAGACATTTTTACTTGAAAATTTGCATATGTCAATGTTATACTCCCTCCGTTTCATATTACTTGTCGTTGTAGGGAAAAATTTTCGTTTCAAAATAAGTGTCGTTTTAGAGTTTCAATGCAAAATTCATTAATACGATTCATAGGTAATTGTGTTTTTATTTTTCTATTGGTTGAAATGTGGTTAGGTGTATAGGTAATTGTGTTTTTATTTTGGAAATATACAAAATCATATATTTTTTTAATATGTGTGAATAAACCTAGAACGACAACTAATATGAAACGGAGGGAGTATTTCTCACATGCAAATAAGACAATAAATCGAATCAGTTTCAAAAATAAAGTCTATATGCATAGCTATAGTAATATCTGAGACAATTAAGGGTAGTCTTCTCTTACAAATTCTGCATTAATTGGGGATCAATTACCATAATGAAAATAACAGCTTATATGTCCGAATATTTTGTTTTCTCCTACGAATATGCTGAAGCCTAAAATGAGTTTTTGACCGCGAGTCTCAAAAACTCAACCATGCAGTAAAAACAAATTCCAAAACAAACTTTTTAAACTGAAAAAAAAAAGAAAAAAACAGAACGGTGGATGAGAAGTAGATGCGAAAAACAAGAAGTCAAAGAGAAATAAACGGTGTCGTTGTCACAAGAATATACCACATAAAATAAAAGAATATGTCAAAGCAAAAACAGAAAGTGATCATGTATATATACCCTTCTGCTACGCTGCCTCTAATTCATCACTCACAACCATTCCTCATCTTTCTCTCTCTGTCTCTACAGTTTCTTGAGAAACAACAACAAAAAGAAAGACTCTTCTCTTTCTCTAAGACAATACTACAAGTGTTTGTCTGCAAGAGAGTAAGCAGAAGAATAAAACTCTTTATGTAAGTTTCTTCTTCATTAGTTTTGCGTCTTGTGAATCTATTTTTTTTTTCCTGAAATTGTTTATATGATAAATGAGGATCAAGCAGGCCTTTTGTTATCGTTTTTGTGTATTATAACAAATGTTAAAACGACTTTACATGGATAATTCTAACATTTTATATCCACATTTTGCAACATATTGAAGATCTTTTATAATGCATTAGTCTGGAGCTTTCATGTTATGAATTTAACCTTACTGTTTTATTTTTCTTCATATATGTCGTCTCAATATTTGTGTTTGTCTTGTAATGTTTTGTTAGTTGATGAAAATACAAAAAAATGTACTAAAGAAACGTTGTGTGAATCAGCAATACTGAATGTGTTTTCTTACTATGAACGCAGAAGAAAAGAGAAAAAAGAGCAATGGCAGGAGATCAACTCAACGTGCTAAACGCACTCGACGTAGCCAAAACGCAATGGTACCATTTCACAGCGATTATCGTCGCCGGAATGGGATTCTTCACCGACGCTTACGACCTTTTCTGTATCTCCCTCGTCACTAAGCTTCTTGGCCGCATATACTACCACGTGGACGGCTCAGTGAAGCCAGGAAACCTACCTCCAAACGTCTCAGCCGCTGTTAACGGCGTTGCGTTTGTTGGTACACTCACGGGTCAGCTCTTCTTCGGCTGGCTAGGTGACAAACTCGGGAGGAAAAAAGTTTACGGCATGACTCTTATGGTCATGGTTATCTGCTCAATAGCTTCAGGTCTCTCCTTTGGTAACAAACCTAAAACCGTGATGACCACGCTATGTTTCTTCCGGTTCTGGCTAGGGTTTGGTATCGGCGGTGACTATCCCTTGTCCGCAACGATCATGTCTGAATACGCTAATAAAAAGACACGTGGTGCGTTTATAGCTGCGGTTTTTGCTATGCAAGGGTTTGGTATCTTGACAGGTGGGGTCTTTGCGATCATCGTGTCTGCAATATTCGAGGCTAGGTTTCCAGCTCCGGCTTATCAGGTCGATGCCTTGGCTTCCACGGTACCTCAGGCTGATTACGTGTGGAGGATAATTCTCATGGTTGGTGCTTTGCCTGCTGCCATGACTTATTACTCAAGGTCGAAGATGCCTGAGACGGCACGGTACACGGCTCTTGTGGCCAAGGACGCGAAGCTAGCGGCTTCAAACATGTCTAAGGTTTTGCAAGTGGAGATAGAAACAGAGCATGAAAGAGTAGAAGAGATCACTAGAGATAAGTCCCAATCCTTTGGCTTGTTCTCCAAGGAATTTATGAAACGTCATGGCCTTCACTTGCTTGGAACCACAAGCACATGGTTCTTGCTAGACATCGCCTTCTATAGCCAAAACCTTTTCCAGAAAGATATTTTCAGCGCCATTGGATGGATCCCACCAGCTCAGACCATGAATGCAATTCAAGAAGTTTACAAGATCGCGCGTGCGCAAACCCTAATCGCCTTGTGCAGCACGGTACCTGGTTACTGGTTCACAGTTGCGTTCATCGACATCATTGGTAGGTTTGCGATACAGATGATGGGTTTCTTCTTCATGACTGTCTTCATGTTCGCTCTTGCCATTCCTTATGAACATTGGACTCACAAGGAGAACAGGATAGGGTTTGTGGCTATGTACTCGTTAACATTCTTCTTTGCAAACTTTGGACCTAATGCCACAACGTTCGTGGTGCCTGCTGAGATCTTTCCGGCTAGGTTTAGATCAACCTGCCATGGAATTTCAGCAGCTTCTGGAAAGTTAGGAGCAATGGTGGGTGCGTTTGGGTTCTTGTACTTAGCACAAAGTCCTGACAAGAACAAGACAGAACATGGATACCCTCCAGGGATTGGTGTGAAGAACTCGCTCATTGTTTTGGGTGTGGTTAATCTTTTGGGGATGGTGTTTACATTGTTGGTTCCTGAATCTAAAGGCAAGTCTCTGGAGGAAATGTCTGGTGAGAATGAGAACAATGATGAAAGCAACAGTAGCAGCAGCAACAACAACAACCAAAACAGCACGGTATCAGCTGCATAGAGATTCTAAAAACACTTGTGTTATTTATTACTTGTATCTTTGTTCACACTATCTCTCTCTACGGATTTCTTCTCACTAGCAGCTTAAGTTGTTGTTCTCTATGTCCACTTATTTATTGATCGTTAAATGCAATAGGATCTGATTCTTTTACATATATGTTTTCGTTTTTTTTTTTTGAGGTTTTTTAGACCAATCTTTTTGATGTTCATTCATTGTAACAAATGATAATGGAGACAATGGAACGCTTTTATGATGAAACTTGTGTGTTTTTGGTGTTCATTGTCATCACTTAACTAAAGAACAAATGTTAGTTAGGAAGAATTGATAGAAAGCTAGCCATAGATGTACTTGAGATTGAAAGATGGGAATGAAGTAGCTACTGGTCCATTGTTACATAGCAGTTCTATCTCTGTATAGTATAAATGTGCAAAACCATAACTTAAAACTGTCGTTGTTTCTTTAGCCATCTCTGTTCAATCTGCAACCGCAGGAGGAGTTATTCATGGTGCTATATGTGCAGCGACTCTAGGAAAATGTTTAGCTTTTTAAGACAATAATGAAAGCAAAGAGTAGAAAACGAGAGCTTTGTAGAGACGATATAAGTCTTCTACTCTATACATATCTTTTGAGTGGTAAGGAAAGTATAATACATGGAGGAATACTAGACACAAATACAATTCACTAGATGTGAATATTATCAACAATACAAATCAATATTCTGTGACCCGGGGTTTCTGTAAAAGAATGAAGAACTTTATGTGTGTAATAAACTCGGACATAGAAGGAGGCAGCTTCGTGTTCAGAGACCAGCTGAAACCAAACCATGCAATGTAACAATTCCAATCAAGGTGTTGCCTTCATTGACCACCGGTAGAAACTGTACAGGCGATGGCGGTGACTCCATCTTCTTCATAGCTTCAACTGCCATTGTTTCCGGTCCAATTGTCCTCGGCTTCCTGTTTTCAAAACAAATACACCAATCTTTATAAGATCCAAAGCAGATTATACACCAATGACTATAGGATCCAAAGCATACACTAATGTCTATAGGATCCAAAGCAGATCATACACCAATCTTCATACGATCTAAAGCAGATTATACACTAATGTATAGGATCTAAAGCATAAAGCAATGTTTGTAGGATCTAAAGCAGAGCATTTATACGATCTAAAGCAGAGCATACACCAATCTTTATACGATCTAAAGCAGAGCATACACCAATGTCTAAAGGATCTAAAGCAAAGCATAGACCAATGTCTATAGGATCTAAAGCAGAGCATACACCAACCTTCACACGAGATTTAAAGCAGAGCATTCACCAATGTTAGGATCCAAAGCATATACCAATGTTTATACGATCTAAAGCAGAGCATACACCAATTATCTCTCACCTGTTGCACATTTCTCCAACACTGAGTTTGAAGATAGCTTCACCACTTGCTTTAAGAGTCCTGCGAAGATCTCCATCCGTGAACGTACCGATCAAGCGATGACCTTCATCAACAACAAGCAAACACCCACATCCTTTGCTAGTCAGCTCAACTAACTGATCCATGATCAAGTCTCCTTCTTTACAAACCGGAAGCTCATCCTTCTTCTTCATAACATCCTTAACCTGCAAGAAAGAGCCAACAATGGATTCACTCCCAACCCTAAAACCTTATAAAGCAAGCAACTTTGAGACCAGACCTTGAAAATCAAGCTCTTGCCGATCCTACCGGCGGGATGATTAGCTCCATACTCCTCCTTGGTTAGATTCCTGGCCGCCATGAGCGCAACCGCAATGGTATCACCGAACACCATCTGAATCGCCGTGGACGTCACCGGAGCAAGGTTAAACGGACACAACTCCCTCTCCAAAGGCAAATGCACATTCATATCGCAAACTCCGGCGAGGGGGTTCCCAGGAACGGAGGTGAGAGACACCAAGAAGGCACCTTTAGCCTTGGCGCAGGGGACGAGACGGAGAAGCTCCTCGGTGGCGCCGGATTTGCTGAAGAGGACGAGGACGTCGCGGGAGGAGAGGGCGCCAATGTCGCCGTGGAGGGCGTCGAGAGGGGAGAGGAAGGAGGAGCGGAAGCTGAGGGAGACGAGGGTCTGGGAGACTTTGTTGGCGACGAAGGCGGATTTACCGACGCCGGTGAAGAAGACGGTGCCGGAGGTGGAGAGGAGGAGGCGGGAGAAGGATTGGGTTTGGGAGAGGTCGAGGTGTTTGAAGAAGTGGTTGAGGAGATCTTGCTGGGATTTGAAGAGGGTGAGGAGGTTGTCTTCGGAGATGTCTTGGTGGTTTGCGGAGGAGAAGTCGAGGTGTGGCGGTGGCAGAGATCCCATTGTTGATCTGAGAGAGAGGTTTCTTCTTTGTTTGATTGCTGAGATCTAAAGAAAAAACAGTGTGCATTAATGGAGGAGAAGGAGGGGTAAATCAGTAAATTCGTGCTTTGTTGTGTTTTTGCGGTGATTGAGTGAGCCTAATCAGAGTGTATTAATGGATACGGAGGGGCAAATCAGTACTTTGGTTGATAAGCATATTCATTTTTGATAGTTTTTGTTTTTATTAATAGAAAACTAGAAACGCGATTTAAGACGACTTACAAATGATTTGGTGTGTCTATTAGGTGTTATTGGATTAGGAGTTTAGTGGAATTGAAAATAACTGTAATTAGGATTCTTTTAATGGATTTGAGTGGATTCTTTAAAAGATACAAATGATTTAAATAGAAAGGTTCGTAATACATTTGGATTTCTGTGAAGGATTTCAATGGAATATGTCTAAACATTAAGGATTTAAATCAACAATAAAAATAAAAATCATTACTAGAATATCTTTTGCAAATAAATAAATTAAATAGTTATTGTAAAAAAATTAAGTAGTTGCGTCTTTCCACATTTCTTCAGCCATTGCTTCTCTCCAGATATTAGCACTTTCTTGTTCTTGATCTTGTGTCTCCAAAATTTCTTCAACATTTTCAGAATCATCTCTTGCATTATTGCCTTCCACATTTCCTGCGTTGGTAGCTTCATTGGGAACTTCAACAGGAAATTCGTCCGAGCGACAATGCTTCCGAAGAAAATTATGTAAAGCTACACAAGCCAATACCAGTTCTGCTTGTGTCTTAAAAGAAAATGGAGGAGCATATTTAAATATTAGAAATCGTGATTTGAATATTCCAAATATTCTCTCAGTCACGTTTCTTAAGGAGGCATGACGATGAATGAACAATTCATGTGGGTTTTCGGGATCACAACCTTGGCCAGTAAACTCTTGAAGAAGATATTTAGTACTTCGAAAAGGAGCCAAAAATTTACGTTTGTTAGCAAATCCACAATCAATTAGATAAAAATTTCCTGAAATATAATTAAAATAGAACTATTAGCTCAACATTTAATAAATAAAAAAAATAGCTTATTAATTATCATAAAAATTACCATGAGGAACTTCAAATTTATTAGTTTTCTTCGTTAAAGCATCATATAATAGGATATTGGATGGTTGGGTTTGTAAATAAGTAGTAAACTTAGGTTTTTTAGCCTTTACATTTTATTTTCGATTTATTTTTAATTCATTAAAAAAAAGAGTGGTCCATTTTAGATTTGTTGGACTCCAACTAATCCATACCAGCATTTGTTCCGCTCTTGGTGCAGGTTCCGGTATCAAGTCTCAGCTTTGATCTTCTGATACTTATAAATTGTTCTTGAAATCTTGCTTAGCTAAGCTTTAATCATATCCATACGAATGTGATTAAACCTTTCTTGTCTTTGTGAGTCCTTTTTATCTTTTTTTTTTGGGGGGGGGGGCTCTCTTAGACCTTCGCTTTAATTAGCTAGTCTAGATGCACTAAGATTTGATTTTGTCAAAACTGATTGTATCTCCTCTGTCATTACATTGTTAATGAAAATTCACATACTTATCCAAAAAAAAAACAATAATTTGCACTGTAAACACTTTCATTGCTACCTGTATGTACGTGTGTTTGTCAAAATGAAAACACATTTATAGGATCTTGTTCAGAGTAAACTTACAGAGAAAGAAAGAAACTTATAGCCTAAGTGCGACTTTTGGATAATCTCTTTGACAATGCATGAATGATGTAAGCAACATTTGCTTGTGGTTGTATTAAAGATGTCGCCGAGAATATCTCTACAAAAACACAACCACGTTGTATGTTATTAATAGTTCTTGAATCATATCCTTGTTTTGCAAATTCGGTAGGATCTATGAAATGGCCAAATAAACTTTATAATTTATTTAATTTTGTATATATCTTTAAATTATATTACGTGTAGAACATTCACCTAATAAACTGAATATTTAAGTAGTAATATTTGATAAAGTGTTTTATTGCCATTCCCTTTAAATTAATTTATAATTTTCAAAATAGCAATACTTTTTTTGAGAACATCAAAATTAATTTCACACGTAAAACACACATCCTTCTATTTGTTTATAGAAAAAAGAACGAGTCTAAAGCTTTCACATATTATATTAGCAAAGAATTTGGAATTTTTCTATATTTGTTGTAAAAAATATAACACTTCATCTATTTCTTAAATTTTTAACTCACTATCAAACCATTTCTATTATCTATGATGAGGAAATCCCTTCAACTCTTATTCACCTTCTTAACTATATTCATCATTCTTTCACTAGGTTTGTATTTACATCTTACTATATTGCATATAGTAATTTTATAATAAATTGATTATAATAATTAGATCCTTAAATTTATTTTAAGATATATTGCAGACCCCATGTGTTATTTTTTTTACTATACAAAATATAGTATTAAATTATTGTTTAATGTAAATTTATAAATACCTAGAAGGCTAGAAAATATAGAAAACGAGTCAAACATTTTTGATAACCCCTAAAGTATTTTAAGAGTTATTTCCTATTTTAGTCCATTTTTATTTTTAATGTATAGTATTTATACATGAAATACTATGATAAACCAATTCTAGATATTTTCATTGCTTATCATCTATTTCTTTACATTTTTTCATGCACATACAAATATGTTAACCATCATTTTTTATAATATAGATGAACTATAGTTCTTATGTAAACTTATGTGATATTTGAATCACCCACACACACACACACACATATATATATATATATATATATATATATATATATATATATATATATAAGTTAATATGCTATGATTTTCCAATATGTTATGATTTTGGAATATATATTAGTTAATATGTTATGATTTTCCAATATATACAATATTTGTGCTTAAATCTGTAAATTTTATTTGTTTTTTTTATTAATATGCACACAATTATTCAAGAAAATAATTAATATTTTGATCAAATCATATTTTTGTTTTTAATTACTAACAAAATATATGTGTCTTTTTATTTATAGTGCTTAAAACAAAAAGTTTATTAAGCATTTTTTGTTGATAAATAAGTTTTCTAATTCATATATATATATTTTTCTCCCTTTTAAAATTTGAGTTTTTGTATCTAACAGGAACGATGACATATGCGCAAAAAAAAGAAACAAAACTATGTTCTTATAAAATTCCAATTACCACAAAAACACCTTGTTTTCCATTATTATGTCGAGGTGGGTGTAAGAAGAAATATGGACCTACTGGTAGTGGTGTTTGTTCAAATCCTAAGGGATTTTGTGACTGTAACGCTGTATGTAGGGGTCCTCGTTAAGTGTTGTGAATATAACACAACCCAGATTTTATATTTTCTTTTTAACAATAAATATCAAAATATTCCTAGTGTCATTAAAATAAAGTATTAAAATATTTGTATCAGATCTATGGATTTATTTATAAGAAATAATAATATGAATGGTAAATAAATGCAGTTCTTAATAATAAGATTGGATTTCTAATAAATTAAATGATCGCAATGTCATCTCTGTTTGACTCATTCTCTTTCCGCCGATTTTAGATTTTCCAAACCTGCACGGAGTACAAGTTATAAATTGGATATGTTGAACCTGAAATAAATTGAGTAACCTCATCAAATGGCTCCAGAAAATAACAAATCTCCTGCGCACAGTCCCCTTCTTCATTAGTGGGCAAAAGGTTTTAGTTTTTCCATCACTCTTTTAAGGTAAAAGAAAGCAGCTCAGTACTTGGTAGCCCTATCAAGCATTTTATAAGTTGATTTCCATCTTTTTGCACATCCAATATCAAACCTCCTTCAAATCTAAATCCACAGAATCCACACGTTTTGCAAACAGTTATCAGTTAGTTGGTTGTAGAATAAGGTGATTTTGCACGAATTCCCATATATAAATAGATTAAAACTACATCTTCGTATAATATAAAATATCATTTATACAATTTTAGATAGTAAATATTACTAAAATATATTAAAACTAGGTGGTAGGATTTTATGGCAAATACATAGGTGTTTTTCATTTAAATCGATTGATTTTGAAAATAAATTTATAATCAAAATGTTGTAAAATATTTGATCTCTTGATTATATTAAATGTAAATCCAAAATTATTTTTATTAAATTTTATGTTAATCAAAAACTTCATAATATTTATACTTACAACGATGACACTTATTGAGTTAATGTATACAATTAATGGAGAAATAAATTGATGGTTTAAAATACATAAAATATGTCAGTTATTAGTATTGTGGTGAACTCTATTTTATACATCAAAATTTAATACACAAACAACAAAGAGTGGATACAAAGATGCTAACGAATTATTGTATTTTCTATAAAAATTGAGTTATTACCATATCAACTTCCTACAAGATATACATAACAAATATGTACACTAGGTAATAACCCGCGCACATGTGCGGAGTGAAAAATTCAGACAAATTTGGCTGACTGAAGTAAAATGAATGTATAAAAGAATTAAAAATAACCGGTCCACTTTCTAAATAGTAGTTGACTTTGTATATATTGTTGATTTAAGGTCTTTTGTCTATTTTTTATAAATGTAAAATGTATATTCTAGAACTATTGGGTTTGGTTATGTGGTGGTGGGTATGTCTTCGGATAGAAAACACAGATAAAAAAAAAAAATCAAAGCGATGAAGAAATGTGGATTAGGGTTACAATTGATTTTTGTCGATCGTCTCACAAGCATAGGTGATTTCAGTTTTTTAACATATGCTATTCGTTCTTCTGAAATCAAATCTTTTAAACTGAAGAACTTTTTTGAAATCTATGTCTTCCACTTATATAGGTATTAGACGTGTGAACTCTAAGAAACTATCACATGCTCTGCTTATATAGGTACTAAACGTGCAATAGGTGGTTTATGTCACAAATATATGACAGACACTAAATATTATTGCTTGACCTAAATCAGTACGACTATTAAGGATCTTAACAATATTTCTATATTTTTTCCACTCCATTTGTATGTTATTTCGTGTCAAATCTAATTGTAACCATATTAACTTTAACCAACTTCTCTCCCAAGTAATATATGTGAATTTAGAAAGTAATTTACACATTTATTATACTCATAAATACAATGAAATCAAATATATGAAATCTCTTTCACCAAGGAATTATCCCTCTAACATAAGCATAAACATTATACTATTCCAAAAGAAATATCGAGTACGATATAGTAATATTCACATTCACATTCACATATTGTATACTCGATATACTTTATTTTAATATAATTTAGTTATTAAAAGTTTAAAAGGAGTTACAATACATGTATGGTTAAATAGTAAACCAGATAGTATAAACAAACGATTGTGGTTTCTTTGTTTTATAGTTTAAATTTTGTTAAGATATTAAAAGAACTATAGTTACATATTCCTTCTTTTGTGAATATGCTCCGTCGGGAACAGCTTGATGTACTGATAATTATCGCAGGTCTCCAGTAATTTATATTTTATTGACAAGAGTAATTTACAGGTTCTTTTAATAAATTATATATTTAACAAAAATTTAGAAAATGGTTACTGTACACCTGATATTTTCCCCAAGAACAGCTTATTGTACTGGTGGATATTTTTCATGTGCTCTTTTGGGAAAATATCAGGCACATGAAGCTCGAGCACATGATGATCTCGATTTTTATTTTGTAACTTGGGTTGGACATGTCAATTAAGGATGAAGCCTGCAGCTCGAGCTCGCTCAGCCCTAACATACCGGACTTGGGCTTAGTTTTATAACCCCAAAAAATTGGGTCTTTCGGGCTAAGCGTATTTAGGATTTAGATATTTTGAGTCTAAGCCTGGCCCAAAAAACTGAAAATTTATATTTTATTTTAAATATTATCATTCTTGCAATCAAAACCATTATTAATGTTGACATATTATTTTAATATTTTAATCCAAACTCTAATAAAGCAAATTTGAAAGTTGTTGTTGCACCTTATTGTCATTGTTTGATCATTACAATTATCACGTTTCAAATTTTGCAAATGTACCTTCTTCTTTTATATACAACATGTTTTTTTTTCAAAATACAAAGTATTAAATGTTTGACCCTGTTTATCATTAATTGTGGTCTCTCATATATTTTGTTTTAATTTATATTTGATTATTCAAATATTAATAAATTTGATTTTTTTATAATAAGTTTTTAAAGCATAAGAAAATGTAAAACATTTTTGATAATGAATAAAATTTAAACTCACTTTATATTTAAAAACAAAAAATTGAAACTGATTTTTAATGAAAATTCACATGTATTAAAACGATAGAAGTGACAATAACAAATTATTTTTCGAAAAGCCCTTTAGCCCTATAAGAGCCAGGCTTTGAAATCTCTGCCCAAATATTTTCGAGCAGGACCGGGCTCAAATATTTACGGGCTTAGCAGGTTTTGACCCATACGGTCCGGGCCAGCCCGTATTTAAACCCCTAACTAGGGCTAATGATCTCGATTATTTAATGTTTCATAGCATAAAGTTTCTTAAGATGTGGTACATATGATCATAAGATCGAGCACATGATGATCTCATTGATTAAAGCATTCAGACATCAGCATTTAAGTGTTTTTCATACATTAAATTACCAAAGGAAAGAATTAAAAGTTATTTATTATCATATTTGAATTTGGTTTTATATAATAAAGTATTGAGTGATCCATTTAATATCTCTCCTGTAATAATCCTAATAAAGTGAGTCCAATAAAAAACAGGTTGAGAAGCTCTCTCAGCTTGACACGTAAGCATGCTCCATAAGGTTGTCATTTAACTAATGCTCCAATCTATCTATATATATAAAGTAGAATTCCTTCTCTTCCGAGGACACCACGTCATCACCACGTCAGAAAGTTGGGTCATGTGATGTCAACACATATTCCGGGTACCTAATTAAACTTTAAAAAGTGTAAATTTGCACATCATGAACCTCGAACCCGGGGCTGGAAGAATACAGTTACACCTACTTTTACCACTTGAGCACTTCATTTTTTTGTAAATACAATCAGACTACGAATATATATATTCGATTTGTGTTTTTTTTTTAAATATCAAAATTAAAAAAAAAATGGATAAAATCTTTATATATAAAGAAGACATTTCTTCATTCCTGGTGAGGACACGTCATCAATTCAGTGATTCTGAGGATGACATATGTCCAGCTTTTGTAACGCTGCGTTTCATTAACAGTTCTGTCGTGGGCTTCATTTTTGGACTTCATCTTTTAATTCATTCCATCCCGATAGTGACCAAAAGATTATCTTCTTCCTCGGCTTCACAGCAAATTTTAGCGTTCATTCTCCTTTCCGATTTCCAACAATGAGTGAAATTATTTGCTAGGTGATGTTGAACTACCCGGTCAGTTTAACAGCAGATTGTCAAGCCTCAAACAATTATCAAGTCTAATGAGGTGTTCCCTACTGGTAGAAGTACATGGTAATGGATTTATTCCTCTTTGCAAAAGCTGATTAAAATTCAATTTCATTACATATTCTCATATCATTGTTTTCATTAAGAAGTGATCATATATGTTTATTCAACTTACCCAATTCTTATTTTTGTTTCGTTAATTAGATTGTCTTTTATTCAGCTGAGACTTGTGTTTCACGAAAATCAAAAGAAGGTGGCTTGAGGTACTTAAGGTGAAATATATTTTAAGAAATCATATAAGTAGAATTGATTGAAAACATTTTTAGCCAAACGCTTTTTAGTAATAATATATAAAGGATTAACACTGTACATTAATGGAATATTTGTTTTATACAACTAAATCTTACATGGTCTACTTTTAAGGTATTGTTTTTCCTAAAATTACTCGATATCTTACATGTTAATATATTCACACAACTAAATCTTACATGGTCTACTTTTAAGGTATTATTTTTATATGATGTATGATATTTGTTTAGGATGCTTTCAAATTTATTCTATATGTGTAATATATGTTTGATGTACCAAATACATGCGTTTAAAAAAAAACTTTGATCTATAACATATAAATAAATAAAAAATCAATTTCTTGGTTATTTTCATAATGTGGCTAATTTTTTTTCATTTGTGAAGAGACGAGATTATTTAAGTGGAACTTATGTATTGAGACAAAATAGTCTAAAACGTTAAAAATTAATTCTTAATTTTATTAGATCTTAAATGAGTTTGAGAAGTATTGCGTCCTTAAAATATATTTTTTTAGATCTGATAAGGTTGTGATGGGAGAAGTATTTATTAGTAATGATAATCTTTTTTCAAATTTATATCTAAATGAAAATTATAATAGAGTTTTTTAAATAAACGTTTTTGGAGGTAAGCAGTTTAAAATGATCAAATATAAAATTAAAAAGGTTTCTAGGTTATGTTTAACTCAAATATATTTATTTTGATACTAATTATATTGCCCATCTAAGTTTTATAAAAATACTATAAATTAAAATAAATTTTAATTCAATGATTTTTATTGACTTATCCTTCATCTCTAAAAATGATAATTTAATTGTTTGATGCTTTTATTTTCAGTTTATTTAGTTCAGGTTAAAAAAGTAATCTAATAACTAACTTATATCAATTGCCAGACAACCCAAACAATGAAACATGTAATATAATCTGAAATTGATATGTATTTATTTCTAAACAAACTCAATAATAATATAAGTTTAAAAACTAACAAACTAATCAAAAATATATATACATCCTTCATTTACAAATATCTACCATGCACCATTAAAATAATGCAAGATTGAATTTAAATATTTCTAATTTTAGACGAATCTGAATGTTGATAAATATATTTAATTGTATAAATTTAGATACAAAATATTATATTAGATTTTGATTTTCTAAAATGTATTTCGAACGATAATTCTATTTCTTACCATAATTAAAAGAAAAAAATGTCAAATTCTGTTGAAATAATGCAATCTAAAATATATTTATTGGATTTATCACGACATGATTTAAAATGATTGTGCAAAGACCATATTAATATTTCTGTTATTATGTAAAACTAGTGGTTCTAAGTTACTGCTTTATTTGAACCATTCTTCGTTAAGCTAATTAAACATACGGTTCTAAGTTGTGGCTGAATTATTTTAATTGCTGCTAAGCGATAATAAACCTAAGAATTAAATGTTATTGCTTGTACATCGCTTAAACAAAACTTTAAGCCGATAATGTCAGCTTAATGTAGGAAAACTCTGTTGTTAAGCAAAACAAACCTATATATGTAAGTAGCTGGACAAACAGTTTGAAGGAGAGACCACAGTAATTCAAACTTTCAAGCTAGTCAACTCTTTGTTGGAATAAGCTTGAAAGATAAGGTAGCTTGAATCATAAGCTATTGGCAGAATCCTACAGAGTTATGGAAATTAGGAATACTCATATGTTTAGGAGTTATTTAGATATATTACCTAATAGGATTAGAAACTATTAATCTCTATATAAGAAGATGCAAGTATGTTGATAGCTTATGAGTTTAGATATTGAGTTTTGAGAAGCTTAAGTTTTTGAGTTATTTTCTTAAGCATTAATAAAGTGAGTTATACTTTACATGATCTTTAAACTCTAGATTTGGTATCAGGGCTAAAAGCAAAGAGATGAGTGGGGAGATTACTACAACGATTGCAAAACCTAAGGAAGGAGGGGGATCGACGTCCATCCAATGCCCAATGCTCAACGCGACGAACTATATGGTATGGGCAATAAGGAAGAAGATCGCTCTCAAGTTACATAAAGTCTGGGAATCTATTGAAGAGGAGACAACCGAGGGGGTAAGAACGACTTGGCAACCACATTGTTATTCCAATCCATACTGGAGCTTCTGATTTTACAAGTTGGAGAACTAAATACCACTAAGAAAGTGTGGGATGCAACTAAAGCTAGGCACGTTGGAGCTGAGAGAGTCAAAGAAGCAAGATTACAAACATTTATTAATGACTTTGAACGCTTAAAAATGAAAGAAACAGAATCCATTAATGATGACTTTGGAGGAAAACTTGCCGAGATAGCATCAAAATCTGCAGTTTTAGGGGTCGGCATAGGAGAAGCGAAATTGGTGAAAAAATCTTATGCAGCCTTCCCCGAAGAAAATATATACATATTGTCGCGTCTCTCGAACAAGTATTAGACTTGAATAATACGAGTTTCGAAGATATTCTAGGTCGCCTAAAAGCATATGAAGAACGCATAGCCGAAGAGGAAGAACCGCACGAAGATCAAACTAAATTGATGTATGCGGATTAATACTCTAAAACACAACCAAACCACGATTACAACAAAAGTTATCGAGGTCATGGACGTGGGGGACAATCCTATCACATGGGTCGCAGAAGAGGCTGTTTCAATGGAGCTATAGATACGTCAAGAGTGACATGTTATTGTTGTAAAAAACTAGGGTTTACGCCTCAGACTGTCTTGATCGACTCCCCAAGCTGTAAGAAACGATCGAGAATGACAATGCCGACACACAAGATGCAGATGAGATAATGATGCATGAAGTAGTCTATATTAATGAAAATAATTGCATTCCCGACAAATATGAAACAAATAGCGATGCTAAGGACATTTGGTACTTTGACAACAGAGCTAGTAACCACATGACGGGAGATCAAAGATACTTCTCAAGCTTGGATAAAACAATCACATGAAAAGTGAGATTTGGCGACGATTCTCGCATTGATATTAAAGGAAAAGGTACCATATACTTTGTTGATATGAACGGTGAGCCAATGAAGATGACGGATGTGTACTTTATACCCGACTTGAGGAGTAATATCATCAGCCTTGGTCAAGCAACTGAGTCGGGTTGCGAAATAAGACTGAAAGGCGAGCATCTAAGTATGCATGATCAACCCAGCAAGCTCCTATTCAAAGCTCATCGATCAAAGAACATACTTGACAAAGTTAGTATGGGAATCATAGATACTTACGAGCTTCACCTAAGCAAGATAAGTGAGTGAAATAGGTGGCACGCAAGACTTGGACACGTCAATACGACAACTATGAAGACGATGATACAAAAAGGACTTGTCAATAGGATCCCAGCGTCAATATTGTGAAATAGGTATGCTTCTCATGTTTGCTTGGGAAACACGCTAGGCAAGCGTTTCCACAGGCTACATCGTGTAGAGTAACCAAACCACTCAAGTTTATCCACGGAGACCTGTGTCGACCCATAACATCAAGTACTCTAGCTGGGAACCGGTAAAAGGCTGAAGGGATTATTAGAAAAGGAAACTGGAGAAAAAGTGGGAACATTTAGAACCGATCGTGGTGGAGAGTTCATATCCCACGAGTTTAACTTGTATTGTGATGATGTTGGTATCAAACGGCACCTTACGGCTCCGTATACTCTGCAGAAGAATGGAGTGGTGGAAAGAAGAAACAGGACACTAATGGAAATGGCGAGAAGTTTACTAAAACATATGCACATGCCTAATTACTTGTGAGGCGAATCAATACGACTTGCAACATATCTTATCAATCGGATAGCCACAAGATCCATACAAGATCAAACGCCATATGAAATGCTGTGGGCAAGAAAACCAAACATAAGCCACCTTCGTATTTTTGGTTGCATTAGCTATGCTAAGATCGACAAGGTGCACCTCCGAAAGCTCGATGATAGATCGAGAATGTTAGTTCATCTGGGAACAGAACCAGTATCTAAGGCATATAGATTACTTGTTTCTGAAACGCAAAAAGTAGTGGTCAGCCGTGATGTCGTCTTTGACAAAACACAAGGATTGAATTGGAAGAAACACGACGCAGAAACTGAAAACTACAGTGACTTCACGGTCACAATGGGAGAGTTTGGGAATCACGACGTCACTGAGACAACAAACCAAGACAACGGGAAACAAAGGACTGACACACTAACTGATGAAACATCTAGCGTGGAGAATGAAACCATCAACAATGAACCAGAATATACAGAGATAACAAGTAGTGAACGTAGCAAGGATTGTGAGCAAGAAAACAGATCATTACGAAGAAGCGAAAGACAAACATCCAAACCCAAATATCTTGAAGATTACGTATTGCTTGCAGAAGATGAAGGAGAGATGCTACTACTATGTTTAAACTCAGAGCCGAGAAACTTTGTGGAAGCAAGAGAGCTTAAAGAATGGATAGATGCGTGCAAAGACGAAATACAGTCCATCGAGAAGAATGAAGTATGGACGCTAGTCGACTTACCGGTTGGTGCAAAGCCAATTGGCCTCAGATGGATCTTTAAGATAAAGCGTAACTCGAATGGCTCTATCAATAAGTATAAATCACGACTAGTAGCAAAGGGATATGTGCAGCAACATGGGATTGATTTCGATGATATCTTTGCTCCCGTGGCACGCCTTGAAACCATTAGACTACTTGTTAGCTTAGCAGCGACAAACGGATGGAAAGTGCACCATCTCGACGTCAAGCTAGCATTCCTACATTGAAAATTAAAGTAAACGGTCTATATAATACAGCCGGAAGGTTTTGAGGTGAAGGGAAAAGAGAGAAAGGTCTATAAACTCAATAAAGTATTGTTCGGACTACGGCAGGCACCGAGGGCTTGGAACAACAACTGAAAAAAATTGATAAAGAAGAAATATTTAAACTCTACTTTGTATTTAAACAAACCAAAAAATTGAAACTGATTTTTTATGAAAATTCACATGTACTTAACATTAGAAGTAACAATAAAAAAAATATTTTTTGAGAAGCCCAAAAACCCCTATATCCCTATAAGGGCCAGGCTTTGAAATCTACGTCCAAGCTATTTCCGAGTCGGAGCGGGCCGTTCTCAGATATTATGGGCTTAGGACGGGTTTCGACCATGCCGGGCCGGGCCAGCCATAATTGACACCCCTAACTTGGGCTAATGATCTCGATTATTTAATGTGTCATAGCATAAATTTTGTTAAGAAGGGGTATGTATGATCATAAGATCGAGCACATGATGATCTCGATGATTAAAGTATTTAGACATCAGCATTTAAGTGTTTTGATAAATTAAATTACCAAACATCAAAGGAAAGAGTTAAAAGTTTATTTATTTTCATATTCGAATTTGGTTTTGAATAATAAAGTATTGAGTGTTCCATATAATATTTTCTTTGTAATAATCCTAGTAAGGTCAGTCCAATTAAAGACAAGGGTTGAGAAGTTCTCTCAGCTTGACACGTAAGCATGCTCCATAAGGTTGTAATTTAACCAATGCTCCAGGACTAATATATAGGGGATTGACACTACGATGGTGAATTAAACTGTACATTAATGGAATATATGTTTGATACAACAAAATCTTACATGGTCAACTTTTAAGGTATTATTTTTACAAAAATTACTCGACATGTTGCATGTTAATATATTTACACAACTAAATCTTATATGGTCTATATTTTTATATGATGTATGATATTTGTTTAGGATGCTTACATATTTTTTTTATATGTGTAATATATGTTTGATGTACAAAGTACATGAGTTTTTTAAAAAAGCTTTGATGTACAACATATAAATAAAAAAGAAAAATTATTGGTTATTTTCATAATCTAGCCAACTTTTTCATTTGCGAAGAGACTGTATTATTTAAGTGGAACTTATGTATTGAGTCAAAATGGTCTAAAATGGTAAAAAAATAATTATTAATTTTATTAGATCTGAAATGAGTTTGAGAAGTATTGTGACCTTAAAATAGTTGTTTTAAGATCTAATAAGGTTTGTGATGAGAGAAGTATTTATTTATAATGAATATTTTTACAAATTTACATCTAAATTAAAATTATATAATGCAATTTTTAAATAAACCTTTTTGCAGGTAAGCAGTTAATTTGATTAAATCTAAAATTTAAAAGGTTTCTAGGTTATGTGGAACTCAAATATATTTATTTTGCTACTAATTCTATCGCCCCATCTGAGTCTTATAAGATACTATAAATTAAAATAGGTTTACATCTAATGATTTTTATTGACATGTCATTCATCTTTGAAGGCAAAAGATTTCACGAAGTCTAATACTGTCAATGGGTTTATACAAGTTCTCTAGGTGTGGATCTACCATGCTTTTGCCATAATTGGGTGCTAATTATGGGAATTTCATACCAAACAAACCATTTCCACCTTGGTTGGCATTCAAAGGGGGCAAAGGACGCAAATATTTTAAAGACGCTATTAGCAGACATGTAATTTCCCAAAATAGTACGACTTATATGTAAGTCATCTATAAAGATTTCTCACCAGAAGACTTAATTAAGTCTTCTGGTAAGTCTTCTGCTGAGAAATCTTTATAGATGATTTACATATAAGTCTTCTATATTTTTAATCCGTCAAATATCTAACTTGACATCTCTATATAATGCAGACTCGCGTGATCAACTATGTTGAGAAGGACATCGAAGAAATATTTTCAAAATGGGATAATGACAGAGAGGATGTGGCCGTCGAGAACATTATTCAAGTCATGTTTAATGCTCCGCCTAGTTGGAAGTGGACCATGAATTGCTGGGAAGACGCTGGTATCAACCCGTGGACCAATCCAAAGACGCACTTTGTTTACATGAAGGAAGAGAGTTCTGTGAACAGTCTTGTTGTGAGAGAAGAAGTTAGTGAGAGACCTTCAAAGAAAGCTCGTATAGAGGCACCTGTAAAGCCTCTTTCGGAGGCGTTTCCAGAGGCTCGTTCGGGGGCTATTCCAGAGGATCGTTAAGAGGTTTCTATTCATGTGAGTGGGGTTGACAAAGCATACATTGAAAAATGTTTTAAGGACCTCGCAGATGCCATGAGTGATGGGTTTGGGAAGTGCCTTAAGAAGATGAAACTTCTTGGGAATAGGATGGAGGTTGTGGAAAAGAAGATGGGAATCACCGGAAAAGGGACTTCCTCTGATGATCTTCAACTCACTACCTTAAGTCTGCCTAAACGGGGGCTCGAACACAGGGTTAGTTCTGAAACCTCTCCCAAATACATAGTGAAGAGACACAGTAGGAAAAATAGTAGGAAACAGAGCTGAAACTTCGTTTGTATTGCAGAGTGAAAGTGTGAATGAGGAGAAAGCAAGACAGGATGATGGCCAAGAACCGAGTTGCTCCAATGGCCTTAGTGTTGAAGCCAAAGAGAAGGAAGTGAAAGAGGCCAAAGAGAAGGAATTGAAAGAGAAGGCGAAGGTGGCCTTAGAGAAGGCAAAAGAGGCCAAACTTAAAGAGGCGAAAGAGGCCAAAGAGGCCAAAGAGGCTAAAGCCAAAGAGGCCAAAGCCAAAGAGGCAAACAAGGCAAAGGAAGCCAAACTGGCCGAAGAGGCCAAAGAGGCCAAAGAGGCCAAAGAGACAGAAGAGGCAAAGGAGGCCAAACTGGCCAAAGAGGCTGAAGAGGCCAAAGAGAAAGAGGCCAAAGCGACCGAAACCTCTCCCTGTGATGATACAGTGTTGTCTACAGCACCTAAGGCGAGTGCTGAAGTCAGTGTTGTCTTAATGAACAAAGACAAAGATACCGTATCAGATGTACAGATGCCAAACAGCAATCTCCTTTTCAGGGGAATAACACAACCAAAGTGATCATTCCAAACACTATGGTTGGTCATGGATATGATCCTTTTGCACTCTCGGACAAGGTGAGACATTCTCCAGAACTTGTGTTGGCATGCAATTAATTAGATAAATGGCAGTAGCAAACGCGTAAGGCTAGTACTTCTTTGGATCAGATGATTTTCCCATCAGTGTAAGTGCTATCTCAACAATGTGATGATGTTTCCTTTCTGATATCCCATTATGCTCCAATGTATGTGGAGATGAAGTAAGAGGAGAGATGCCATGAGCTGTAAGGAATGATCGTAGACCAATATATTCACCGCCGTTGTCTGAGTATAATGTCGGATGTTGGTTTGAAAACGCTTCTCTAAAGAGGCTTTGAAGGCGATAAATGTTGGTGTTACATCTGAATTTTTCTTCAGCGGATACAGCCATGTGTAACGCGTGAAATGATCCACGAAGATGACATAGTATCTGTAGTTTTCATGAGAAATGATAGGGGAGGACCAGACATCAGAATACAAGTATTCAAGGTGCTTTTTGGATTGAATGGTGTTGGTTTGGAAAATTAACTTGTGTGTTTTATTGCTAAGGCACTCAGAACAAGAGAAAAGTTTTTGCATATAATCTGAAAGCGGTAATGAAAAATGTGAAACACTGGTCCTTCAAACGGAAGTAGATGGGTGGTCAAGTCTGGAGTGGCAGAAGAGAGGCTTGTCTTAGGCGTTGGAGAAGCAAAAAGAGATTAGAAAGTATATATTTTAGTGTAAATATTATCATTCTTGCAATCAAAACAATTATTAATATTGATATATTATTTTAATATTTTAATTCAAACTCTAATAAAGCAAATTTAAAGTATTTAATGCACCTTATTCTATTGTTTGATCATTACAATTATCACATTTCAAATTTTGCAAATGCGCCTTCTTCTTTTATATATAACATGTTTATTTCTTTAAATACAGAGTATGAAACGTTTGACTTTGTTTACCATAATTTTTTTTCTCTTATATATTTAATTTTAATTTATATTTGGCTATCCAAATTTTATTAAATTCGGTTTGTTTATAATAAGAGTTTAAAGCATAAGAAAAAAAATTGATAAAGAACAAAAGTTTAAACTCACTTTTTATTTTAAAAAAAGTTGGAACTGATTTTTTATGAAAATTCACATGAATTATACTGATAGAAGTAAAAATAATAAAAAAATATTTTTCGAGAATCCCGAAAACCCCTATATCCCTATAAGGGTCGGGCTTTGAAATCTACGCCCAAACTATTTCCAAGCCTGACCGGGACGTACTCAGATATTTATGGGCTTAGGCCGGGTTTCGACCAGGCCGAGTTGAGCCGCCATAATTGACACCCCTAACTTGGGCTAATGATCTCAATTATTTAATGTGTCACAGCATAATTTTTTGTTAAGAAGTGGTATGTATGATCATAAGATCGAGCACATGATGATCTCGATGATTAAAGTATTCAGACATCAACACTTAAGTGTTTTTAATACATTAAATTACCAAACATCAAAGGAAAGAGTTAAAAGGTTATTTATTTTCATATTTGAGTTTGGTTTTATATAATAAAGTATTGTGTGGTCCATATAATATTTTCTTGTAATAATCATAGTAAGGTCAGTCCAATTAAAGACAAGGATTGAGAAGTTCTCTCAGCTTGACACATAAGCATGCTCCATAAGGTTATCATTTAACCATTCCTCCAGGATTAATATATAGGGGATTAACACTATGATGTTGAATTAAATTGTACATTAATGGAATATATGTTTGATATAACAAAATCTTACATGGTCAATTTTATAGGTATTATTTTTACAAAAACTACTCTACATGTTATATGTTAATATATTTATACAATTAAATCTTATATGGTCTATATTCTTATATATTGTATGATATTTGTTTAGGATGCTTACATTTTTTTATGCGTAGTATATATTTGATGTACAAAATACATGAGTTTTTAAAAAAGCTTTGATGTACAACATATAAATAAAAAATATAATTTCTTGGTTATTATCATAATGTGGCCAATCTTTTCATTTGCGAAGAGACTGGATTATTTAAGTGGAACTTATGTATTGAGTCAAAATAGACTAAAATCCTAAAAAATAATTATTAATTTTATTAGATCTGAAATGAGTTTGAGAAGTATTGTGAACTTAAAATAATTGTTTTAAGATCTGATAAGGTTTGTGATGGGAGATGTATTTATTTATAATGATAATATTTTAAAAACTTTACATCTAAATGAAAATTATATAATGCAGTTTTAAATAAACCTTCTTGCAGGTAAGTAGTTAAGTTGATTAAATCTAAAATTTAAAAGGTTTCTAGGTTATGTTGAACTCAAATATATTTATTTTTCTACTAATTATATCGCCCCATCTGAGTCTTATAAAATACTATATATTAAAATAAATTTTAATTTAATAATTTTTTATTGACATGTCTTTCATCTCTCAAAATTATAATTTATTTTTTATGTTTTTATTTTTATTTTCAGTTTATTTAATTTAGATTTAAAAAAGATAATCTAAGAACTAACTTATTTCAGTCGCCAAACAACCCAAACAATGAAATATGTAATATAACCTCATATTGATATGTATTTGTTTCTAAACAAACTTAATAATAATATAAGTTTAAAAACTAACAAACTAATCAAAAATATGTATACATCCTTCATTTACAAATATCTATCACTATAAAAAGTAAGGCAGTATTGAAATTAAATATTTCAAATTTTAGATGAATCTGAATGTTGAATATATATATATATAATTTTATAAATTTAGATACAAAATATTATATTAGCTTTTGATTTTCTAAATTGTATTTCGAACAACAATTCTATTTCTTACCATAATTAAAGAAAAATTTCAAATTATGTTGAAATAATGCAGTCTAAATATATTTATAGGATTTATCACGACATTATTTAAAATGATTCCAACCTTTGCTTTTGCATAAAGTAGTAATTAAATACAGACACACCTTTAGTTATAGAATAAGTAATTATTGCATCAGATATTGTGTTAACATAAAAAAATTAGTAACATATAGATATATTTATGTGAAAGACCATACAAATATTTCTGTTATTATGTATAATATGTTAGTATTAATCTGATATATAAATAATTTAACATAAACCGCCCGGTATTTGTTTGATTTCATATATAAACATACATTAAATCTATAAATTATCCATACATATAACTCTAGTTAAATATTATACATATCTACGAAATAGCCATACAAAATTTATAATTTATATAAGTTTGTATTTATCTTTTAAATTATATTAAACTGTATATTTAAGTAGTAATATTTGATAAAGCGTTTTATTGACATTCCCTTTAAATTAATTTATAATTTTAAAAATAGCAATACATTTTTGAGAACATCAAAATTAATTTCACACGTAAAACATGAATCCTTCTACTTGTTTATAGGAAAAAGAACGAGTCTAAAGCTTTCACATATTATATCAGCAAAGAATTTAGAATTTTTCCCAATTTGATTCGCTTAACTCGGAACATAATAATGTGAGTAGCTTAAATTAGATATTTTTATTATGTATATATGTAAGAATAATTCTTCTTCTGTTGTAAAAAAATATAACACTTCATCTATTTTCAAAATTTTTAACTCATTATCAATCCATTTATGTTATCCATGATGAGTAAATCACTTCAACCCTTATTCACCTTCTTAACTATATTCATCATTCTTTCACTAGGTTTGTATTTATATCTTACTATATTGCATATAGTAATTTTATAATAATTATATCCTTAAATTTTCTTAAAATTATATTGTAGAACCCATGTATTAATTTTTACTATATAAAATATAGTAAAAATTATTTTTAATGTAAATTTATAAATACCTAGAAGGCTAGAAAATATAGAAAACCGAGTCAAACGTTTTTGTGTTAAACTTAAAATGATCAACCCTAAAGTATTTTAAGAGTTTATCTCCTATTTTAGTCCATTTTTATTTTTCAAATGTATAGTATTTATACATGATAAATAAATACTACGATAAAACAATTCTAGATTTTTCATTATTTTATGATCTATTTATTTACATTTTGTCATGCACATACAAATATGTTAACCATCATTTTTCATAATAAGGATGAACTATAGTTCTAATGTAAATTTATATGATATTTGAATCGCGAGCACACACACACATATATATATATATATATACATATATATATATATATATATATATATATATGTGTGTGTGTGTGTGTGTTTACAATATATACAATACTTGTGCTTAAAACTGTAAAAAAAAAATTATTATTATTATGCACACAATTCTTCAAAAATAATAATAAATAATAATTTGATAGAATCATAATTTTTTTTTACTAATAAAATATATGTGTCCTTTTATTTATAATGCTTAAAACAAAAGTTTATTAAGCAATCTCTGTTGATAAATAAGTTTTCTAATTCATATATATATATATATATATAATTATTTCACCTTTTTAAAATTTGATATTTTGTATCTAACAGGAACGATGACAGATGCGCAAAGAAAGAAAACAAAACTATGTTCTTATAAAATCCCAATTACCACAAAACAACTTTGTTCTCACTTAATATGTCGAGGTAAGTGTAAGAAGAAATATGGACCTACTGGTAGTGGTGTTTGTTCGAATCCCCCGGGATTTTGTGACTGCAACGCTGAATGTAAGGGTCCTCGTTAAGTGTTGTGAATATAATACACAACCCAGATTTTATATTAACATTTAACAATAAATGTCTAAATATTTCTAGTGTCAGTAAAATAAAGTTTTAAAATATTTGTATCAATCCTGTGGATTTATCTATAACAAATAATAATATGAATGTTAAATAAATGCAGTTTGTAATAATACTATTGGATTTTCTATAAAATAAATGATCACAATGTCATCTATGCTTGACTCATTATCTTTCCGCCAATTTTGGATTTTCCAAATCTGCATGAAGTACAAGTTAGAAGTTGGATATGTTAAACCTGACATAAGTTGAGTAACCTTATCAAATATCTCCAAAAAAATAACAAATTTCCTGTGCATGATCCCATTCTTCATCAGTGGGCAAAAACTTTTAGTTTTTTCCATCAATCTTTTAAGGTTAGAAAAAGAAGCTCGGTACATGATATCCCTATCAAGCATTTTGTAAGTTTACTTCCATCTTTTCACATTCAATATCAAAGCAGCCTTCAAATCTAAATCCGCAGAATCCACACGTTTCACAAATAGTTATCAGTTAGTTGGTTGTGGAACTAGGTGGTTTCCCGCGAATTCCAAGATATAAATAGATTGAAACTACATCTATATATAAGATACAATATCATTTATATGTTTTAGATTTTAAATACTACTTAAATATATTAAAACTAGGTTGTAGGATTTCGTGGCAAACACATAGGTGTTCTTCGTTAAATCAATTGATTTTGAAAACAATTTTATAATCAAAATGTTGTAAAATTATTTAATCTCTGGATTATATTAAACTTAAATCCAATTTTTTATTAAATTTAATGTTTATCAAAAACTTAATAATATTTATACTTACAATGATGACACTTAAAGAGATAATGTATACAACTAATGGAAAAATAAATTGATGGTTAAAATACATAAAAATACGTCAATTATTAGTATTGTGGTGAACTTAATTTTATATCTGAAAATTTAATACACAAACAACATATAATCGATTTCAAAGATGCTAACAAAATATTGTACTTCCTATAAAAATTGAGTTCTTGCCATGTCAAATTCCTACATGATATACATAACTAATATGTACACTAAGTGGTAACCCGCGCGCATGGGCGAAGTGAAAATTTCAGAAAAAATTGGATGACTGAAGTAACATGAATGTATAAAAGAATTAAGAATAACAATCCATTTAGTTTCTAAATAGTAGTTGACTTTGTATATATTGTTGATTTAAGGTCTTTATCTATTTCTTATAAATGTAAAAAAATTATTCTCGAACTATTGGGTTTGTTTATGTGGTGGTGGGTATGTCTTCGGATAGAAAACATAGACAAAAAAAAATCAAAGAGATGAAGAAATGTGGATTAGGATTAAAATGTAGGTGATTTCAGTTCTTTTAGATATGCTATTCGTTCTTTTGAAATCAAATCTCTTAAACTGAGGAACTTTTTTGAGATCTACGCCTTTTGCTTATATAGGTATTAGACGTGTGAATTGTAAGACCAAGAAAACTTCTCGAAACTGAGAAGAAGTTGGTTTCTTTGTTCGAATGAATACACCATATCACATGCTCTGCTTATATAGGTACTAATTGTGCAATAGGGTTTTATGTCAGAAATATATGATTTGTGAATGCTTACCATATTGACTGACACTAAATATTATTGCTTGGTCTAAAGCAGTACGACTATTAAGGATCTTAACAATATTTCTATATATTTCCACTCCATGTATATGTTATTTTGTGTAAAATCTAATTGTAACAAAATTAAGCTCAACCAACTTCTCTCCCAAGTAATATATGTGAATTTAGAAAGTGATTTACACATTTATTATACTCATAAATACAATGTAATTAAATATATGAAAACTCCTTCACCAATGAATTATCCCTCTAACATAAGCATAAACATTATACTATTCCAAAAGAAATATTGATTACAATATAGTAATATTCACATTCACATATTGTATACTTGATATCCTTTATTTTAAATATATTTAGTTATGCAAAGTTTAAAAGGAGTTACGATACATGTCTGGTTAAATAGTAAACTTGATAGTATAACCAAACGATTATGGTTTCTTTGTTTTATAGTCTAAATTTTGTTAAGAAATTAAAAGAACTATAGTTACAAATTCCTTCTTTTGTGAATATGCTCTGTCGGGAACAACTTATTGTACTGCTAATTATTGCGGGTCTCTAGTAATTTATATTTTCTTGACAACAGTAATTTACATATTCTTTTAATAAATTATATATTTAACAAAATTTTACAAACTGGTTATTGTACACCTGATTTTTCCCCAAGAACATCTTATTGTACTGCTAAGGATTTTTCATGTGCTCTTTTGGGGAAAAAATCAGGCACATGAAGCTTGAGCATATGATGATCTCAATTTTTCTTTTGTAACTTAGGCTAGATATATCAATCAATTCCCGCACAGCCCTAAAAATATTGGGTTTGAGCTTAGTTTTTTAAATCCAAATTTGGGCTTTTAGGGCTAAGCCCATTTAGGATTTGAATATTTTGGGCCTAAGCATGACCCAAAAACCTGAAATGCTATAATTTAGTTTAATATTGCAATCAAAACCATTATTAATATTGATATATTATTTTAATATTTTAAACCAAACTCTAATAAAGCAAATTTGAAAGTTGTTAATGAACCTTATTGTTTGATCATTACAAGTGTCACATTTCAAATTTTGCAAATGTACCTTCTTCGTTTATATACAACATGTTTTTAAAAAAAAATATAAAGTATGAAATGTTTGACCTTGTTTATCATAAATTGTGTTCTCTTATATATTTAGTTTTAATTTATATTTGATTATTCAATCTTATTAAATTTGGTTTGTTTATAATAATCTTTTAAAGCATAAGAAAAGTTTTTTAAAAAACGATAAAGAAGAAAATTTTAAACTCACTTTATATTTAAAACAAAAAGTTGAAACTGATTTTTTAATGAAAATTCACATGTACTAAGACAATAGAAGTAACAATATTTAATTAATTTTTCGAAAAGCCCAAAAAGCCCGAAAAGGCCTATAGCCATATAAGGGCATGGCTAGGCTTTGAAATCTACTCTCAAAATATTCCGAGCCAGACGTGGGCTCAAATATTTACGGATTTAGCGGGTTTGGACCAGGCCGAGCCGGGCCAGCCCGGATTCATACCCCTAAGTTTGGCTAATGATATCGATTATTTATTGTTTCATAGCATAAACTTTGTTAATAAGTGGTACGTATGATCATAAGATCGAGCACACGAAGATCTAGATGATTAAAGCATTCAGAAATCAGCATTTTAGTGTTTTTAATATATTAATTTACCAAACATCAAAGGAAAGAGTTTAAAAAGTTGTTTATCTTCATATTCGAATTTGGTTTTATATAAAAAGTATTGAGTGGTCCATTTAATATGTCTCTTGAAATAATCCTAGTAAGGTCAGACCAATTAAAGAAAAGGGATGAGAAGCTCTCTCAGTTTGATACGTAAGCATGATCCATAAGGTTTTCATTTAACCAATGCTCCAAGATTAGTATATAGGGGGTTAACACTATAATGGTGAATTAAAATGTACATTAATGGAATATATGTTTGAGGTATTATTTTTACAAAAATTACTCGACATATTACATGTTAATATATTTACACAACTAAACCGTACATGTCTTTTATCTCTCAAAATTATAATTTATTTTGTTATGTTTTTATTTTCAGTTTATTTAATTCAAATTAGAAAAAGAGAAAGTAATCTAAGAACTAATTTATTTCAATCGCCAAACAACCCAAACAATGAAACATGTAATATAATCTGAAATTGATATGTACTTGTTTCTAAGCAAACTCAATAATAATATAAGCTTAAAAACTAACAAACTAATCAAAAATATATATACATCCTTCATTTACATATATCTACCACCATAAAAAGTAATGCAAGATTGAATTTAAATATTTAAAATTTTAGACAAATCTGAATATTGAAAAATATATAAAATTTTATAAATTTAGATACAAAATATTATATTAGCTTTAGATTTTTTAAGATGTATTTCGAATGGCAATTCTATTTTTAACCATAATTAAAAGAAAACCATCAAATTCTTTTGAAATAGTATAATCTGAAATATATGTATTGGATTTATCACGACGTGATTTAAAATAATTCCGACCTTTGCTTTTGCAAAAAGTAGTAACTAATTACAGACACAACTTTATTTATAGCACAAGTAATTAGTGCATCAGATCACGTAGCGTATTATCAAATCCAAGAGCAAATCAGTAATATACCTAGTTCTCATACCCGCATCTCATGCTCCCTTTACACTAGATTTTGACCTGCACAGACACGCAGATGTAGTTTTTCGATAATTACAAATACATTTCAATAACAACAATTTAATAGTTTCATTTATGGTTTCATTTATGATACTTTAGTTTATTGTTCAGACCTTATATTTCATTGTTGTATTGTGTTATATATTTTTTGATGTATGTGTGTTGAATCAGTTATATAATAATATTTTTTTTTCTTAATCTAACTATGTATTAATATACCGTGTGAATATAATTTTTTTTTAAAATATTGCATCTATTTAAAATGGCATCTATGTATTTTATATTATATCTTTGCAGTTATTTTTTTACCATCTTAAATAAAAAAAAAATATATTTTTTTTACAAAAAACAAAGTATACATAAATTTTTTATATAAAAATTAATTTGATATTTAATAACACTGACCACCAGGATATATATCTTATTTATTAATTTTATATTTATTAACATTAGGCTACATTATTTGATTTCATCATGCATTATCCAATAAATACATTAATATTTTGGCCCAAAAATAATTGAAAACAAAACACATTTAGTTAAGTGGCATTAAATTGTAAATATTTAGAAAAATAAGGATTAAATCTTGTTTGTACTTCAGTTTTAATAGATTAGATGATACCCCAATAATCTATAAATATTATTTGAAACTCCAAAGAAATTAAAGGAAAATTAGAATATATATAAACAATTCTGCACACATACCTAATAATAGGAAAACGGATTTCAACATAAATTCATAAAAAGAATACCAAATAACATCTTCCATCTTTAGTGTGTTAATTGTTCTGATTTAATAAGTGTATACATCTTACAATACTAAAAGTTCAATATAGTGAGCGGAGAGCTATGCCACGTCTGTTTAAAATAATCAACCTATCAGGAAGCTCTATTTTGTCATGTCAGATCTGTTAACTCGACAGAGCATGAATACGGGCCAACTCATATGGGCCAAATAATTCGTAGTTTTCGGTCAAGTGACCCATTTTAAACTTATCTGTCCTTCCTAACCCAATGTTCGTCGTAAGCAATCGTCTCCGAATCTTCCACTTCATTATCATCGTTTCCAATCTCTGCACGTAGCCGTTTCTTTTAAATTATCATGACCTACTCATAATTATTTAATTATGTTCTTTATTCCATTCTTCATGAGAGATGGAATCGTTCAACACTTCAACATTCCTTTGTTTCTTTTCGTATATATATATGGCCATGAAGCTTCCATTGTTGTAAGTCCTCACCGTCCCAGGGTTTTTTCGGACCAGCAAAAAAGTGAGGTCTGTATTTTCTACTGCTTTTATATATGTCAACACTAATATCAGATCGAAAATAGTGGCTACAAGGACAATAGTTTGATGGGGAGATTGGACACAGAAGCAGAAAAAACATTCCAACCGTGGAGATCTCGAATTAAAGGTTGAAAAACTGATTGTGCTTCTGGAATTAATCAACATTTAAAGAGATTCAACACGGAAGAGAGCAGGTTTAATCATTGATTGTTTTGGTCTTTAATTATTCTAAATCATCTTATGTTTTCTTAATTTGATCGGTATTATGAATTTCAAACGTTTTTATCAGATATAGGTCTCGATTGGAGACTCTACTAAACATTGTTTCTAATGAGGGGCTGCAACAAATGCTTGGACATTTTTTTAAAGGTAAATTTTCTGATTATCTTTTAAAACCAAAATTTCGTTGATGATGGGTACTGGTTCAGTTAAAGGTTGAGATTAGGTTTGATGTTCACCTAAACAAACGTACTACACAAATTTCCTGCAATCAACTAACTTCATATAATGCACACATGTGATTATGTATTGGTTCATAAGGTTTTCTAACCTTCTTTCCAAATTTTCATCAGCTCCGACATCATTCATAAATGGAAGAGCAGAAACGTTTCTGCAGCTACCATTCCGCTACTCTTAATTTACAGACTGAAGCTGGAGAACAAAGGTAGCAGTAGCAAATACAGAACAAAACTGAGAGCTTGACTTCTTGAATGTCATCAATTGTGATTTTCAAGCTATGATTTCCATGCCGTTTTTCTCAGTTCCATGGTAATTTCTTTACTCTTTAATGTGAGAAAAAGGTTTAATTGCTGTTTGTTTGTTGGACAACTGGCTGTTTCCGATTTATAAATTGCGAATCATGAAACTAGGGTGAATAAGCCTGTTTTGGTTTGCTAAGGATATTTCAGATGAAACTTTTGTTGATTTATGTTTCAGATTGCAACAACGTGAACCACACGGAAGCTATTACGGCTGCGCTCAAAGCTCTGAAGCTACTTGGAGTAGAGGGGATTAAATTACCAATCATCTTCTAGGGATGTGTTGATAAAGGATCTGCAAGGAAATATGAATGGTCATGGTACTTAGCTGTGGTGGAGATTGTTAAGAAGGTTGGACTCAAGCTTCACGCGTCACTCTCTTTGCATGGATTGGTCTCCCTGACTAGGTGGTTAAGATTGGTGAAGCGAACCATTAACAAAAGACTCTTATGAAGGTTTAAGGTGGTTTTTGCGAGAGCTTCAAGTCTGCATTCTCAGATTACATGAGGACACTATCACGTCTTTGTTTTGCACTTGCATTCTCAGTTTGTCTAATCTGGTTTTTGTTTTCTAATTTTTTGTTCGTATAATTTGCAGTGAATCATGTTAGGTTTGGGACCAGAAGGAAAGCTAAAATATCCTTTTCTTCAACATGAGAATAAGATTTCTGGTGGGTAAATTCCAGTGTTACGACACACATGCACTGCTTTCCACAGGAAATCCTCTTTGGGCACTTGGTGATCCAGTGTCTGGATTTCAGACTATGCCCATGCATACGATCAACAGATTAATTACACTTCTTTTTTCTCAGACGGGGGATTATGGGAATCTCAGTATATCGATTTCTTCTTGAGTTGCTATTCGACTCTTCTCACCTCCCATGCAGACCGAGTCCTCCCCGTAACTCTGTTGCTTCATCCGCATTTGCCGAAACTGAAGTGTCTCTATGTGCAAAGTTGCCTCTCTTACACCAATGGCACAACCAAAGATCTTAGCCTACTGAGTAAACAATTGGGTTCTACGTCTCAGCTCTAATAGTCATGACTGGTACAAGGCAATCACGCAGAGCTTTACAAATCATTTAAATACCAAAAAGAGTTGTAGAGTGTGAAAATGCAAGTAATTGATTGTTATATTGTGTGCATTATTACTAAATTACCTTCATTGAGAGGCCTAGAAGCTATGAAAGAATCTGAAGTAAAATATGGAGTCAAAACCATTTTAGAAAATTTCGGGAATTAGAGCTCTTCATGGAGACACCCGAAAGCTCTTTACATAACCATCATGAACATACTTAAATTAGCCATATATGATATATTTTAGAAAGTAATCAAAACCGTACTAGGAAAGTTAGCACTCCCATCAATACCATCAAAAAGTTATAATTCAACAATTCTAAAAATATTATTTCAAACTACAGCAGAAATTTGATTTAAAATTGTCAGTACATCTATAAGAAATAAGCTGAGTTCAAAATCATTAAAAAAAAAATCAAATTATACTTCCCATCTTTTTAGTTTTTAAAGTTAATTAGTTATACTATTCACCTTTTTGATACAAAAATCGTAAACATATTTATAACGACATAAAATATGTGGCATAGGAGGAAAAAATAGAATATCATATTTTAAATTTACGGCAAACAATGAAGCATGATCTTTAAGAAATGTTAACACAAATTGGTAAAACAAATACATATACATTTGATTTTATAAATTCAGATATAGCAATAGAAAAATTCAAAAATGAAAAACATCAAAATCCATAACCGCGCGTAGCGCGGAAAATATTCTAGTATTTTATAAAAAAACATATATGTGCTAAATAGGAAAACTAAAAATCAATATTTAATATTTACAAACCAATTTTATATATATATAATACTCAGTTAAACCCAATAAAAATATAACTAAACAAAATTTTAAGAAACTATATACAAACTCGTACAAAACAATTAACATAGTCGTATGAGTGACAAATTAAACCACAAACCTCCTTTGATCAGTATGTATGATCTATTTCTCTCTCTTATTATATTCAAAATGTCCCAACTTTAATTCACATTTGAAAGATTTTTGTAGATATTGAACTTATATGAAAGTTGTGCTTTTTTTAAGAATGTGATGTAAAATTGTAAATACAGCTTAAGGTCAAAAAAAACATCATCAAAAAAATATTAATAGTGCCTTAACACTCCCTTTATCTGGAAATCACACTGTGTTCGTCAATACGACGTTGTCAACACGATCGACCAATGTTTCATGTGCATAATGGTATCAGAGCTTACAGGTTTGTGTTATGGTTGATTGAATCATTGTTTATGATTGATTGTTTTAAGAATTCTGGAAAACATTTCTCATAAATGTCTACTTCAAATCCTTCATCGATCGATTCCCAATTTGCTATTTCCACACTCCCTAAAAGCAAGAGCCGTTCTTCGTCCTCAAATATTAACTCCCTTTATGAAATCGAGTATGTTCCAGCAAGTTCTCATCTTGCCAAGTTCCAGCCACGGAAGAAGAACAATTCATCTCCCTTAATATTCCGGAGAACCTACCCAGAATCTGGCAGCAACAAGGCTATTCTCACCTGCACTTTGGTGTAGTAAGAATTGGTCTGACCTTACATGCAAGAAAAGGACTACCGGTCATAGCCCAAATAGCTTTAGTCGACTCTCGATTAAAGTCGTATCAACAAGCCTGTATCAGAACAGTTCAAACGACATTAAACGCATGAACAATATTCGTCACACTGTTTCCAGACTTTAATGTTTTGTTACAAGATCCAAATCTATTAAAGACACTCAAGGTTCAACTTCAGCTGATCGGAGCACCTATGCAAGATAAAAGCGTAGTAGCCACCCTGCATCACCAGATCGTCTACCGAATTCAAGACTATGCTCTCGATCTTGTATTGCCCTCATCTGACGAAGCATTATACCTCGAAGTCTCATCTGCTTTGCAAGCACCCAACTCGATAGAGATTCTCCGGCAAATATCCCGTGAAGAACTTATATGCCGACTACCAGAATCATAGGTGATAAGCTATGAGAAGCTCCATCAAGCTACCCAGTCACCGGTTCAATCATCAGAAGTCAGCTTCCACTCTCGAAACAACTAGATAAAGTTTGAAAAACCTCGATCGTCATCATTTTGGAAGCAATTGTTCACTCAGTTTGCAATACAAATTGATGAACAAAACTACTACGTTCCAAAAACACCACAAGTTCCCAAACTAAGCTCTTTTGAACGAGATGGATCAATAGTCTATCCTTTTATGGATGAAACTGGTCATCAATACTTTGATGTCTGCTTATGTACAGCTTGCCAAGATGTAGACTTAGCCTAAGAAGAAAGACCCGCTCTATAAAAGATATCTCGAAGGAGATATTTCGGTCGGTCCGCTCGGCGATGGAAAGTACGACTTCATAGTCAAATATTCTGACAGAAGGGAAGAACCAAAATATCCAATCATGATGATCAATCCAGATGATTTCCCTGACTTCCCTCCACGAGAAGATTTTTTGATGGACAACATCGCTCATAGCCCTAAAATTCTCTCTCAAGCCATCGACTCTTCTGGTCCCAACAAGCTAAGTCAAGCGGAAAAAGTCCTAAACTGGCAAACGGAGAATTCCCTTGTCCAAAAACCGACTACTATCTACGATTAACCATAAGGTTGATCAATTGGCTGAAGGATACAACAAAAGGCTACACAGCCTTCAAGGATCAATAACCGAAATACACGAACGACTTAACAATCTCCATCAAGAGATGATGTTCATGGCACAACACATGATGGTCGATACAACACAATTCCGTAATAAAGAAGCAGAGACGACTAGTCTAAAGAATCAACTGAAAGATCTCCAAAGAAGCCTAGAAAGCATGATCCACAATCAGCGACAGACTGATGCATACTTCAATCCTTTTGGAAGTACGTCATCAGGAATGCCTATGTATCAAGGAAACTATTCCCTGGATTTCTCTCAGGATATCCAACTTAAAAGTCGAGAACTCCACTTCCCGGTTTTCTATCTTCTGATGAAGTCTTCACATCTCGCTACAGATCAACTTCAATCAGTTACCCAAAGACTAAACCAGCTCGACCAAAGTCTCGGAGATAGAAGGAATCAGAGTTTGAAGTCAACCCAACTAAGTGACCAACTCTCACGTCATCCTCTAGTCACGAGTCTATCGAAGATAAAAAGAAGAAGGAAAAACACATCGGAATCATTGAATTCTCGATGGCCAACCTACTTGATACTCTCGGCAGATCCACAGAACAATCTACTCAATCGCCAGTAACTCGAGAAGATCCTCAGCCTTCACGACCAATTGCAAAGATCAGTCACTTCTTTGACACAAGTTCCAGTGACTGTAAAACCGATTCGGATGAAGAATCTTTACCAAGACAATTTGCAATTGGAAATGGATCAAACACTTCGAAGGAAGAGCTGAGTATCAACAAAGTCTACTCAAGCGGCGAAGAAATAAACTATGCACCTCCAAGGCAAGAGATGCCAAACAAGCATTTTGCGTCAAAAGTAATGGTCTTCACGTTCGATGACACTCCTTTCGACAAATGGAATGATCGTCTAGACGAATTCTACGCATGGATGAATTCAGAGGCAATCACATCCCTACTGCACTTGGTAATCCAACAATTCACTGCAAGACTATCAGACGCACTAAAAGAATGGTGAAATTCACTCGGTGAATACAGACAACAACAAGTATACCTGTGACACCCCCGATCGTAGATGATCGAAAATAACACGGTCGATGCTCCCCGAAAGCCAACCCGAGGTTCCTGAATACTTCCGAGTTCCTTGGACTAGCAATCTGAGAACATTGACGCTCCTATCGGATATTACTTAAGGCTTTTCAACCCGAATAAGTAATACCTGATAGTTAGTTCGTCCCGGACAAGGACTAATATCATATGGAACCCGTACTTTAGAAAACTTTATACGTTATAAATTTATTCATTCAAAAATCATCTTACAAAAATGTTATAGGTCGACCTTGAAGTTATCGGAAAACAAGCTTTATACAAAAGCTATATACAAAACGTCTTTGCAAGGATAATAAATCTACCGCTGGCTAATGCTGTTCCTTCCCGTCCTAGAGTAAGGTCTCTCACCTACTGGTAACCTGCATCACAAATGAGTCATGAGTAACTAGTTTACTCAGTGAGTCTAATCCCGCACCCCAACACATAATAATAATACCCCGAGCAATTAACATCATTTGTATGCAGTGGAAACATATTCCATAACTCATATAATATAAGGCCTTTCATTCCACCAATGTGAATCCTATCTTAAACATCACCTCCACGATACCCGCCATTTACTCATACTTATAATATATATTTATATATATGCTAAACTCAGAAAACCACCAAGGCTAACCGAGCTTAGCGGGAAAATAAATATAACCATCATCTCCATCAGATATTCGAAGATCGTATATCTAAGGCTGCATGCAGTTACACGGCCTCCAGGGTGCGACCCCATCATCGTGTCTTCGTGACCTTGTTCCATATCGCAGGACCAATTCACGGTAATGCGAGACTTTCAGGAGAGTGAGTATACAATAAGACTTCACATTATTCATACTTATATACTTAATAATATACTTATATATTAGTACTTGAAAACAAATACTAAGGCTTGGGATAAACCTCAAATAATAATTCATAATATTTCTTAAGTGTTTACATAAGTAAACACCTCACAATCAATTATAGACTAAGAGACTTTGCGTATCAATCAACCATATTTAGTATGTAATCATGCATAATCATTCATAACTTATTCATCATCTATCTAGACTCACCATTTAATCCATGAGATTGGCTAAGGAAGACTAGACTCGAGCTCAAGCTAATCACACTCCGCTTCACTCCTGATTCAGAACGTCCACAAGGTTACCCGGACTAATCTTCAGACTTCTCCGACCAGCTGAACCAAGACAGGGCGTTTGGATACAAGATTATTCAGTTCGGTTCAAACAGAAAATAAACTCAGTTAAGATCATCAACTTATATCAGTTCACTAACGGTTCTAGAAAAATGATCAGTCCATGATCAAGTTCTTACCTAGTCAGAACATGATTCTACTTTATGAATCTAGTTGATCCTTCAAGCTTCTCTCGGCCTCTGACCTGAAACATAATGGTTTGATCTGAAGATCAATTCGGTTCAGGCTATAACAACTTAAATCTGTTTATAAACGCTCAGCTCATGCTCAGTTAAGCCCGGTTCTAAACAGTTCACAACAGCTTAACTTGGTTCTACTCATACTAGATCAGTTCAAAACAAGTTCAGATCATAGACAGCACGGCTCAGATCAGTACTAGACAAGATCAAATCTGTTTGGTTCAGAACATTAATAATCCGACAGTTTGGTTCAAGCTAACTAATTAAATCAATTCAGTTTAAGATCGGTTCTACTCTTCCTATATCAGATCAGCTCAGTTCAGACAAGGTGGATTCAGGACAGGATTAAATCTGTCCGGTTAAATTCAATCAGTTCATAAAGGTTTAGCTAGCGGTTCTATGAAACTGATTCAATCATAACCAAAAATAAACTGAATTGTGCAGGAGCTTAGATAACTGATCCAGACAGGTTATTAAACACACAACACACGTTCTGATATGAACATGGCTGAATCATAAAGCTGAAGCTTACCACAAGAACTCACGGTTATTTGATCTCCGATGGTGCCCCTCCTCCAAGCTTAGCTCATAGCTAAACCGATTAAAAGAGAGAGATAAAGTTCAGTTAAAACTCAAACAGAACAGAGCATGGCTTAGGGTTTACTCCAGACATAAAGCTTCACTAGAACTAATTTGATCAAACTGATCCAAACAAACTGATTGAATGCCTTACCGGTTTAATACTCAATACTGATAAGTTATGGACTGGTCTCATGGATCTCCTGAACAATCTACAAATCTTCCACACACCACAGCCACTGATCAAAGTCACAAGAAGGTTAGAAAGGGTCGTCCATGCTCCTGTGTTTAACTCTGATTTTTCCTTAATTTTTCTCTGATTTTTCCTCTCAAACTCTTACTGATTTTTCTCTCAAACTCTTACTGATTTTTCTCTCAAACTCTTACTGATTTTTCTCTTGTTTTACTTCTGTAACAGGACGTCCAGAGGAGAGAAGATGGTGTTTTCTAGCATGAGGAGTTACTTCAGACAAGGGTTTGCTCCCACACAAGGCAGAGCTGAGGCTAGACAGCTGGAGACATGCTTCAGCAGACCAAGCAGCACAAGCAGCTGAATTTTTCCTTCCCATGAAGAAAGCTGCAAGCAGCTGAAGCAAGTAACTGGTGACTTGCACATGATTAACTCATTAACCAAGCAGGCAGGCAGGAAGGTGCATGGCACATGACTGGTCAAGCAAGCAAGCAGGTGAAAATCATGTGCATCGCACATGAACGGCCAAGTAGCTGAATGGTCTTTTTGGACAGTTTTCGACCAAACGTTTCCCGTCTCTCGGATCTCGTCTTTCAGCTTTAATGAAACTCGACCATAATAATTAGAACTCGACCAGATATATCAAGGGAAGGTCTTTCGACCACACGACAGTCTCGTCGAAACATTAATTCTCCAGGTTGGTTTTTATTTTTAAATCTGATCGACCAACTCCAAACTGGTCGAGCGGAATTTTTCTCGACCAAAAATTCATTGGTTCGTGAGGGTTATTACAATACCAGACAACGATACTGTTGCTTTTAGGATAAATTCATAGAGAATTCATTGGTACACCTACACATCAAAAGGAGAAGATACAAGAAGAATACTTCTCACCAAAATGCTGCTCGTTGAGAAAAAGCGACCTTACAAAACATTTCGAGAGGCAAACACGACTGTACTACGCCCTAAACAGTCTCAACAATCTAATATTGAAGCACGTCTACCCCTCCTCCATTGATGAATATCTTAGTCAACAGACTAACTTATACATTAGAGATCAAGGTTAAACAATTAAAGAAATTTCAATCGGACAAATTCAACAATACGTTTTCAGGACTCTCGATAAACTTTGCAAGAAAAAGGAATTCTGGATGGAGTTCATGGATAGATCAAAGCAACTATTGAAGATTTGTGCTAGACCACCAGATCTATCGATCAAGTGTTCAAAGTGTAAAAAAATTTGCTCTTGCAGAACACATGACGGACGCCGGAGATTCAAAAAAATGCTTCTCCAAACATCCAACTAGATTCAGGCGCAAGAAGTTTTTTCGAAAGAAACAAAGCTTCAAAAAGTCGACAAAATGTTTTCTATGTCAAAAAGAATGACACTTTGCAAAAATTTGCCCAAACAGATCCACAAAGAAGAAACAATACCTAATCAACTCGATATCTGAAATAGCACAAGATATCGACCTCGACAGCCATGACCTGGAGTCAGTCCTATCCTATGATAGTGACGACAACAACGCTATATGTGGTTACTCGGAATATAACAGTTTATCAAAGTCATCTCCCGACGAAGACGACGAATGTTGCTTCAAAATCACAAAATTGTCGCGACATGAAGAGATCCAAACCCCACATTTATCAGTAACTATCTTCGATCCATCCTGCAAAGAAGATCCAGTTCATGTTGCATTCATAGACACCGAAGCCCATACAACGATTATGAATCCTAAGATTATTCCATCATCTATGTGGTTACCTCATCAACAAGAGTTTCGAGTTGCAAACTCTGGATCATTAACCATCAAGCTCAAGTCAAAACCAATTACTATTAAACTTTTTCTCATATGCCACATCACTACTGAGGTACTCAATTCCACTTCACCAGGAGAAGATCTGATACTGGGATGGGACTCATGTTACAAATTGAAGAAAGCCTTCGATATTTCAATTGAACCACGAGGAATAAGATGGAAAAGTTTCTACAAAGCTTTCACTACAGTCCTGCGTTTATTCGCGATTGAAGGATTAGTCTCTCAAGAGTTCACAAAAATCAAAGAAGAAATGACGGAAATATCATGTGCAGAATCCCACACATATTTCCTCTAAAAATGTAGTAACCCGCTATGGCTAAACTCAGAGTTCTTTGTCTCATTACCGTTCAAGGAAAACGTTCACACCACTCCGATGAAAGCAAGCCATGCAGGAATGCCGCCTACACCGCTAGAACATGCAAATGAATAGTCTCAGCAACAAATTCTCCGTGGGCATGCAAAGCATTTTACGTCAACAACCGTGCTGAACAAGCAAGAGGAAAGCTCAGACTAGTCATTGACTACAAGCCGTTAAATCAGTACCTACAAGACATCAAATTTTCGTTGCCAAATAAGAAAGCGCTTCTTCAACATCTTCAAGGAGCAGCAGTATTTTCAAAATTTGATCTTAAGTCTGGATTTTGGCAACTCGGTGTTCATCCTAAAAAAAGGTACAAGACTGTATTTTGTCTACCAAATCGACATCTTCAATGGAACGTCTTACCTTTCGGCCTCAAGACCGCACCATCATTGTTCCAACAAGCGATGCTTCGTATATTCAAGTCTCTCTTCCATACGGCTTTAATATATATCAACGACATCCTTCTATTTTCATAAAGAACACATCCAGCTTCTTTAACAGTTTCAAACCATTGTCAAACAATATGGTATTATGCTCTCAGCCCGAAAGATGGTTATAGCCCAGCCCAACATCGACTTCCTTGGAATGCAAATTACGGATGACAACTTTTCACCACAAGCCCATCTTGCTACAACACTTCTCGATTTTCCAGATGAAAACCTTACAAAGAGGCAAGTGCAACAATTCTTTGTGTTAATCAATTACGTTGACGACTTTATCCCGCAATTATCACAGCTGACAAGACCGCTACAGAAGATGTTGACAAAGAATCCACCACAATGGATAAACCGACAAATAGAGACTGTCAGAAGCCTAAAAGTAGAGGTGAAGAAGCTACCTCCTTTAAAGATTCACTCCACCGGTACACACATCTTACATACCGACGCGAGTGAGAAATATTGGGGAGACATTTTATTTGAAGAAATAAATAGAAAACGTCAAATCTGCGGATACAAAAGTAGACGCTTTAAAGATTCCGAAATGCACTATCACTCCACATTCAAAGAGATATTGGCAGTAAAGAAGTCTATTGAGAAGTTCGAGTTTCATCTGATAGGACATAAATTTTGCATCGAAATGGATATGTCATCTTTTTCCAAAGATGTTATAATTCAAGCAAAAGATGGTCCCACATCAGCAATTATTATGATGGAGCTAATGGTTCTCAAAATACGATTTTGAATCCGTCTATTTAAAGGGAACTAAGAACACTCTTGCTGATATGCTCAGTAGAAATCCAGTAAAAGAAATAAAAATCATGGAGACCTCTTCTGCAAGAAGTTACTATGACTTCACGTCCAACATGCCTGACGACGCTCACGAGCTCATCAACAAAAAAACTCTACATGAACGCCTCCTTAATAAGATCTTCTTCTACCAGTCGATCATCCTGTCAAAATACGGTATCAGCAACCACCTCATTTCGCCGATGTGAATTCATCCTGATTGTCCCTTTGCACATCTTTACCGGATCAAAAATTCCTATATGCCAGAAGAATTTCTATGTTTCCTCTAATACCTTTGCTCTGTCTACACCGTTGGTATAACATTCGACATCCAGTGTCTATACCAGTATGTCAACTCTCAACAAGGACAAAAGGGATTGCTTCTCAACGTTTTTAACGTGGTTTGCACCATTGTACGTCTGGAGCAGAAAATTAAGAAAGTCAGCAAAAGCAACGGGCTTGCCATTCAAGAAATTAAAAGGTCAAGGAGGTCTCAACCCATTCTTTAATCCTCACACCATATACTTCTTCCATCGTCCCGTACAAGTCAACAACAAGTCCGGCAAGATCCATACATTACCTACCCTCATCCATCACAATGACTATCAACGAGGAGTTCGACCAGATTTCAACATCAACGATAACAAAGCATATGAAGACTTTCAAACTCACTCATTCCGTCTTAATAATGCTAGACAGACATTCCATGTTCCTTTCATCCCAAATTGGATTTATTATCCAATCGACTACCAAATGAGCCTCGACAAAGACCTTCAATTCTTCATGGAGAAACGATCACAACCTTCAGCCATTCAAGAAATACCAAAAATAATAAAGACAGAGACGCAGCCACAAGAATGCCCGCTATAATATTTTCAAGATGCCCAACTCCCCGATGACTCAATGAATATTGATAAAATTGGAAAAATGTTCGACATTGAAATCAACGACAGTCCACAAAAATAATGCGACGAACTAGAAGAAGAATACGAATGTCCAAATGATCACTACGGATGCTGCGACAAACACATCATCGAATTCGAAATTGACCACTAAAATGGTCATTTGCAGCGTTTAAGTATGTAAAATAAGTGAGTTAAAATAAATAAATAATGATATAAGCGATGATGTAATCGTTATGTAAGCATGATGTAAGCGATGATGTAATCTCTATTCGATGAGGTAAGCGCTTATGTCAGCGTCTTATCCTCACACCTATAAATAAGTGAAATATCATCAAATAATTTTATAAAAAAACTCTCTTTAAGATTCTCTCTCTAAATATCTCTCTAAAGTTCTTAAGTTTTCCAGACCTTATTGCATCTTTGATAAGCTTTGGTTTCTATCTTCCATCAACGCAAGATGCAATCTGAAAATAAAATGTTGTAACTTAGCATAAGCGGCTCTGTCAATACGACTCCGTCAACATGATGTTCGTGGGAAAGATATTTCCTAACAGTGGTTGAGCAATATGTGGCCAGAGTAGTGCCTTAACGCTTCCTTTACCTGGAAATCACCCTGTATTCGTCAATACGACGTTGTCAACACGATCGACTGTTGTTGCATGTGCATAATGGTATCAAATAATTTAATAAAAACTGTCTCTCTAAGATTCTCTCTCTAAATGTCTCTCTAAAGTTCTTAAGTTTTCCAGACCTTATCACATCTTTGATAAACTTTGGTTTCTATCTTCCATCAATGCAAGACGCGATCTGAAAATAAAATGTTGTAACTTAGCATAAGCGGCTCTGTCAATACGACTCCATCAACACTATGTTCGTCAATACGACGTTGTCAACACGATCGACCGCTGTTGCAAGTGCATAATGGTATCAAATAATTTTATTAAAAAACTCTCTCTAAGATTCTCTCTCTAAATGTCTCTCTAAAGTTTTTAAGTTTTTCAGACCTTATCACATCTTTGATAAACTTTGGTTTCTATCTTTCATCAACGCAAGACGCAATCTGAAAATAAAATGATGTAACTTAGCATAAGCGGCTCTGTCAATACGACTCCGTCAACACGATGTTCGTGGAGAAGATATTTCCTAACAGTGGTTGAGCAATATGTGGCCAGAGTAGTGCCTTAACGCTCCCTTTACCTGAAAATCACCATGTGTTCGTCAATATGATGTTGTCAACACGATCGACCGTTGTTGCAGGAATGTTTATTTTGGCAGAAAAAAGGACAACAAGATTTCTATATAGTTTTTCAAAGCTCAAATTTTATAGGTCTGTTTAGACAAAATTACCCAAATATACTAAATATAAAAGAAAATATATAAGGGCAATTCTTTTAAATAACGTTGTCTTAGATTTTTTCATAAAAATAATACTCAAGAAAAAAAAACTAAAAAATCTTATTAATTTTGAAAAATTTAATAATTTTTTTTTTAATTTTAAACTCTAACTTAAAAATTCATTTCTTAACTCTAAACCCCTTAAATTTTAAATTAGTTAACCCTAAGAATATAAGTATATATTTACTTCTTTAATAAAATATTTTAGTTATTTTTTATTTATGTACTATTTTTATGACATAAATTTTTATAAGGTAAACTCTTACTATTTTAGTTTCTTTTCCCGTGGTCGAAAGATCTCAAGATGAGATTTTCCAAACTTTTTAAGACTAGGTATTTCTCAATATATAGTGGCATAGTAAATAATATGTGAGCGAAGTCACGTGCTCTCACGCTCTCCCTTTTCGCTAGCAGTGAGCGGTTACATTTTTTTGCTTTCAGTGTTGGAAAACAGTCGCGCGAAAACACCATTTTCATCTCCCGCCGCACCTTCCCTCCTTTTTTTTTTGTTTGTACTTTTCAACTCTTCCTCCCTCTCTCTCTCTCTCTCTCTCTCTCTCTCTCTCTCTCTCTCTCTCTCTCAACCTTCACCATGCAGCCTCAGCCGCACATCTCCCCATCCACCGCCCAAGCCGCGATCTCCGCCGCGCTTAAATCCCAACGACTCAGAAAAAACCGCGGAAGCTACAGCTGCCGCCGATGCGGCCAACCCAAGAAAGGCCACGTCTGCCACCTCCCTCCTCTCGACGTCGTCCCCACCACTCCGGAGCCAGTCACCTCCATCTCCGCCGCCGCGTCCTCCACTCGTCCCCCCGCGCCGTTGCGTCACTCTTTCACTAGCCTACGCCGCGCCTTATCTTTCGACGATGCTCCTGATTCTCTGGATCTGGATTTGGATGCTGATGTTGTTCAGCCGGGGAGGTTTCACGCGGCGGGTCTACGGGAGGTGCTTAAGAGGCTGCCTCCTTCTGGGTTACTGATGGCGGCTAGGGTTTGTAGAGGGTGGAGAGAGACCGCGAGAAAGATGTGGAAAGCGGCTGAGGAGCTGAGGATTAGGGTTCCGGAGAGAGCTCAGATTGGTTACCTTGGATCGTTATTGCAAAAGTGTCCTGCACTCATTAGACTCTCTCTTAAAATCGAGAGGTGATTCCTTCGATAATGATTTGAAAAAAATGGATTATTAAGACATATAAGTTTCGAACACTTGTTTCTAATTGTCTGATTGTTTCTCTGCAGTGATTTTGACGCGACAACTCTGGCCTGCATTGCTTTTTCTTGCCCCAATCTTGAGCTTTTAGAGATTTCAACTTGTGGTGCAGCTGTCAATAGGATCTCTGGGTATAGATAAGATAGATACCATTGGCTCTGGTTGCTATAAATTCATATCTGTTGACTAGTCCTTTGTCTTGCTTCTGAATTTGATCTATTTAAAACAGTTTGTTTGCTCTTCTATGGATCTGCTTCTTGATTGTACTATTTTGTTGTGTGTCTAGAGATGAGCTTGGTCGCTTTGTTTCTAATAAACGTGGACTTAGAAGCCTTAAGATGGAAGGATGTTCCAGCTTGGGAGGATTTGCCCTCACTTCATCAAGCCTCTCCACTCTTTGGCTTGCGGATCTTCATTCTCTCTCAAAGATGGTAATTTAAGTACTCTTTTTTTTTGTCCCAAGTTTTTGTGACCATGAAATGTTTTGTTATATACTTTCTCAGGTCTTTAACTGTCCAAATCTGATAGAAGTATCACTTGAGTTTTCTCGCCAAGAAGATGATTCCACTGATCTTGTAACAATGGTTGATAGTTTGGGAAGGACTTGCACTAGATTGCAGAACATTCACATTGCCTCTCTGAAGCTTTCACACACTTTTGTCCTTGCTCTTACTGCTGTGAGTTTCAGGTTTGCCCAACTTCTCTGTTTCCAGTTTTTGTTTTGTTTTTGTACAAATCATTGATAAAGCAGTTGTTCTTTAGATTTGATGATGTCAGTTTCTATTTTTGTCCAGGGATTTGAGAATGCTCTCGCTAGTTCTTGGGATAAATATCACTGATGCATCTGTAGCCGCCATTTCCTCAAGTTACACAAACCTTGAACTGCTTGATCTGAGTGGGTATGTTTTGTTCTAGCTCAGTATATCCTATCTATATCACTAGTGGTTCAGTGTGTTTATTCACATGAAGAGCTTTTTGTTTGTTTGTGGTTACAGTTCCAGCATTACTGATACTGGCCTCGGGATGATTTGCGATGTTTTACCTGATACACTCTCAAATTTACTTGTTGCTCTTTGTCCCAACATTACATCAAGTAAACTCTTGATCTTTGGTTTGCATATGCAAAATACATAATTCTCAAATTCATGTGTTTATTCCCTTGGTTTCTCATTTTTTTCTACAATGAATATTCTTGCAGGTGGCATTCAGTTTGCTACTGCTCAACTTCCTCTTCTTGAGCTGATGGATTGTGGCATGACTGTGTCTGATCCCACTTCAGATAATCCGACTTTTGAAGAGAAGAGTTCGACTCCGCAAAAAACATCAGGCTACAATCAGAAGATGTTTATTAAACATAAACGGTTGAAGAAACTCAGTTTGTGGGGCTGCTCCAGTTTGGACGTGAGATCCCTTATCAATGCTCTCGAAAAAGTTCTCTCTCTAAATCTCATCTTCACAGAGTTTTGATCTTTTGATGCAGGCTTTGTTCCTAAACTGCCCAGAGCTCAAGGACTTGAATTTGAACTCGTGCAGCAGTTTGCAACCTGAGAGTTTGGTGCTCCAGTGTCCAAAGTTGGAACTTGTGTACGCATCTGGATGTCAAAACCTGTTAACAGAAGCTATCCAAAAACAGGTAATCCCTTTTACAATAACAACTTGTATACGGTTTCCGTTATGTTGTATACACACTAAGATTAAAAGAAACCATTTGCAGTTCAATCTGATTAAAAAATTGTTTGCTTTCCTAATTGGATTTTTAAGGTCAAAAGGCCTTTAAAAAGTATATAATTAGTTGTTCAACAAGTATTATATGAATACATTTTTCAGTCATATATGACAAGTATGTAAAATATAATTAAAAAAATCATTTAGTTTTGGTTACACTATCAAATATGGTCTTGCTTTTTGTTTCAAATTTTAAGATTTTAGAATCATAAAAGTAGTGTAGTTATGGTTAAACATTTTGGCTAGAATTCTACTTGGTTTTGTTTAGTTTGGTTCGATTAAGTTTGTATGTCCACTCCTAGACAAGTGTTCTGTTATAATATTATCTTTCAAGTCACTTCCAGACCAAAGCCTTAATAAGCCTCTTCTTATATACTTGTTTGATAGGTTTCTGAGAACTTTGCGCCCTGTGAAAACCACTTGCCACGGAAACGCTTGGCTGATGCTTCAAAAAGGATTCAGGCTCCACCTTCATTATACCAAGAGGTGAATTATACTATTTTTTTATTTTATTTTTGTGAGTATTTGAACTAATAGAATTTGTTGTTTTGTAGACAAGAGAAGATGAGAATGATGCAGGGAAGAAGAGAAGAAAGGTTGAGAGAGAAGTGTGTACCATTATACATTAATAATACTGAACTCTATATTAATAATAATCTCTTGAACTCGTTCTTCTACCAACTTTATTTATATGTACATCTGATTATGTTGGATTACGTATGTTGTTGTTTATTACCTGTGAACTTTTACATGTTTAATCTTTGTTTTCCATATAGCTTGAATAATTTGTATAATTAACATTAGGCAATTCTCTTAAATAATTCTTTTTAAGTTTTTGTCACAAAAATAGTTCTAGAAAATAAAATGACCAAAATAATATTTTTTTTTTGAAATTTTTCATTTTTTTTTTTTGAAATTTGAAACTCTATCTCAAATTCACCTTTAACTCTAAACCTTAAAGTCTAAATTAGTTAACCCTAGGAGTATAAATGCATATAAATAAAAAAATTTAGTTTATAAAAAATCTATTTTGGTCATTTTCTTCTTAAGAATTATTTTTGTGAATAACAAACTAAAAAAGGTTATCTAAGTAAATTTCTCATTAATATTCTGTATTTATTCTTTGTTTTCCACTCCTAGAAGAAAGGTTTGAGGAGCTAGAGAGTCTCACAAAATCTCTCAAATCTGCTCTTCTTTGAAAGAACATTTGCAGAAACCATCATTGACTGTGTTTTTTTCTTTTCACTAATTACAATTAATGTGTGACAATGATGTTCGACTCCGAGACATTTCAAGAGTTTAGGGTTATATTTATAATATATTTGGATTTTAAATTCATGATAACTTATAAAAATGAAGACGGGTGGCAAATTTTTGGGCATATGCATTTCGATAAAAGTTATTCTATTATGTCGGTTAATTATTAACTTATTTAATCATCAAGCTAAAGGGGTAAGCAGCCGAATCATTGTTCGCATGAATCATCCTAATTAGTATATTTGACTCTTTCTTACTATAATAAGAAAAAGTTAAATCTTTCAATCAAACGCAGTAACGTATATGTCTGCTCCACGTAAGACAACACATAAGAGAGAGAAAGAAAAATCAAATTGACGTAGAGAGAGAGAGATGCATATCGTCTTCTCTATCGATGATTCGACCGACTCCTTTTGGCCGGCTACCGCTCCGGAGACATCACCGGAATCATCACCGGCGCAGAGCATGGCGGAAGGGATGACTCGAAGTCAATCGGAATGGGCCTTTCAGAGGCTTCTCAAGGAAATGTCTGGTTCCGATGAAACCAATCGGTCACCTCCACCGGTTCAGTCTCTTTCAACCGTTGAAGAAACCGCCGCCGTTATCGAGATACAGAAGCCACCGCAGAATCGGAATCGTGCTCGGACGTCTGATCCCGCTGGGATCGATCCTGATCAGTACCATGCGATGATTCTTAAGAGCAAGCTAGATCTTGCCTGCGCTGCAGTTGCGCGTCGTGTAATTCTTTAGAATCCATCTTTTGTGAAATGGAATGAAAAAGTTAGTATTGGTGTTTATTGATTAGCTTTTTTTTTTTTAACGCAGGTGCCGGAAGATTCGAGTGCCTCATCTGGCAATCTAAAGCAATCTCAACCTCAAGGTTATCATTATACTTTTGCTTGCTTTTGGTTCTTGGCCTTTTCTATTTTCTATGTACCTAGAAAGCTTCCATTTTTCACAAGGTTTTTGTAACATCCTGAATTGTGATATATGAAAATGCTTAAAAGAATTGATTTGATCACTTATGTTACTAAATCGATTTTTTTTAATTGACAATCCGTCTCGTGGACACAGCCCTGCAGAGCATCGACCATAACCCCTCACATGTGAATTCTCACTGATTCCATAATTAGGTTGTTGGTGCGTTTGATGTTTCTTGAACCCAAAAACTCACTTTTTAACAACTTTTCACATGTTAAGCTGTCACTAATTAATCAAGCGCATCAATAATCTACATAGAAGAATCATTGAATGCTCACATGTGAAAGTTAGGATCGATGCTCTCCAGGGCTGTAAACCAGAATCCGCATAACACAGTTTGTTTATTAATTTGATTAGAAAATGGTGACTTGGTTGATTAGCTGCTAACTCTTACAAATACATAACTCAGACTTTGAACAAATGTGACTATTTAACAAAGAAAAATACCCTACAACAGCTTTAAAAAAAGATTTGTCACAAAAATAACATACAAGAAATAAAATGACCAAAATATTTTATTAAAGAGGTAAATATTCACTTATATCCCTAGAATTAACTAATCTAGACTTAAGTTTAGAGTTAAAGGGGTGGGGGTGGGGGTGGGGGTGGGGGTGGGGGTGGGGGTTTGGGGTTAGGGTTTCAAATTTTTAAAAATAAAAATAAAATATTAATTTCTTAAAAATAAAAAATGATTACTATGGTATTTGCTATTTTGTGACAAAAACTTAAAACAATGTTATTTAAGAGAATTGCACTTTAACAAATTTAGTGTACGCATGCTTTGGACATTTCATATTTGTTAGTGCTTTCTGCTGAATCTCTACATACTTTCCATTCCCTTCGTTTTATACTCATGGATGAAATGTTCTTCGGATTCTAGGCTCCGTCGTGGCACAAACCTCACCCGGTGCTTCATCTGTTCCTATAACAAGCATTCAAAAGAAACCAGATGTTCCAGCCAGGCAAACTACCAGTGTTTCATCACGAGATGATTCTGATGACGATGATCTTGATGGAGACGCAGATAATGGAGATCCTACTGATGTCAAGCGTGCTAGGAGGTATCTTTAAATCTTTTCTGATAATTATTCTGAATCTTCAAGTTAATATATATATTTAGAGATACCAAAGCATTAAGGTTATCCTGATTCGGTATGTGGTAATTAATTGGTCAGGATGCTCTCAAACCGAGAATCAGCTCGGCGCTCCAGGAGAAGAAAGCAAGAACAAATGAATGAATTTGATACACAGGTTATTTTTGTCTTTGTAATTGTTTCTCGATTTCTTTCTTTCTTGCCCATTCACTAGTGTCTTATTTTGCGTGGAAAAGCTTGTGTACATGTCGTAGGTAGGACAGTTAAGAGGTGAGCATTCAACTTTAATTAGTCGTCTTAATGACATGAATCATAAGTGTGATGCAGCTGCTGTCGACAACAGAATTCTAAGAGCTGATATCGAAACTCTCAGAACAAAGGTAATATATTCTTCTTGTGACTCCATGAGTGTGACAACACCCAATATTATGATCCTAACTAAGTTCATTGCAATGATATTTATACACACGATCCTTGTGCAGGTTAAGATGGCAGAAGAAGCGGTGAAAAGAGTAACAGGAGTGAACCCTTTGCATTGGGAAAGAAGACCAAACATGGGAACACCATTGTACAACGCACCAAGCGATTCCTCCAGAATCCTACCGAACTCTAACCACATGTTGAAACCGGCAATCCCAAGTACTGCTGGTCCCGGCTTGGTACCGAATCAGAGAGTAGAGAGAGAGAATTTCTTGTCCCAACAGGTGAACCGTGAAGGCATGCAGAATCAGTTTGCTACTGATGCGAATCTGTATGAAACCCTGCCCCATTGGAACCACAAGAACTGAATCATTGGTTTTGTGATTTTTGATTAACTCTTTATCTAACTTTTTCATTTTATTTGTAATCTACTGGGCGACTCTACGTACATTGTTACTGCAAGGGTAATGTAACCCATTTATATATGCTTGGAAAATTATGGGGAGAATGTTAAATTTTTTTGTCGACTAGGAAACGTTAATGCCAAAAACAGAGTTGTACACATGTGAAGCTGCATTAAAACAAAAGAAACACACACTAATTGCGAAGGCATATAACTTCCACGTTTGGAACTGTTAAAGGTTTAAATATCTTAACAATGGTCGACAAAGAATTCATTTTTGTGTGTAATTTACATGTATCTGGACTAGTGTCTACCAGAATTAGTGTGAGAAGGTAGAGTGTAAAAAACAGCATAGGACACTTGTTGTTGGCTTTAAACTCAGGTTTCTTTTGTTATTTGCCATTATTTCTTGCTCATAATAACCTGAAACTCGAGGAAAACGTTGGCAGAGGGCAACAAGGTTACCTAACCAGGACAAATGTCATAATCATATTAGAGAACGAGGAAGTGATTTTTCATGGTTAAAAAGCAAAAATCAAATGATTGGATGCACGGACCTAATGGAAAACATGAGAAAGGGGTGGTCTCAGACTTGTTCAAACATAGTCAAAAAGGGTCCGTCTAATTATGTTACTACTCCTAAACATATATTCATATGCAAATACACATCAGACACGTTCCACGATCAAGTCGACCTAATAAATAATACAAATACACTTGTTTTTGAGATAAATATTTCAGTCCCAACAAGAGTTGCATAATATCACTTTTTTACCATCTTCTATTGAGACTTAGCACCAGACTGGAGAGCTGCTTGTACTTTGCTATGGAAGTGTGTTTCCAACCTTTTCAAGAGAACAAACAAAATTCACATTTTCATAGTCGAGGACATGAAAGGAGAAATAAAGACAAGTCAATACCTGGTTGCACATTTGTAGTAAATGGTATCTGGGGAGTTGTAAGTTCTACAATTGTTAAACATCCTTCTCGCATCAGCCACAAACATGTCAAGCGTCACGTAGTACTGTTCTGACTCTACTCTTTTAGCAATTGTCTTTAGATCTGTGCTCAAAACCAATTTGGTTAACCAAAATTTAGAAAACAAACGATATAGGTCGTTCTCCTCCTTTATAAATGTGTTCATCCTAGATAAAGAAGCATCTACTGACTAAGTTGCATTCATTCCTAAGCAATTAATTTTATCTGTAGACAAAGGAATAGTAAAAGGATATAACAAAACGATGTACATGATTCTTACCAATGGGATCTTTAATGATGTCATAGTAATCAGGGACATCTAGACGATCAACTGGCTCTTTAAATGGCCAAGCATCAGAATGGTCTTGCATTGTCTGTCGCCAATTACTTCAGCTTAGTTTAACTAAAGGGCATGTAATTGCAATAACATGTTTTGTAATAATGATATTAATGACAAAAAGCATGGAAGGGAAGAAAACTTATCACAACCTTCAGAAGCACACGCATGAGTGCGTTCAACTGCTTTTGCTTTGTTACACTATCTGCACAGCCACTGAATAATTTGTAGCGCGTGTGCCCCCACTGATCTGGTGTCCAGCCAGCGTCCCCTGTAAATAGTTATTCCATAATTATCGAACTATAATTACATAACATGAAGAAAAGTATTACATATCAATTTTTTTATTGCATTTTAACGCCAATTTATGCTCTTACTATATAAACCTTGAGAAGTAAATTCAAGGGAGATTAATCTATTTTTAAAGCCAAATTAAGTATTATTAACCCGAACTTCATAGCTAACCAATGCACATGCATATCAGCTTTGATCAGATAGAGCCACTAGCACAAAACTGCAGTAACACCATGGAGGTAGAATCATGACTTACTTAATCCAGGAATATCCTCAGCGTTGATCTTTTTAGGGCTTCCAGCTTCTTTCTGCAGAGATTATCACATTTATTATACGATTGGAAATATGTTTTTTTTTGTGCTGTGATAGGCATAATAGTCAACAAAGACACGCAGCCATTGATGCTTACCTTTTGAAATTCATTTACTTGATACAAAATCTGACAGTTCGACAACTCTCTTATCCTTTCATTAATTGCCTGGCATTAAAAATAGTACAACGGGGATCAGAATCCGATAGACTTGGCTCTTGAGGGTTCAATCATCAATAAGATAGTAGCGATTGTAACAATTATATAGTGGTGTTTTTTTACGCTGTGTAGGGTTCTTTTAATCCCTCAGGTTTGTATATCTTCTGTTCTAAATCTTACAAGAATCATTATCATAAACTGTAGGACTTGAAGACTCAAGAAAATATTTCATCAGAGGTGAAGTATATTCAATGGCTTACTTTCTTTTGCTGGCGAATCATGCTTGACAAATCTGTATAAGGAAGCTTTGGATCAATTTTGCATTCCATAAGGAGGCCACCATCATAGTCTTTGATGAACCTAGGAAAATACCAAAGCTTATTATTTGCAAGAGTAGGTTTTAAGATGTCGAAGAGAATGTAAAGACAACTTCTGGAAAGTTTTTCCGCACGTGATACAGAATCTCTCTGATAGCATGATCAGCTTATTCTAAGGTTTGACAGTTTAAGCGAGACCACAAATATTCCAATCAGACATCAATATATAAATCACAGAAGTTAAGAACGGTAATGAGTAGTTTGAACTTAAGAGATACACATCGTTTACATACCCATGCCATACATCTTTCTCCAAGTAAATCTCTTTAGTAAAACCCTGCACAGGACAATACACGTAACAGATTAACTTAGTACCCCAGAAAATAGTCTAGATGGCAAAGAGTGAAAACAAATTTATTTGTAAGAGATACATTGAATTAAACTCAGACGAGAAACAAATGAGAATAAATGTTTTATCTAGAGTAGATGATAATAGTGTGACGAACTAATAAAAAAAAGGTTTACAAGTTGTTCTAACAAAAGGAACATTCTGCTTGGAAGTTCATGGGTTCATTCAAGGACTCAAGTGAGAGTGTATAAGAGCCGCTCGCAGCTCCGGATGAGCTAACAAATACAACTAAATAACCAAAGATTTTAAAAGAAAAATTGAATAAAGAGAAGGGTCAGTATTGCAGAGAATATAATATTAGACAAACCTGCTTGACAAAATAACCAACAGCATTATTGTCAGCATAAGTAAGAAAATGCGTCAATCCATCAGCATCGCGTGCATGTTGTTTCAAGTGGTTCATCAATCTCGTACCGTAACCTTTTACTTGTTCATCTGCGGTGATTGCACAAAATGCTATTTCTCCAAACCTCTGACTGAAACCAACAGTGAAGTTAATAAGCATGCCAAGACTGTAATCAACTTATGACATTATATTATCAACAACACACATTATACATTTACAAAAAAGATTTTATTAGAAAAGCAATCTATGCTCGATAATAATAAGTTACATACAAGTCTTCGGTCTTGAGTAAGGAGCATATAAATATATATATAGTTCAAGGAATATCTTAACTAATAAGAAGTTGGCCTTACCTGTGATATGGACGATACGTGATACCACCAACAACATGAGTGATACCACCTGCAGCATGAGGTCTTACGACCATGACAGACTTATGTTTCCTGGGGGGTAAATAACATAAGTAATGCTTACAACAAGGAATAGCTCTTGCAAGACGTCAAACGACATAATCGTAGAACTAGAGCAAAAGAAAACTCGGGTTCCACTTTAGTTTATACCTATCCATGAGAAGGCGAACTATGTACTCTTTTGGCATATTAGGCAACTGTCTTGCAAATATGTTCTTCAACCCAATCAAGCTGGAACAGAACATTATTCAGACAAATACTCTGTAATAGATTCTGAAAATTATCTTAAGGGATTGAGACAAGGAGATATATACCACATCATATGCTCATCAACGCAATCATTTGAGTAACATACAAACTTGAGCCGCTCAGCTTCTTCCTAAACACAGATATCGCCAAAGTAAAGACAGATAAGTCTAAGGACAGAACATAAAAGTGACAAAAGCTAACCTCTTTCTTCAAAGCCTCTTCTCTCGCAATGTAAGCCCCGCTTGTCTGTACATCATCCGTCGATATCTTATTAGCAAACTCATCCTTCGGCACGATCCCCGAGATCGAGCTCACGCCAGCTGTTCCAGTCCCGACCTCAAGCTTCACCGTCGAGATCTCCGTCTTGATCTTAGTGTTGCGACTCGAAACACCGTTGGCTCCTGAGGTGGGATCGAGCCTAGCGGCGGTGAATGTGCGGATGGAAGAGTCTTGGTCCGGTTCGGGAGCGAAGTCTTCCTCGTCGTCGTCCACGACGGCGTCCTCTGATTCCTCGGGGTCTGACTCGGAATCGGCTCCCCGAGCAGAGATGCTCTCGAGGTCGTCGTTAGGAGGGAAGGAAGTGGAGGGAGGGGCGTGGTCTTCAGAGGCGGCGGCGTTTGCTGCGGTTGTGGCGGCGAGTTTGCGTTTGTGGAGGGATGATGAGACGGAGGCGGAGGCGGAGTGGGAAGGAGAGGGAGTTTGAGAGCTGCGAGAACGATTGGCTGCGTTGAGGTGTGAAGAGTGAGAGTCCATTGCAGCGATCCAGGAGAATTAGTAGCAGAGGAAATCGAGAAGGTTAGGGTTTCTTTTAGATCGGTGGTGAGAAGACGAGGACGACGACGAACGGAATGTAAAGATGTGGTTTTGGTTTAACCACTTGTAGACCGGCCGGTTAGCTATAAACCGTTGTAATTTTGCAGTAATTTTGGTTCTTGATTACTATGAGTGGTAAGTATATATGTGGTTAGAGCATGATTATCCCTGAACCCATTAAGGGTTCTTAATTTTTACTTTTTTTTTTTTAAAGTCCAATCGCGGGCGGACACGTGTCAGTGGGGCTTGCAAACAGTGCAAGAGACGGTTCTTATTTAAGAGATTTTAGAGCATGTTTAACCCAAATTTCTTAGTGGGTTTCTTGCATTGTTTGCGGGTCCCACTGACATATGGAGCCCGTGAACAGTGTAAAAACTTGTTATAAAAACTATAAATTAAGAACCGATTTTGGAGGGTTTTTTTAACTATTCACGGACTCCACTGATACGTGGCAGCCCGCGATTGGTTCTTTTTTTAAAAAAAAATTTTTTAATGAGGAAATTTTTTTTTTAAGAAACCCATTTTGGGTTTTAGGGTTAAACATGGTCTTAGAACCGTCTCTTGCACTGTTCACGGACCCCACATGTTAGTGGGGCCCGCGAACATAAGAGACCCCGTAAAAGACCCCTTTAATCATGATCTTAGTTATTAACGGTTTAGCGACATATATCATCCTTCGAAGCCATAAACCGGAAGGGAACAAACTCCCTCCGGAACTACAAGATTAAAGCTAAGCAAACGCAACAATAATAAAACTGAACTAATAAAACCTAAGCAACAAGAGAATATGAAAGAGAATACTTAAGCTTTGGCCAAACGATAATGTCTTAAGAGCTGTGAACTCGACACTGATAATTTGCAACTTGAAAGGAGGCACTAAACCATTTCCAACTTAAATGACAAAAACAGGTCAATAGCTCAATGGCAACCTGCACTCCTTCTATCCATAGAAACACGAACCAAGTTGGTGAAGACCACATAGAAACGCTCATCATAGCGTTGGTACCTTATCCGCTTCGACCGAAAGAAACACCATTAACCCTTAGGTCTTCACAGAGAAACGACTTTGAACAACCCTGCTGCTAACCAAAACAGCTACCGTCTCACCAAGACCAAAACGCAAGATAAGAGGTTTCTTCAAAACCTTTCAATAACTCACCCGAGAGACAAGAGATTTGGGAAAGACTAAAATGAGACAGAATCACAAACCGATGAACTACCGAAATTAGATATGAAACACAATATGTGCTGCTACAAACGGATCCAGCCACAGTTGCCTCTACTATACAGATGAAACACGGTTTTGACATAAACGTCGACCAAAGCCATAGAGAAACGGTGAAGCTCACCATGGTCGTGACACATCTCGAGAATCATACCCTACACTCACCAAAAAAGAAAAGAAAAACTAACCAGCCATAAAGGAATATAATCTACATTACATCTGACTGGCGGTGGTGCTAACAAAGCCACCACGCGCCGGTCACCGGAGCAAACACCAAAAGAAACGAAGAGGAAGAAGATATATCGAAGAGGAGAGAGGAGAGAGGGAGCAAGCTTTTTAAAAGCTATGCAACTTATGTATGGTAATTCTTTTTATAAAAATTTATCCTACTTTGCTTAGAACCGACTCTTTTCAACATAGCAATACAATAACTCTTACTTTCTCTCTAAGAGCATGTTTATTGAAGGTCTCTTAAGGCGGGTCTCTTAGCGGGATTTAAGAGACGGTCTCTTAGCTTTTTTTAGTTGAAAGCTAAGAGACCGTTTCTTAAATCCTGCTAAGTGACCGCCCTAAAAGACCCTCAATAAACATGCTCTAATATCTTCTCCTCCTCTCTAAATCTAGATCCACTTTGGTGGTTCCTTTGTCGGCTCGGGTGGATCTTATAGTACCAGAGTTGGTTTCCTCTTTTACTATCATACTATACAATATCACTGAGAAGTTGTTTGTAACTCATATTTATCATGTCTGCGTCAAAATTTAGGAATTCTTGATACTTAATTGAATAATCGAAGACTACATAATCAATATGAAAGTCATCTACTGCCGTTTGTGTTCTAATGCTTTCAAGTAATATTAAACTTTTATTGTGTTATGATGCTGTTAGGTTATATTAAAGTAGACAATACTCTACTAAAGATGAGAAATTCACGGCAAGAAAAAAAATTGAGAAATGGAATTTGTAGAGGAAAGGACTTCATGTCTGTGTATTTTGTGTAAACTTTTTTACTAGTGTTTATATGAACAGGCGATGGAAGCAGGTAAACCATGTAACTTTGACAAGTAAACTCTATTTGGCGCTAGACTTTGTCGCATGATCATGTTTCAGAACAAGAGTTTAAAAAAATTTGAATAAACCATGTAACTGCGGTATGCAATTCATATACAACACTCATGTAAAGAAGATTATATAGGTATCCAAAATTACCATGTCAAGGATACACAATACAATAACATAATTTGCAAAGGATTACACGAGCTTTGCAAAAATCAAATAAAGGGAAAACATAGAAACATATGAAGGAATTGTAAGCAACAAGCCCAGGAAAACTGAAATTGATTGCATACATTTTGGATAAATGGTAAAAGAAACATAGACTCAAACAAAACTCAATAGTTTATTTAAGAAACACATTTACTGGTTTTCAGTAATACGAAGGAGATGGTGGTGGAGATTTGTACTCAACTTTTGGAGAAGGAGAATAATAAGGTGGTGGTGGGGAACTGTAGGCATATGGTGGTGGAGGAGACTTGTAGTCTACCTTAGGAGATGGTGAGTAGTATGGTGGTGGTGGAGGAGAGCTGTAGACATATGGTGGTGGAGGAGATTTGTATTCAACTTTAGGAGATGGTGAATAGTATGGTGGTGGTGGGAAACTGTAAACATATGGTGGTGGAGGAGACTTGTATTCAACCTTAGGGGAAGGTGAATAGTATGGTGGTGGTGGTGGGGAGCTGTAGACATACGGTGGTGGAGGAGACTTGTATTCAACCTTAGGGGAAGGTGAATAGTATGGTGGTGGTGGTGGGGAGCTGTAGACATACGGTGGTGGAGGAGACTTGTACTCAACCTTAGGAGAAGGTGAGTAGTATGGTGGTGGTGGTGGTGAGCTGTAAACATATGGTGGTGGAGGAGACTTGTAGGACACCTTAGGGGAAGGTGAGTAATATGGTGGTGGTGGAGAACTGTAAACATATGGTGGTGGTGGAGACTTGTAGTACACCTTAGGGGAAGGTGAGTAGTATGGTGGTGGTGGAGAGTTATAAACGTATGGTGGTGGAGGAGATTTGTATTCTACCTTAGGGGACGGTGAGTAGTATGGTGGTGGTGGTGGGGAACTGTAAACATATGGTGGTGGAGGAGACTTGTAGTACACCTTAGGGGAAGGCGAGTAGTATGGTGGTGGTGGAGAACTGTAAACATATGGTGGTGGTGGAGACTTATAGTACACCTTAGGGGAAGGTGAGTAGTATGGTGGTGGTGGAGAGCTGTAAACGTATGGTGGTGGTGGTGATTTATATATTATTTTTGGTGAAGGAGAATAACATGGAGGAGGTGGTGGACATACACACACATGTGGGTGTGGTGGCGATTTGTAGTGAATTTTAGGAGATGGTGAGTAGTATGGCGGTGGTGGAGAGCTGTAGACATATGGTGGTGGAGGAGACTTGTAGTGTACTTTAGGGGAAGGTGAGTGGTATGGTGGTGGTGGGGAGCTGTAAACATATGGTGGTGGAGGAGACTTGTAGTGTACTTTAGGGGAAGGTGAGTGGTATGGTGGTGGTGGGGAACTGTAAACATACGGTGGTGGAGGAGACTTGTAATGTACCTTTGGAGAAGGTGAATAATATGGTGGTGGAGGCGAACTGTAAACATATGGTGGTGGAGGAGATTTGTATACAACCTTAGGGGATGGTGAATAATATGGTGGTGGTGGAGAACTATAGACATATGGTGGAGGAGGAGACTTATATTCAACCTTAGGTGACGGTGAGTAATATGGTGGTGGTGGTGGGGAACTGTAGACATATAGTGGTGGAGGAGACTTGTAGTGTACCTTTGGAGAAGGTGAATAGTATGGTGGTGGAGGAGAACTGTAAACATATGGTGGTGGAGGAGATTTGTATACAACCTTAGGGTATGGTGAATAATATGGTGGTGGTGGAGAACTGTAGACATATGGTGGAGGAGGAGACTTGTACTCAACCTTCGGTGATGGTGAGTAATATGGTGGTGGTGGTGGGGAGCTGTAGACATATGGTGGTGGTGGAGACTTGTAGTCTACCTTAGGAGATGGAGAGTAGTATGGTGGTGGCGGGGAACTGTAAACATATGGTGGTGGTGGAGACTTGTAGTCAACCTTAGGAGCTGGTGAGTAGTATGGTGGTGGTGGGGAGCTGTAGACATATGGTGGTGGAGGAGATTTGTATTCGACTTTAGGAGATGGTGAATAATATGGTGGTGGTGGGGAGCTGTAGACATATGGTGGTGGAGGAGACTTGTACTCAACCTTAGGAGAGGGTGAGTAGTATGGTGGTGGTGGTGGAGAGCTGTAGACATATGGTGGTGGAGGAGACTTGTAGTCTACCTTTGGAGATGGTGAGTAGTATGGTGGTGGTGGTGGAGAGCTGTAGACATATGGTGGTGGAGGGGACTTGTAGTCTACCTTTGGAGATGGTGAGTAGTATGGTGGTGGTGGTGGAGAGCTGTAGACATATGGTGGTGGAGGAGACTTGTAATCAACCTTAGGAGATGGTGAGTAGTATGGTGGTGGTGGAGAGCTGTAGACATATGGTGGTGGAGGGGACTTGTAGTCTACCTTTGGAGATGGTGAGTAGTATGGTGGTGGTGGTGGAGAGCTGTAGACATATGGTGGTGGAGGAGATTTGTACTCAACCTTAGGAGATGGAGAGTAATATGGTGGTGGTGGAGAGTTGTAGACATATGGTGGTGGAGGGGATTTATAGTCTACCTTTGGGGATGGGGAGTAGTACGGAGGTGGTGGTGGGGAACTATAAACATATGGTGGTGGGGGAGACTTGTACTCAACTTTTGGAGATGGTGAATAGTATGGTGGTGGTGGTGGAGAACTATAGACATATGGTGGTGGAGGAGATTTGTACTCAACCTTTGGCGATGGAGAGTAGTATGGTGGTGGTGGAGGAGAAGTGTAGACATACGGTGGTGGTGGGGACTTATAGTCTACCTTCGGTGATGGTGAATATGATGGGAGAGGAGGCAAGCTATACGTGAGTGGTTCATACGCTGCAACCATTGTTGCCATGATGATAACGCATAGAGCGTAAATGGGATGGGCTGAAGGCCCCATCCTAGAAGAAGATCTCATTGTGATTTGCCTTTTCTCTACCAACGCTTTACGTTGGTTAGTATTTCTCGTTTTGGTTGGTGTTATAAGAAATGGGGTCGTTCGTTTATATAGCAAAGTTTTTCTCTAAATCCAGCTCTACCTCCCTGTTATGGTCTCCATCAAACTAAATCATGGAAGCATGTCTACACGATGCTAGTATGAGACGTGCAGGAACGTTTAGAGAACGTCAACGAGACACTTTTATTTTTTTAATGACAAGTTGAAGACGAATTTTGTAAATCATGGATGCATCATTTGGTTTATTTATTTATTTACTTTCTTTGGTGACTCAGTTTCTTGGACGTGCATAATTTTGAATTGTTAATTGTTTCGTATGATGGTGAAGTCTGATGGTGGACTGGCACAGGAAGAATCATTGCGTTCAACTATCTATGAGAATTGGCATGAGGAAAAACAACATTGTCCATGATATGGTTCAATTTTTTTTCAGAAGCACACGGCCAAAGCTGGGTTCCGTAACAGCATTTGACTACACTATGTCTACTATCTACATACTTCCCATACTAGTCTCTCGAGCAATTTTACGGTTCTATTTCTTTCTTGTGTTTTTTGTTCTTTTGTTCGGTAACTTGTAAGGACCTCAATAAGGAACACTGTATCCATTTTCTAAATTAAATGAAAATATTTACCTAAAAATGTATACACTTCTGTTTATTTTGCCAGTCTAGAAATAATGTTTTAGAATTATAAACTTTGTTTTTTTTCTTTTTGTGAGAATACTCTACTTTGAAGATACTGTTTTCAGAAACTATTGAGAAATTAGTGTTTTGTCATTTCAAAATTATCCTTTTTAGAGACTGGCTTATGAATATTTATAAACCTTTTTAATACATCTAATCTATTAATTTAGGGTCTTATAATTTTATCTATTCTTAACAAGTCATAGTAGGACCACTTATAAATTAGGTAATATTACATATTTGATTATTTACATTAATAATAAACCAACTATAATATTGAATTTTATTTTTTTAATGAACAAAATCTGTTGAAAAATGAATCTAACAAAATCCTACTAACCTTTTAAATATTGTTTTTAAATAACACATTAATTAATTTTGTAATTAGTAATATACTATTATTATAAATCAATGTTAGTTAAATTGTTATTATAAAACAAGAAAAATAAAAACTCTATACTATTTTTATAAATTTATAATTATATTATGTATTATATTAAAAAAGAAATACTATATGCATTAAATATGACAAAATTATATTAAATAGGTAAAGTAACCTTTTTAAAAATTGTTTCATTTAAATAAATTATCACTCACATTAGAATGGATTAAAATCCATACAATATATAATATTATTATACAAAAATAAATTTACTAACATGGTTAAACTTTTATATCTACAACTATATATTGTCTCTTTTTTTTTGAAACTCTCAACAATATATTGTTTAAATTTTTTTATATAATAAATATATTAGTATATAAATATTTAAAAACTATTTTAATAGAAAACTATATAGCTTTAATTATTCATTTAAATATTAATGACAAATTAAATTTTATTTATAAATTAAATTTTTATTTTAATTATACAAAATCTGCTGAGAAATATATAAAAATATTACAAATATTTCAAATATTTTTTATATAATAATGTATTAATGTAGTAACAAAAAAGTTCAAAATTCATGTTATCTTCAAGACTCAAAAATAGTTTTGTCATTTTCCAATTTTTTCTTGACAAAATATAAAATTCTGAAATAAATATTCAAACTAAAATGATGATATTTGAAATTTTACCAAAGATAAAATCATATATAATAAATAATAAATTTTTGAAATGCAACACAAAAAAATAAACTATTTAAAAATAAAAGTAATCTAATATTTTGAAATATTAATTTAACAACAAAACATAATATCATAACATCCAAAATATCATATTTCAATATAATTTACTAAAATAATACAATAGATACTACTATGTATAAAAATTACTAAAGTAATAGGGAAATTTTAAAAAGACAGTGTATTTACTTATACATCACGTAAAAATACTAAAATGACATTTTTTAAAGTATTTTTTAAACACAACATGTAAATAAAAATTATCTTAAATATATACATATATATATCTTTCAATAATATAAATAAATAAAATTTAGAAATGTATTATATTTAAAATGTATAAATTAAAGAAAAAGATATTTTGAAGGAGATTCTTTGTTATTTTATGGTACCTAACTCAAAAATATAAGTTATTAAAAGTAATAACAAAGTAAAATTTATTAAAATCACTATATATTAATACTATCGAATAACAAATCTAACAATAATATTATAGAGGTACACAATATATAAAATTAAAATGAAATATATATATATATTTTATAATTGTAATAATATCAAAACTATACATTTATAAAATAAAAAATATCCGTACAGATGTGCGGGTCAAAATCTAGTTTTTATTAGTTGATGAGCATTATAGGCTTTTTCGGTCTTCATAACTACCCAACTAAAATTTAATATCTATTTTTATAATATTCCTCATAAACCTTATAAAACATGGAAATGTTATTTTATAATTTTCATTTATATATGTTAAGAAGTTTGAGTTTTTATAAATAAACCTATGAACATGTATAAAATAATATATTTAAAAATAAATAGAAAACATGGTATATCAAAAATGTATCACAAAAGTGGTATTTCTTCGAGACTTTGAAAATAAAATAAAAAAGAAAAGTAGTTAAATTGTCAGATGCTTTCAGAAGATATATATAGATATATAGATTCCTAAATCCCTATATATTAAAGAGAAAATGTTTTAAAGACCGCGTGGTTGTGATCGGGTGGTAAGGAGGCGAGTCTGAGATACAAACATGTTTCAGGTTCGATCCACCTGTTGCGCAAAACTAAGTCACAATTATCATGGTCATCTTACACGGATATGAGTCTATGCTTTAGGACCCATTTGCATACCCAGGGAGAGGGTCTATCCGTGGGCTGCACCTCCCTTGGGGATTAGTCTAAGCCCTTCCATAAGTCTGGGATACCCTAGGTAAAAAAAAAAAAAAAATTGTTCTAAATATATATTTGGAGTGTTGGACTAAATCTGTGGAAGCGTATAGTATTTTGCTATAGTCAATAGCTTAGTGAGTACTTTTCAGTTTTTACAGGTTAAATTAAATACCACGGTTACTCTTAATATATTTTTATATTGAATAAATATTACAAAAATTAGTCAATAAAAACCATAATAGAATAAATCTTATATCATTTTAATAGAATAAAAAATTATATGTCTGTTAATCTTAATATTTCTTACACAAATGTAATGTACTAGATAATTAACCGGATATTTGGGAGGATGTAAAATGTAAAGAATATTCAAAGATTGGAAGAAAATATATACTGCGGTTTTATGCTAATAAAAATCTGAAATCTAGAAACTTTTTAAAAGATATATTAAAGTGTTTTTTTTGGTTATAAATAAGACATTCATTTGATTTCATCTTTAAAAAAATGATTTTCAGTGTTATTTGACTAATATTCATATGTTTTATTAGCAGTATTTAAGCTTTTGCTCAACCACAGGCATTTACAGTTACAATAATTAAGTATTTAAATTAAAATCATACATCATAAATTTTGATGAAAATTCTTTTTGTTGGTTAAAGGATCATAATCTAATCTAATAACACGTAGAAACCAAAACGACTAGGAAGAAAAAGTAGTAGGTTCTGATCATCATTTTGCATTTTGGTTTAGGATATCCTTATTTATGCAAATATTTACAAAAATTACAAATACTTTAGTGGTTCATATACTGAAAGGATGAACAACATGTAAACAATAAGGTAACATAATATATATTTATAGTAGTTCCGTATATATAAATTGTTTCATATATTTATTTCTATAAAAAGTAACAATCATAATATATGAGATTTAGACTACCTAATATATATATATATATATATATATATAAAGAGAAAACAATCATTAAAACCTTGAACTTTCAAATTAAAGCCAAAATAATCTTCAATTCATGTTTGAGCCAAAAAAAATCTTCAACTTTCAAATATTGGCCGTTTTAACTATCATATTTTGTTGACTAGACCATTTAAAAAATCAGAATAATCAACTATTAAAATCCATTAAAAATAAACGTCTATTAAATCTCTAAATGATATCATTTTAAAAACAGATTAAAACATTAATCAAATAACGTCTTTTTGTTTATGTAAACACTTAAAGCATCTTTTGTGAAATCAGATCCCCACATCAACTTCATCTTCTTCACTATGGTTTCACGAAAGAGATGTTTTAAGTATTTACAGAAGCAAAATGACGTTGTTTGATCAATGTTTTAACCAGTTTTAAAAATAATTTTGTTTAGAGAGTTAATAGACGTCTATTTTTTAATCGATTTTATTGGTTGACGATGTAGGTTTCTTAAATGGCCGAGTCAACAAAATATGAGAGTTAAAATGACCAATATGTGAAAGTTGGAAATTTTTTTGGCTCACACATGAGTTGAAGGGTTTTTTTGCTTTAATTTTAAAGTTCAAAGTTTTAATGGTTGTTTTCTCTCTCTATATATGAGATTTAGACAGTTGAATATCACAAATAAATAAAAGGAGATGAAGTTGATTTTGAGTTAATGTTTAGGAATGAGATGCTTTAAGTGTTTACATAAGGAAAAAGATATCGTTTGATTGAAGTTAGAACCAGTTTTTAAAATGATGTCGTTTAGAGAGTTAACATGCGTTTTTTTAATTCATTTTAACAATTACTATTTGAGTTTCTTAAATGACCAAATCAACAAACTATGAGAGTTAAAACGAACAATATTTAAAATTTTAGGATTTTCAATGAAATTTTTTTTAGCTTTAATTTAAAAATTCAGAGTTCTAATGGATATTTTTTCTAAATAAAAGTAACAATAAATTAACACATAGACAAACTATCTCATTGATGCATCAATGTCATAAAAATGGAAAATGGCCCGTTGACATTCGCTAAACGTTCCTGCACGTCTCATATTGGAATCGTATAGACATGCCTCCACGACTTAGTTGGAAGGAGTCTAAAACAAGCAAAAGAAATTGTAGAGCTGGATATCTAGAAAAGCTTTACTATATAAAACACATGACCCCAATTCTTACAACACAAACAAAAATAAGAAAAAACTAACAAACATAATTAGGCATTCGTGGAGAAAAGGATAATCACAATGAGATCTTCTTCAAGGATGGGACCATCAGCCCATCTCAATTATGCTCTAGGGGTTATCATCATGGCAACAATGGTTGCTGCATATGAACCACTCACATATAGCTTGCCACCACTCCCGTCATATTCACCATCTCCTAAGGTAGAATACAAGTCTCCACCACCACCAAATGTCTACAGTTCTCCATCACCACCACCATATTACTCACCATCTCCAAAGGTTGAGTACAAGTCTCCTCCTCCACCATATGTCTATAGCTCTCCACCACCACCACCATACTATTCACCATCTCCTAAAGTTGATTACAAGTCCCCTCCACCACCGTATGTCTACAGCTCTCCACCACCACCCTACTACTCACCATCTCCTAAAGTTGACTACAAGTCTCCTCCACCACCATATGTTTACAGTTCTCCACCACCACCACCATACTACTCACCATCTCCGAAAGTTGAGTACAAGTCTCCTCCACCACCATATGTCTACAACTCCCCACCTCCTCCTCCATATTACTCACCATCTCCTAAGGTTGAGTACAAGTCTCCTCCACCACCATATGTTTACAGTTCTCCACCACCACCACCATACTACTCACCATCGCCAAAAGTTGAGTACAAGTCTCCTCCACCACCGTATGCCTACAGCTCTCCACCACCACCACCGTACTACTCACCATCTCCTAAAGTTGAGTACAAGTCTCCTCCACCACCATATGTTTACAGTTCTCCACCACCACCTCCATATTACTCCCCATCACCAAAGGTAGACTATAAGTCTCCTCCACCACCATATGTGTACAGTTCCCCACCACCTCCTTACTACTCCCCATCACCGAAGGTACACTACAAATCTCCTCCACCACCATATGTATACAGTTCTCCACCACCACCATACTACTCTCCATCTCCTAAAGTACACTACAAGTCTCCTCCACCACCATATGTTTACAGCTCTCCACCACCACCATATTACTCCCCATCTCCTAAAGTACACTACAAATCCCCTCCACCTCCATATGTTTACAGTTCTCCACCACCACCACCATACTACTCTCCATCTCCTAAAGTATACTACAAGTCCCCTCCACCTCCATATGTGTACAGTTCCCCACCACCACCACCATACTACTCACCATCCCCGAAAGTTGAATACAAGTCTCCACCACCACCATATGTTTACAGTTCTCCACCACCACCACCATACTACTCTCCATCTCCAAAGATAGACTACAAGTCTCCACCACCACCATATGTTTACAGTTCTCCACCACCACCATATTACTCACCATCTCCTAAGGTTGTATACAAATCTCCTCCACCACCATATGTCTACAGTTCTCCTCCACCACCATACTATTCACCTTCTCCTAAAGTACACTACAAATCTCCTCCCCCACCATATGTTTACAGTTCTCCACCACCACCATACTACTCACCATCCCCTAAAGTTCATTACAAGTCGCCACCACACCCACATGTATGTGTTTGTCCACCACCTCCTCCATGTTATGTTCATTCCCCAGAAACAATATACAAATCTCCTCCACCACCATATGTCTACAATTCTCCACCACCACTATACTATTCCCCATCTCCTAAAGTATACTACAAGTCTCCTCCACCACCATATGTCTACAACTCTCCACCACCACCACCATATTACTCTCCATCTCCTAAAGTAGACTACAAGTCTCCTCCACCACCATACGTTTACAGCTCTCCACCACCACCACCATACTACTCACCTTCTCCTAAGGTGTACTACAAGTCTCCACCACCATATGTCTACAGTTCTCCACCACCACCATACTACTCTCCATCTCCTAAAGTAGACTACAAGTCTCCTCCACCACCATACGTTTACAGTTCTCCACCACCACCATACTACTCACCTTCTCCTAAGGTGTACTACAAGTCTCCACCACCATATGTTTACAGTTCTCCCCCACCACCGTACTACTCACCTTCCCCTAAGGTAGAGTACAAGTCTCCACCACCACCATATGTTTACAACTCTCCACCACCACCTCCATACTACTCACCATCCCCTAAGGTTGAATACAAATCTCCTCCTCCACCATATGTTTATAGTTCTCCACCACCACCATACTACTCACCATCCCCTAAAGTAGACTATAAGTCTCCTCCACCACCGTATGTTTACAGCTCTCCCCCACCACCATACTACTCACCATCCCCTAAAGTAGACTACAAATCTCCTCCACCACCATATGTCTACAGTTCCCCACCACCACCTCCTTATTATTCTCCCTCTCCCAAAATTGAGTACAAATCTCCACCACCACCTTCATATTACTGAAAATCAGTAAAAGAGAGTCTTAACTAAGCTACTGAGTTTTATTTGATTTATATTTCTTTCTTTTTTTCTTCATACAACATGTATGCAATGTGTTTCATTTTCTTTTGAATGTGTATTAATAATTTGAGTACAACACTTTTTATATTTTGTTTCTTTTATTTAATTTGTGCAAAGTTTGCTTGCGGTTTGTTTATAGTCCCTGCACACTACAATTATGTATTTGTATTCTTTACATGTAGCTTTGCATAACTATGTCATCTGCTTAAGACAAGTTTTGTATACAGATTGCATACCTAAAATTTCATGGATGGTTTAAATTTATGTTGTAGTCAATTTCAAAAAACATGATAATGCGACAAAGTATAGCGCTTGAAAATTAACAAGAAATCTTTAACTTGACTACATAAGATACATTGAAACCGATGTTGTGGTATCAGGGGCATGCCTACCCTTTTGATTTTGAGGCACTGGCCTCAGGCCCTTTCTCATATCAGTTCATTTTGGTGCCCCCACATTTGTAGATTATGACACAAACAACGTGATAATATGGTTTCTTTTAATAACCAAACATCCATTTCTAATCTCTTTTGCGCTCTAACTTCTAATTTTTTATTAACGTTGAACACTTTTTTGTCTATGTAGAATTTAGGTTTGTAAATAACAAAACATATAATGTTTTCCATCTAATTATTAAATATTTTATAACGTTTTGTTTATTTGTTAACTTATATATTAAAATATTATTATTATACTAATATTACTATATATTATATTATTATTATCATTATCATTAAATTAAAATTAATTAGTTTTGCCTTACGCCCCTATTATGCTAAGCACGGCACTTGTGGTATACACTATAAAAGTACATGTGTTTCTTTTTTTTCATTCTATAAGTAGCTTTGTAGGCTTATTGGCTTAAGCTCCCGCTCGAACTTGTTACAATTGATCTTTTAATAATATATTAGATCTTCATCCGCAACCGGGTGAGTGTTTTATAACTATTTCAAATACAATAATTTTATAGTTTATATATTGTAATTAATCAATTGTTTACAGCCGTCACATGTATTTGTCGCTTTTATTATATATTTATCTTATTATATTTATATTTAGTTATTGAAAAAACTAATATATGCATGAAACAACATATTTTAAATTATTATATATTAAATTTATGCTCAATTATGATCCACTGATCTTCAAAGTTGAATTTCCTTTTAGCAATATTTTTATGTTTAATCATTTTAGATAATATATTATTATACTAACAAAAGTTTAAGATATGTCAATTTCTATACATGTATTATATAGTTTGTGAATGTTAAGTCATTCTATTATCGTATTATATTTTAACATAAATCTTTTATATTTATGAAAATAAAATTTATAAATTTATCAATTTAATATAACTTTATCATATTTAGTTCAATATAATAATTTTATTTTAACATGAATTGATATTATTATAAAATATATAAAAATAAAACAGAATTTTTATTTTTCATTTTATAAACGATAAATGAATATATATTGATGCATAATAATAGTTGATTTCTAATTATGAAATTAGTTTAAATATTTACATAAACTTTTTAAAATTTAAGATACTGTTAAAATATTTTTCAAAAGATTTGTAAGAATTTTTAAGAGAAATTCCTATGAAATGAAATATATAAATTTAATATAATTTTATCATATTTAGATCAATATAATCTTTTTAATACGATTGATTGTGATTACGTAATAAATAAAATAGGATAGAATATATATTTTCATTTTATAAAATATATTAATGTATAATAATATTTAAAACTAATTACAAAATTAGTGAAAATATTTACATATAATTTTAAGAAATTAAGATCTTGCTAAAATCTTTTAAACAGATTTGTTAGAATTTTAAAATAATTATTTATATTTAAAATTAAAAGATATCAAAAGATATTATAATCATCAATTAGAACATAATTTGTTTTATATAGAAAATCTCCTTGTAAGTTTGAAGTCTTTTCTTCTCATCATCTCACACTTCTTTGTTGCAATCTGAAACATAGAGCTAAGTTTCAGTCGAGCAGTTTTGGTTCTAGGAGAAACTAATGAGATAACTACTATATTGTTTAGGATAACTCCTATTTGGACTAAGATAATGATGTAACTTGTCCTGATTCTTATCATATTAGAATCTTCTTAGCTTGTATAAATACAGGCGATTGCCTAATGAATCAATAACACAAGTATTCTTTTACATTCTAAAGTTATTTCATGGTATCAGAGCAAAAGATCTGAAATCCCTAGATTTTGTTTTTTAAAAAACGGTGTTTCTTGACGTCCAAGAAACATGACCGATACTAATTCTTCTACTTCATCTACGATAATACCTGCAACAACTGCATATATCACTACTTCTCCAACATATTATCTTCATCCCTCCGATAACCCGAGTGCTCTCATCACCTCTGTTTTGCTGCGAGGAGACAACTATACAAATTTCGATCAATTACGAGTTTTTGGGTGTTTATGTTATTCTCACCGCAAAGCACGTGACAAAGATAAGTTTGGGAATCGAAGTCAACGATGCATATTTGTGGGTTATCCTTATGGCAAGAAGGTGTGGTCTATGTATGATCTCGATACTAAAGAATTCTTTGCAAGTCGTGACGTCGTGTTCTCTAAATCCAAGTTTCCAGGAGTTGATATTGATGACTATGTTACTCCGCCTCTTAACCACTACGATGCTTCTTTTGATGAATGGCTGCTTCCCGATACAGAATTCAGGGGGGGTCCGGAGCTACATACCGAATCAACAATCCGTCCTCTACTAGTAGAAATACACCAACTCCAGATTCTATCTCGCACACCACACCTACTAAAGAACTGGTAGCCGATACAATTCCAGTCATAGAAGTAGAAAGAAATACTACTTCGCTTACTGTTCCTACGCCATCTACAGATCCTCCTACACCATCGTCACCTCACAGAAACTCATGTGTACCAACATCTGCTCCTGCCGAATCATCTTCTCCAGGTATTCCAGAAATTCTTGGACAAGGACACAGACAAAAGACTCCATATATACTCCTTAAAGACTATGTCTCACACTCTGTTCAGACTACTGATAATAAACCCTCTCATGCTCTCTCCTCGCCTGATCTTGGTCCTTCACAAACGTCCTCAGGTACTACTCCTTATCCCATATCTAGCTATGTTTCTGACAAATTGTTTACACACAATCACCGAGTCTATATGGCCACTATTATTGCTGATGATCCTCCACGATCATTCAAAGAAGCAATAAAATTGAAAATATGGGTAGATGCAATGGGAAAGGAAGTTGACGCGTTTGAGACTACTGATACATGGGAAGTCACTACGCTACCACCAGAAAAGAAGGCTCTTGGCAATCAATGGATATATACCAACAAATATCATGTGGATGGCACACTAGAAAGACCTAAAGCTAGACTGGTTTTCTTGGGTAATCACCAAACCGCATGAGAAGATTTCAATGAAACCTTTGCTCCTGTTGCAAAACTCGCCTCGGTGGGTTTTATTCTGAAACTTGCAACATCTCTAAACAGGTATGTTCATCAGATGGACGTCCATAACGCCTTTTTACATGGGGATCTTGAAGAAGAAATCTACATGAAATTGCGTCAAGGTTTTACTTCTTCGGATCCAACCAAAGTTTGTCGACTCAAGAAGTCGTTATATGGACTTCGACAGGTTCCACGATGTTGGTATGCGAAGCTTACAAAAGCACTTACACAATTTGGGTTCTTTCATGATTACGCAGACTACTCTCTATTCTCCAATGTTCAGGGATCGGTTTGCATACATATATTGATATACGTAGATGACTTTATCATCGCATGTAATGATGCCACTGCTCTCCAAGAGTTTAAAGATTATCTACATCGCTGCTTCCATATAAAGACCTTGGCACGTTAAAATATTTTATGGGGTTCGAAGTAGCAAGGAATGCTACTGGTTTTTACATATCTCAGAGAAAGTATGCTCTCGACATTATAGCAGAAGCATGACTACTTGGCGCCAAACCATCTCCGGTACCAGTCGAACTTAATCATAAGCTTGCTAAAGCGACTGGTCCGCTTGCTAATGCACATCAATACAGACGTCTGGTGGGTCGTCTAATCTACTTGACAAACACAAGACCGGAGCTGGGGTATATTGTCCATATTCTTGCTCAGTTTATGCAGAAACCTTTATTGCCTCACTGGGATGCAGCTATCTGAGTAGTTAAATACCTAAAAGGTTGTCCAGGACAGGGGATATTTGTAAAAGCAAATAACTCTCTTCAGGTGAGTGCTTATTGTGATTCGGACTGGGGCTCGTGTCCTCTATCGTGCCGGTCTTTAAGTGCCTACATTATCTTCCTTGGCGATTCTCCTGGAATGTGGCGAACTAAGAAACAAGACTGTGTTTCTCTCTCGTCTGCTGAAGCCGAATACCGCGCCATGTCAGTCACTGTCAAGGAACTCAAATGGGTGAAAGGTCTTCTTCAATCTTTCGGCATTAATCATCCTACACCCATGAAACTTTATTGTGATAGTAAGCCAGTTCTTTACATCGCCTCTAATCCGGTTTTCCATGAACGCACTAAATATATCGAACGCGATTGTCACCATGTGCGTGATGCTCTTAAGGCTAAGCTCATCTCTACTGAACACGTCTCTTCAAAGAACCAGCTTGCGGACATACTTACTAAAGCCTTACCTCACCCCCAGTTCGAAGATCTCTTGACCAAGTTGGGTATTCACAATCTCACACTTCCAACTTGAGGGGGAGTAATGAGATAACTACTATATTGTTTAGGATAACTCCTATTTAGACTAAGATAATGATGTAACTTGTCCTGATTCTTATCACTGTTAGTTTTAATATGCTAAATTTAGTCAAATTTTCGTTAAAACCATAAAATCAAGTTTTCCTACAAAAACTATAAATTGATTTTTTTTTTCCATCAAAACATCAAAATCTCGTTAACTCATTGAAGCAGCAAAATCATGCCTTCCCGCAAAAATCCCGTAAAAACATGTTTTCATGCAAGAATCGTAAAATTAAGTTTTTAATGTCAAAGCCAAAAATTGTGTTTTTTGCTAGACCGTTAAATTTAGCGAATCTCACCAAAATCACCAAAATAAATTTTCCGCCAAATAGCAAAATTGTGTTTTTCACCAAAACTATATAAGTGTATTTTTTCTAAAGTCTAAACAATATTCTTATTTCTAGTCCCAAAATAATATTTGTTACTTAATAAATATTTCTTTTTTTGTAACACTTAATTATCATTTGATTATTATTATTGTTCATGGGTTCGTTTAATCCATTACCCAAATAAGGTTAAAACCATTTGGATATGTTTTGGATTGGTTTACTTATTTTGACATGCTTATATATATACTTATTTTTACCTATTTAATGAAATATTTTGGTCACCCTTATGTGTTACTCTCTTTGTTTTGCAAAGAGTGTACTTTAACATTTTTATACAAATTAAGAAAATTAGTAAGATTCATTTATGTTATTATCAATTACATCTATTTAACCAATAATATTTGAGATAAATAAAATTGTTTATACAATCAATGCGTTTTAATTAATGTTAAGCTTAAAGTTGCATAAAAATTCTAAAATAATAATCTATGTGTAACAAGAAAAGATATTAAAATGATACTATTTCAAAAACAGAGGAGTATTTATGATAAAAACTTTTTTATGCAATCCTAAAAAAAAACTCTTTTTATTTTACATCAAAGTAAATTTTGAATGATAAAAGTGAATTTGAATGATAAAAGAACTTTTGCTTTTAATTAAGAGAAAATAATTGATTATATCATGACATTTAATTTATCTTTTAGTAAAATATAGTTAAAAAAATATTGCATAATTTAATATTATCCTTAGGTGACCAAAATATGAGATAGTATACTAATAGTTTAATTGATGTAAACATATTTAACTAATTACTTATTTTATTTAATTTTATCTCTGTTTTACCAAATTCAAAATGACCTCATGCATATCCAAGACATACAAATATATACTAAGCCTATGATATTTATTATATTATTGTTAAAAATAGTCATTTAGGGTTTGTATAAATTCTATATTTAAAGAATTTTCCAAGCATAAATGTTTTCAGCAATAATTATTGTTTAAAAAGAAAAAAAATTGATCAAAATTTTGTTGTATGATCATCAAAAAAACAGGTCCAATTCAGTTTTAGTTCAATTCTGGGTTTTCAGGTAATTACGAATTTAGAAATAAAAATATCGGATAATTCAAAAAAATTTAAGTATTTTGAATAAAAATCTTTGTGTAATTTGTTTTTGGGTAATTCAGTTTATAAATAACACTTATAGGAATTTTGGTCATATGGAAACTAAATATAATTAATATTTGTAAGTATATAATTTGTCTTTTAAAAATTATGGCGCCTATTTGGTTTTTGGTTTGGTTTCAATTTTTTATTTTAAAGATATATGATCTTTTCGACTATTTATGAAATCCAATTCAATTTTGGTTTTGTTTTTTCAGTTTGGTACATTTCAGTTTGTGGTTCTGAATAAATATGCACAAAACCTATACACTGTCATATATAGAAATTTATTCTAAAAAAAAATTAATTTCAAAAACAAATCCGTATTTTCAAAATACCAATCAAAACCTAATAATTTTATTTAAAAAAACAATGTTGAGTTGGCCCAGTGATAAATAAATTATGGTTGTAACTTCCATCACTTGGGTTCAATTTACTGTGGAAAAAATTATTTATAATGTTTGAGTTCTCGATAAAAAAGTGAAACCACCTTCTTTTTTACCAAAAAAAAAAAATATTAAAAAAACAATAAAGAATACGCACAGGTTGAAACATAGTAGTCTTCGCTTATCACTGGACTTCGTTTTTTTCTTACAAAATATAATAATGGAAGCGCATTAAAAGTTTGCTAAGAAATGGAGGGTATAAGCGCAATATGTAGAAACCTTCTTTTTCAGAAAACCCAAAGCAAAATTATAACCGCCAAGTCTTAATAAAATTCCCCCCAAGATTTTTAAAATAATTCAAAACTCCCACCAAACTTCCAACTTTAAAACTCCCATCCCATTCAACTCTTACCAGATTTCGTTTCATCGCCACTCCTCCTCCTCCTCCTCCTCCTCGTCTCAGGTACTTATCTCTCTACGATCTGCGATCTGTTTACGATTCTCAACCAAAGCCCTCCAGATCTTGCGTTGTTTAGTGTAGTCTTCTTCTAGATTCTCCGATTCTTTTCAAATAGATCTGAAATTTTTCTAAGGTTTTTTCTTGGTAGGGATCTAGAAGTGAGGGAAAACCAATCGTGAGCGAGAACATGGCAGGCAAGGGAGGGAAAGGGCTCGTAGCTGCAAAGACGATGGCTGCTAACAAGGACAAAGACAAGGGAAAGATGAAGCCTATTTCTCGATCTGCTCGTGCCGGTATTCAGGTGATCCCCCTCGAACCCTAGCTTCTTGGGTTTCTTGAAATTCGGATCCTTTGATGGTTACAGGGTGTTAGAGAGTCTTTTTCTCTTGTGATTTGAATAGTAAAGCTGTTTCCTTTGCCATGTCTTACTTGCGTAGATGTGTGTTCTGATGTTATTACCCTCTAACCCTAGCTTCTTGGGTTTCTGGAAATTCGAATCCTTTGATGTTTACAGGGTGTTAGAGAGTCTTTTCTCTTGTGATTTGAATACTAAAGTTGTTTCCTTTGCCATGTTTATGTGTTTCTGATGTTTAACTTAGTTACTAAAGAGATATTCTGCAAATCTTAGCTGGTTCTGTATATCTTAGTATGCATTGCTGTTTTGTCATGTGTTTGGAGCACCCAAATCGTCTAGATAGTGTCTTAAAAGGCTCCAGAGACTCTGTTACCCAGAAGTTTACTTTCTGTACTCGTGAGGTCTTGTAAGTTTCGTTTGGGATTAGATCTGAAGGTTATACAGTTGTAATGAAATTGTTTGTTGTGTACTGTCACTGGAAGGTTAGATGATTATTGCAATGTTGGAGTCTCTTTTTTTTATTATTGTATAGTGTCTCACACTTGGATGCTGCTTCTTTTCTTATTTCAGTTTCCAGTGGGTCGTATTCATAGGCAACTCAAGACCAGGGTTTCAGCACATGGAAGAGTTGGTGCCACTGCTGCTGTTTACACTGCTTCGATTCTAGAGTACCTGACTGCTGAAGTTCTTGAGTTAGCTGGAAACGCAAGCAAAGATCTCAAAGTGAAGAGGATAACTCCAAGGCATTTGCAGTTGGCAATCAGAGGAGATGAGGAGCTTGACACGCTCATCAAAGGAACCATTGCCGGAGGTGGTGTGATCCCTCACATCCACAAGTCTCTTATCAACAAAACCACCAACGAGTGATATGTTTCTTAAAGCACTAAGTTTGTTTGATCTGCTAGTTAGTAGCTTATTCTGTTGAACTGCTTTCCTTTTTCTTAGTGTTGCCTTTTATTGGACATCTTCAGGTGTACATGAGTTAATTTGAACTCCTTTATGCTTCTCGTTTGAACAAATCTTGTCTTTTTGCATACTCTTGTGGTTTTGCTCTAATTAAACTCATCGTCTCCTTTCTTTCCCACAAAACATACACTTAGCCCTGCTGTTTTTATCCGGACCGAACCGAAAATTTCTGGTTTTAGGTCAGTTTCGGTTTAATTTGGTATGATATTCAAAAATATTTTTTTTTGATTCGATTTGGTTTGGTTTACAATCAAATTTTTTTTTTTTAAATGAAAAACTAAATGTTTATCGAATTAACCAAACCGAATTAACCGAATTAACCGAACAAACTGAACTAACCAACCAACAACAAAACATCACTCATCATCAACCTCTTCTCTGATTTGTGTTTGGAGATCTTCTTTGTACTCTTCAAACGTGCCTTCGAAGAAAGACACTGTTCCATCTTCCACAACCCAAATCTGACTCTTCTCCTCATCCTCACACACACGTGATATGAGTCTTGAGTCGTGACTCACCAGCACAACTCCTCCACTGAACTCATCTAATGCATCTGCCAAGGCATCTATACTCTGCATGTCTAAGTGATTCGTAGGCTCGTCAAGAAGCAAAATGTGTGGCTTGGACATTGAGATTGAGGTGAACACAACTCTAGCTTTTTGTCCACCAGAGAGTTGGGCGATTGGAGATAAGTGGTTGTTACTTGGTAGGCCAAACTTGCCTAGCTTCGCACGTACCGCCTCTTCTGCTGGAATACGTTTCTCTTGGTTTGGATGAAGACGGAGAAGATACTGAACCGGCTTTTCATCCATTGTTAACAAGTCAACAAAGTGCTGAGAATATCTACCAATCCTCAGCTTTTGGCTTCTTCTCACTTCACCCTCTGTTGGAACTAAGTCACCAGCAAGAAGGTTCAAGAGAGTAGACTTGCCAGCTCCGTTGGGCCCAACTATAGCCACCCTTGTACCCATATCTATCCCTACATCAACATCTGAGAGCTTGAAATCTGGCCTGTCCGGGTAGCAGAAGCTAACCTCCAGCAACTGAAGAAGAGGAGGAGTGAGCTCAGTTGGTTCTGGAAAATGGAACTTCACGCTATAATCATACCACTTACTCGGAGCTTCAGGTGCTGTGCCATCTTCATCCACCGTCTTACCCTTTGCCTTGCTCTTGGATGCTTCTTTCGTCGCAGCAAACTTGGCCTTGTCCTTTACCTTCTCCTGTTGAGCACGCTTTCCACATCTCTTAGCTGCTTTAACCTGTTTATCGTAAATCTCAAACTTCTTGTTCATCTCCTTGCGTCGCTGCTCATAACCAGTTTCGAAACCATCGAAGTTACCACGATAGAAGTGGAGATTCTTGCCATGCAAATGTATTATATCCGTGCAGACAGTGTTGAGGAAGTCCCGGTCATGTGAAACAACAACCAAAGTCTTCTTCCAGAGACACAAGTACTCTTCTAACCAGAGAACAGCTCTCAGGTCGAGATGGTTGGTGGGTTCATCCAACAACAAAAGAGTAGGTTGCACAAACAAAGCTCTGGCTAACGATATTCTCATCCTCCATCCACCACTGAACGACTTAGTTTCACGCACTTGCATATCTTTGTTGAAACCTAACCCCGCGAGAATCTTGGACGCATGTGCTTCTGCAGCATCTGACCCCAGCATCTGTAGCCTCTCATACAACTCAACAAGCTTTTCTCCAGTATCATCTTCCCCACCATTTGAATTCTGCAGAGCTTCAGCTTCTTCTCGTAGCTTAACCAACTCTTCATTAGCAGAAACAACTGCCTGCAAAGCCGTCTTGTCATCACCAACCACCTCTTGCTCAACGAGAAGAAGATCAATTCTTGGGAACTGGGATCTTCCTCCAAGCTAAGAGCTTCAACAATGTAGACTTCCCCATCCCATTAGGCCCAACCAATCCATACTTTTTCCCATGTGAGATCTTGACAGTTGCCTCCTTCAAAAGCACTTTACCTCGAACAGAGACTGAAAAAGACTCAACGGTTATATCTTTAACATTAGCATCAGCAGTGTCTTCTCCTTCAAGCACACAGGTCTTGCTTCCAATAACAACAGTGAATGCATCACGGTCGTCCTGCTCTGTAGCCTCAAGAACTTTGTTTTCATCAAACTCCTTTTGGGTTTCTTTAGAAGAATCTTCCCCATTTTGCTTCTCCTTCTTCTTAACCATTTAAGCCAATGTAGTATCTCTGACATAAGACATCAATCAAAATCATGCAAAGTTTCGTGTTTTTTTCTTTTTTTCTTTCTTAGCATCGGTTACATACATCTATCGACGTGAAATAAAATCAATACAGACATAATCCATGTAAAGTTGGGTTCTTTTGCAGATCTCTATATACACAGCGAGCTGTATCAATCATTCACATTGAGATTGGAGAACAACCTGAGAGATGCGAAAGGAGAAAACTTTCTCCGGTCTGGTCCAGAGAGAGAGAGAGAGAGAGAGAGAGAGAGAGAGAGAGAGAGAGAGGGATTAGGGTTTTCGTAACCCTTTTTGTAAGTTTTAAGAGTAGTACGGCCCAAGTCACCTTAAAACTCAGCGTTCTCACCTTAAATACCAAATCGGGGAACTTTAATCGGACTGTTAATTAATCGGCTGCCTGTGGGTTTATTTTGATTTTTTTTTTTAAACATTCTGACCTGCGAGTAGGGATGGCAAATGGGTTATCCCGCGCCTGTTTGTCCCGCCCGCTGCGGGCTTCACTTTTTTGGGTTTTTGCGGGTCATCCCGCTGCAGGATGCGGTCCCTTAAAGCCATGACCAAACCCGCCCCGCCTACTACATGGGCTTTTGCGGGTCAGCCCGCGGGACACTATATAAACAAGCTAAATTGATATTGGTCGACCATAAGCAGACTTTATCCCTTCAACAAAGTGCATTTAACTTCAATTCCCTGCATAAACAATTCACAACATTTGCAATTCTTCTCAGCAAGTAGAACATTAACAACTTGTCGTTAAAGAAAACAAGTTAGAAAAACAGAACAAGTCAACCAAACAATTACAGAAACATTGCAAGTCAATAAACCATCACGATTTATATAGCATACAAAGCAATCACAATCACAAGCAAGCCAAGCTCTTTTAGTCACTCATGGTCATACAAACTACACCCATCTGGAGGTATACAAATTTGTACAGTTCCCGAGAAAGTGTTTACAAAGGAAACATGCAATACATCAGTAACTCTTCTCATCAACCTCACCAGATTAACTCTAATGAAAGAGACTTCAAGCTATAGAATGGGTTACAATTAATTTTATAAAACCTTAACAATAAAAACTAGTATAGGAGATGAACCTTGATTGACAAAGTAATAAAGAGATAAGACATATGCACAGAAAAACTGAACATTTGAAGCAAACTAGAAAAGCTCCAAACGATTACAGTAAATATTTACACTTACATATACAAAAAAGAAGATCCAAACCTAAGAAGAATAAAAAAACTGATCTTGGAGATCGGCATATGAAGTAGAATCACCATCGGAGGCTGAAGGAACCATTGCCAAAGTTCATTTGATTTGTCGGTGAAGCTCCTCTACTGCAAATTGAAGACAAAGGGATAACCGAAATAAACATCAGAACTCGACTCGCCATTACCGTAGGTTCTTCAGGTTTGTCGCCTCTCTTTCTCTCTTGTTATTTTGCAGGTGAACAGTCAAAATGAAGAACGTTGCAGGTTCTCATTGTCCCGCAGGCCAAATCCGGCCCGTCCCGCACAAGCCCAATCCCGCACAAGTCTATTCCCGCGAGGCCCGCTAACATACGGGTCTGGATTTTACCTGCCCAAACCCGCCCCGCACCAAGTCTTTTTGGGCTAGGCCCGCGGTACAAGGTCTTATTTGCCATCTCTACCTGCGAGTATATTTTTTGACATACGCTTAAAAACGCAGGGTTAATATTTTTTATTAAAAATTATTTTACGTAATGAAAATTATGATTTTTGATAAATTATATATTTATTTATTTTACGAAATTTATCTTAATTTTTTTTATCTGATTTGTTTTTGTTATTTTAAATAGGACTAAATTTTTGAAGATTCCAAATAATTCTGATCCATATTATGATTTTGTTTATTTAACCTGTTGTTATACTTATTTCACACTGATTTTATTTTAAATATTTTAATTTAAATAAATATTTATATTTTTAACCTACTCTGTATTGATGAAATTTATTTTTTGTATTTTATTTTTTTCCATAGTTTTATTAAATTTAGTTTATATGATTTTTTTTTTAAAAAAATGGAACTATTTTTTAAGGATTTGAGATTATCAGATCCGTATTATGGTTTTCTTGATTTAATCATTTGTTATTTCAACTTGATTTATTTTAGTGGTTTAATTAATAAATATTAAACAAATATAAATAATAATTATTGATAAATAATTAATGAGTCGTGAAATGGTTAAATCTTAAAAGTACTATTTATACCTTATTATTATTAGAGGAACTGATGTTTAACATAAAATTATTAATATAGATAATAATTATTAACAAATATTAAATTAACTGCTATTATTCTAATTATTTCATGAATTTTAATTTATATTTATTTTTATACTCATATATAAAATATATTTGTGAATTCTTATTAGTATAAATGAGAGTTAGGGTTTCCTAGAATATAGGAAATAAAAAGGGAGGTTATAAATTAAACGCATAAAATTAATTTATTAATAGAATAAATAAATAATTAGACATAATATGTATGAAGGTGGTTATGGTTATTTAGATGCAGTCATAAAATAATTAGTTGGACTAAACATATATCAATAGGTCATGTTTCTAATTTAATATAATAGATTATTTTTTTACTCATATATAAAATATATTTGTGAATTCTTATTAGTATAAATGAGAGTTAGGGTTTCCTAGAATATAGGAAATAAAAAGGGAGGTTATAAATTAAACGCATAAAATTAATTTATTAATAGAATAAATAAATAATTAGACATAATATGTATGAACGTGGTTATGGTTATTTAGATGCAGTCATAAAATAATTAGTTGGACTAAACATATATCAATAGATCATGTTTCTAATTTAATATAATAGATTTCATTAAAGATGAAGACTAGAACAATGTAGCATTGGTATCACACAGAGCGAGTTTTGCAAAAGAGTCTGTAATTAAGTTTTGAGATCTAAGGATGTAAGAAAACAGAAGTGAAATAAAAAACGAGGATAGAAACTCGATATCAGTGAGAACTCCGTAAAGCTCCACCTGATATGACTTCGAGTTGATAGCTCTAATGAGCCATTGAGAGTCGGATCGAAACCAGACTTTGGAGAGAAGAGTTTACTTTGCCGCCATGAGAGCTTCACACAAAGCAAGTGCTTCAGCCATTAGAGGCGATGAGACAATAAGGAGAGTTTTGGAACTATACTCCGTCACGTCCGAACTATAGTTTATGAAGGTCCATCCTAGACCAGCAGCCCCTATTTCCTTTGACCAGGCTGCGTCTGTGTTGCACGTGACATAGAGAGAAGAAGTTCTAGTCTGTTCTGAGAACAACTTCAACTTTTCTTGCGAAGGTTAGGTGTGATGTTGTGCCATTTGCTATTCACGGACTGCAGAGAGGGCATTAGAGATGGTAGTGTTTGCAGACAACCGCGGTTTTCGAAAATCAGGTAGTTCCTTGTGGTCCAGAGAAACCAGCAAATCCATGATGATATATGCACTATCAAGCCAGTAGGGGGAAGACAAACCAAGGCCTGTGATTCCTTGATGGCTGGCGCTAGGGAGAAACGTGATGCAGTAGTGAAAGATTGTTTGAGAGTTGCTAAAAGCCTTACTTGGATAGCGAATGGGCAGTGGAAGAACATATGAAGCGCTGTTTTGGTTTCTCCACAGTGGCGACAAGTAGAAGCAGTGGATAGCTCCCGTAAGGCGAGAGTTGGCCCCAATGGGGAGAGCTCCGCGACACAATTTCCAGAGAAACAACAACATTTTTGGTGATGTATTGACAAACCAAACTGATTTTTGCCAGTCGAGTGTTTCAGTGAGTGGTGGCTATGCAATATGACTCCCCTGCATCTCTTTCAAGGCCAAGTACCCATATTTCACCCGAGGTCTGGTTGAGACAGCTTTCCCTTTCTCTTCAGCTGTGAAGCGCGTCATGGTTGCTACACTCAAGGTTTGGTATAGCTATGCTACACAACAGAGACTTGTAACCGAGGAAACTTATATATGGGGACCGGAGCAAGGGGGAGCAGAGATTGAGCTTGAAGTATTTTTGAAGCTGAGGATTGTAATATAGGAGACCTGTATAAATGGAGGGAGACGGAAGCAAGGAAGACAAGCAGTGAGTTTTGAAGGTGTCTTGCAGCCGGGATCTCGTGCTGAAGTTGCTTGTGGTGACATGGATATGTAGTAGCGAGACAGTGCAGAAGCAGTGAGGGTGGAAGTATCGAGAGCAGAGACAGTGCAGAAGCAGTGAGGGTGGAAGTGTCGAGAGCAAAGAACAATGTGAGCAACAGAGCAAGAGGCCCCAATGGTTACCAAGGAAAGCGCGGAGGAGAGACCGGTAGAGCCCTTTAGAGGAGTATTGTCGACTCTAAAGGCTTCTTCAAAAGGGAGCTTGAGCTTCTTGGTCCATGGTTTAGGATGAAGAGAACCAATGGTGTTGTTGGTCACGAGTTTCAGTGTTCATGGCACCTTCATACCGGTGGAGAGCGGTAGACCGGCGTTAAAGTCTTGCCATTGGGATTTCCGATTTTTAAAAAATGTTCAAAGGGAAAAATTCGACAAGGTTGGTGAGGCGTCAGAAGAGTAGACAAAAGTCAACTTTCCAAAAATGGTAAGTAACCAGTGGGTGATGAGGGGGCAATGGTTTTAAACCAGAGCGTAAAGACCAGTGTTGGTTTTCAGGGCAAAGAAAAAAAATATTCGCTTCAACTAAAACTATTTTAACGATTTACAAGCCTTTATTTTTTTATTAATAAGAAACAATTATTCGGGCCTTTGAAAGCCCACTAACAAATTGACTCAATCGAGTAACCATAATATCTATAGAATTTTGATATCATCGTCTTTCCTTTAAGTTATCTTTTTTAAAAAGAAATCTTTATTTTTTTTTTAACGCTGGATAATTCTACGGATGAAAATTCTACATATCTTGGATTCACGCTTGACGATACTCCTTGTACCGTGCTGCAGATCTCTTGTAAGCTTTTTCCATTAATTCGCATAATTCAAGCTTGACGATACTCCTTGCACCATGCTGCAGATCTCTTGTAAGTCTTTTCTCCATTAAATCGTATAGTTCCGCCTTCTCCGAGACTCAGAACCCATACCTCATGGTGTAAAAATATTAGTGAACCCTTAGTTAAACCATTGGACGACTTCCACAAAAGAAATCTTTACTTTATTTATATCAAATTAATGTAACTGATTACATAAACATAAATTACAATAATCATGTTGTTAAAAAGAACATCAAATAGAGACAATATTAACACATTACTTCCTAACTCATTCATAAAATCATCTGATTTGCTAGATTTCTCATTTTCGTTCTTATCTTTCTTAGGACTCTCAACTGTTGTGAGTAAATGTCTTTTTGTCTCTAAGTAAATTATAGAATACGATCTATCTGTTACATCGTACATGTCCCAATCACTTCCGTTGCAGGAGATAACATACTTCGTTGTAACTGTTTATGGCATTGGAATTTCTTCGCTTTGAAACCGATACTTATGTTTAAGGAATGCAGGTCGAATAAACAAACTGAAACATGTCTCATGTTTTCTTCACCCTAAAACATAATACTTAGATAAGTGGTATAGCCGTATAGGGAAATACATAGGTTATGCTTCATATTGTGTCATGTCATTAACATATTACGCATAGATGATAAAAAACACACGATGGCTGAATCGTCCAAATCTTTTTTTTTTTAAAATCAAATATAAAGGAGTTTGAGTTTGTCTAAAATCCTACATATGAGAATAAGTCAGTGGAATATCACAAAATATATATAAAAACTGACAAGAGAAATAAAAAAAATGAAGACACTAGCTCAATGAACCAAATGATGCTTCCATGATGTACACAATCGTTCTTGAACTTGTCATTAGAAATAGAAAGTTGCGCTCGTTGACGTTCTTTGAACGTTCCTGCACGTCTCATCAAATTAGAATCGTGTAGTCATGCCTCCACGATTCTGTTGGATGGAGTCCAAAACAGGGAGAGAAATTGTAGAGGTGGGTTTAGAGAAAATCTTTGCTATATATAACCCATGACCCAATTTCTTACAACACAAACCAAAACAAGAAAAACTAACCAACGTAGTTAGGCGTTGGTAGAGAAAAACAAAATCACAATGAGATCTTCTTCAAGGATGGGGACTTCAGCCCATCTCATTTACGCTCTAGGTGTTATCATCATGGCAAATATGGTTGCTGCCTATGAACCAAGTACATATAGCTTGCCACCACTCCCGTCATATTCACCATCTCCTAAGGTAGAATACAAGTCTCCACCACCACCATATGTTTACAGTTCTCCACCACCACCTCCTTACTATTCTCCATCACCAAAGGTAGACTATAAGTCTCCTCCACCACCATATGTTTACAGTTCTCCACCACCACCACCATACTACTCACCATCTCCGAAAGTTGAGTACAAGTCTCCGCCACCACCATATGTCTATAACTCTCCACCTCCTCCTCCATATTACTCACCATCTCCTAAGGTTGAGTACAAGTCTCCTCCACCACCATATGTTTACAGTTCTCCACCACCACCACCATACTACTCACCATCGCCGAAAGTTGAGTACAAGTCTCCTCCACCACCATATGTTTACAGCTCCCCACCACCACCACCGTACTACTCACCATCTCCTAAAGTTGAATACAAGTCTCCTCCACCACCATATGTTTACAGTTCTCCACCACCACCTCCATATTACTCCCCATCACCGAAGGTAGACTATAAGTCTCCTCCACCACCATATGTCTACAACTCCCCACCTCCTCCTCCATATTACTCACCATCTCCTAAGGTTGAGTACAAGTCTCCTCCACCACCATATGTATATAGTTCTCCACCACCACCACCATACTACTCTCCATCTCCTAAAGTACACTACAAGTCTCCTCCACCACCATATGTCTACAGCTCTCCACCACCACCATACTACTCTCCATCTCCTAAAGTACACTACAAATCCCCTCCACCTCCATATGTTTACAGTTCTCCACCACCACCATACTACTCTCCATCTCCTAAAGTATACTACAAGTCCCCTCCACCTCCATATGTGTACAGTTTCCCACCACCACCACCATACTACTCACCATCCCCGAAAGTTGAATACAAGTCTCCACCACCACCATATGTCTACAGTTCTCCACCACCACCACCATATTACTCTCCATCTCCTAAGATAGACTACAAGTCTCCACCACCACCATATGTTTACAGTTCTCCGCCACCACCATATTACTCACCATCTCCTAAGGTTGTATACAAATCTCCTCCACCACCATATGTATATAGTTCTCCTCCACCACCATACTATTCACCTTCTCCTAAAGTACACTACAAATCTCCTCCACCACCGTATGTTTACAGTTCCCCACCACCACCATACTACTCACCGTCCCCTAAAGTTCATTACAAGTCGCCACCACACCCACATGTATGTGTTTGTCCACCACCTCCTCCATGTTATGCTCATTCCCCAAAAACAGTATACAAATCTCCTCCACCGCCATATGTCTATAATTCTCCACCACCACCATACTATTCCCCATCCCCTAAAGTATACTACAAGTCTCCTCCACCACCATATGTCTACAACTCTCCACCACCACCACCATACTACTCTCCATCTCCTAAAGTAGAATACAAGTCTCCTCCACCACCATATGTTTACAGTTCTCCGCCACCACCATACTACTCACCTTCTCCTAAGGTGTACTACAAGTCTCCATCACCATATGTCTACAGTTCTCCACCACCACCATACTACTCACCTTCCCCTAAGGTAGAGTACAAGTCTCCACCACCACCATATGTTTACAACTCTCCACCACCACCTCCATACTACTCACCATCCCCTAAGGTTGAATACAAATCTCCTCCTCCACCATATGTTTATAGTTCTCCACCACCACCATACTACTCACCATCCCCTAAAGTAGACTACAAGTCTCCTCCACCACCGTATGTTTACAGCTCTCCCCCACCACCATACTACTCACCATCTCCAAAAGTAGACTACAAGTCTCCTCCACCACCATATGTCTACACTTCCCCACCACCACCTCCTTATTATTCTCCTTCTCCCAAAGTTGAGTACAAATCGCCACCACCAGCTTCATATTACTGAAAATCAGTAAATGAGAGTCTTAAATAAGCTGCTGAGCTTCATTTGTTTTTTTATCTATTTTTTCTTGATACAACATGTATGCAATGTGTTTCATTTTCTTTTGAATGTGGATTTATAATTTGAGTATAATACATTTTATATTGTGTTTTCTTTTATTTAATTTGTGCAAAGTTTGCTTGTGGTTTGTTTATAGTCCTTTGCACATTACAATTATGTATTTGTATTCTTGACATGGTAGCTTTGGATAACTATGTCATCGGCTTAGCACGAGTTTTTTATATGGATTGCATACCTAAATTTCATGGATTGTTTAAATTTATGTTGTAGTCAATTTCAAAAACATGATAATGCAACAAAGTATAGCGCTTGAAAATTAAAAGAGAAATTCCCTTAGATAGCCTCTTTTAGTTTGTTTGTCACAAAAATAGCTTTTAAGTAAGAAAGTGACCAAAATGTTTTTTTAGAAGCTAAAAAATTCATTTATATTCATTTATACCCCTAGGGTTAACTAATTTGGACTTTAGGGTTTAGAGTAAAGGGGTGGGTTTGGGGTTAGGGTTTCAAATTTCAAAAAAAAAATTAAAAAAAATCAAAATTTCAAAAAAAAATAGTCTATTTTGGTCATTTTATTTTTTGAGGACTATTTTTGTGACAAAAACTTAAAAATGGCTATTTAAGAGAATTGCCCAAATTAAAAGCAGTAAATGCAAGTTTTAAATAAGCTACTGAGTTTTATTTGATTTCATATTATTTCTTTTTTTTCTTGATATAACATGTATGCAACTTGTTTCAGTTTGGGTACGATACCTTCATATGCTGTGTTTTCTTTAATTTAATTTGTGCAAAGAGTGCTTGCGGTTTGTTTGTAGTCCTTTTCGCATTGCGATTATGTACTTCTATTTTGACATGACAATGTTGGATAACTATGTAATCCTCTTTGCATGAGTTTTCTTAAATAGATTGCATAACTAAATTGCATGGATTGTTTTTTTTTAGAACAATTGCATGGATTGTGTAAAATTCTATTGTAGTTTTGTTTGATTTGTTTTGAAATGAGTTTGATTTGATGTCGTCTTTAATCTACTTTTAGAACCACTTATCTTTATTAGTAGGGGTATGCACAATCTAATAATCAAATTTTTAGACGTATTCGTGATTTGATCCGTTTCGTATGAGTAATCAGTTATCTTATTCGATTTGATTTGTAGATATTCATATATTCGGTGTCCGAATATCTAAACTTCTATATATTTTTAACCGGATATTCAATTTGTTTCGTACAAATAAAATAAAGAATTATTTTTAAAATCAAAATAATAAAAATAATAATATTATATTATAAAAATAGAAAAAGTTATATACTTTTAAAAACTATAATAACTAAAATAATAAATTTAATAAATAATTTTTTTTTGTAAAACTTACATAAAATATAGCATTTATATAATTTACATATATTATATTTTTTAATATATACATGTATATATGTATTTAGCGGATCAAATCAAATATTAGTTTCTAGAAAGATTATTATTTGTGATTTGTTTTGTTTCTTATGGATATATTGCATATTAATATTTGTTTTGACTTCATAGCACTAACGAGAGTAAAGAGCAAGGTGATTTTGATGAGTACGGCCGGGCTAACATTGGTACTTGGTAGCTTTGATGATCTCCATCGAATGTTCAGGTAAAGCTTGTTCATAAGTACTAGCTTCTTTATCTCATTTGTGCAAGATTATTTGAAAATTTGTGAAGCTGCTTCATCTGTAGAATGCTGTGTTTTGATCATTTCTAAGTGAGCTATATGTTTCTTAACATCAAAGATAATTACTACTAATGGTTAGTTCACGCACATCGGTCTCTATCTAACACAATATCCTAAAGATAGCAGTCTCAGCGGTGCAGATGAGTTACGATCATCTTCTAAAGATGTATCCAATAGTCTATCAAAACTGCTACCATCAATTTTGGACTCTCAAGATCTAGGATTGGATATTAGAACTGAGTTTGAGCAACAAGAGACGAAAAGTCAATGGCCCCTCATCCCAAAGTGTGCCTAGTGTACGTGTAACCCCAAAATCTGAGCAGTATCATGAGCATAAGGGTCAAGCCTCACTTGAGGACCAGGTACTATGCGCAGAAGACTGCTTCACATTGCTCACACGTTTATGATAAAAGTGAATGAAAGGAAGTGTGTTGTATAGTTTCAGGTAGCATTAGCTTTGTCTTCAAGATTCTTTAGTATTGAGTCTTACTTGTTTCATTTCAGAGGACACTGTCCAGGAAATCACTTGGGAAAAGTGTAAACTGGTTGGCACCGTCACGATCCTCAAGGGTTTGGGTCATCACACCATCTACCAAACCAATAAATGGCTACTTCTGGTTTTGGTAAACATACAAATCCATATTCTACTGTGCCTGTAATCTCAGCCGTCCAACGTCCTGATGTAAAGAACCAGCTGAATGCATCCTTCCTACAATCCTGCTACTGCTATCTCTGTAAACATGGTAACAGATTTCTCTGCAAAACCTTCAGCCACAGGAAAAACTAGCAAAACTGAGGCATAGACAGCAAATAGAGGAAATGATAGCCATTCAAAGACAACAGCAGCAATTTCGTCATCAGGTTCTTGTAGCAGATCAATCCATTACTCAGAACTGTTGTCAAGATAAAACTAATCTTCAAGGGGTAACTGCAATGCCTTCCTTTGATTCTGGCAACTTTGCTGCTGCTGCTGTTTATAATTCATCAGAATTATCGGTTCTTTATCGGCTTCAGGGTGTTGTAGAAAAGGTACTCAGATGGTTGGTTGGTTTGTTATGTTATAAAAAGGCAAAGCCTTAATCCTACAGTACTTTGTAGGTGGCCTTTATGTTGGGAGTGAGTAACTAATACTCCTTATTGACCTGCAGTTAGATATGGAAACAAGGACTTGTATATGGGATAGATTATTACGGTTGGCTGATAGCGCAGGTCAGAGACATCTCAATAGTGATACAGCCCACAGTAATAAGACTAGCCAAGTTATTCCTGAAGAAAAATCCAGATATAGGTAAGCAAATTTTATGCAATTTAGATCATCTAAGCCACATACCGTTTGTGAATGTGGGTAACTTTTTATTATACAATACCAAGTTCATATCACAGTGAGAACTAAGACTGATGAAGTGTGAGATAGGAGGTTCTGCATGCGGATTCTCTGTATTATCGTACGTTCTTTGTTCTGAACGAACCAGTTTTACGCAGCAAGGACCATATGGATGCTGCAAGCATATACATAAACACTCTTCTATGTGCTGTCATAATTCTTACAGATGTGCGGTGATGCAAGACACAGAAACAGTGACCAATCCAACAGACAGAATCGTGGCTCATTTGCTCTATCATAGGCCTTTTGATATATCAGCTGTAAAGCATATGGAAGGACCAGAATCTCCCGCTTCTTCTAAGATGAGAACTGAAGAAAAAGGGGACTTTCCTGAATGCAGCACACGAGAGAGTGGCATAAATAAGCAGAAATCAAAAGAGGAAGAAGCTATACCTGCAACAGGTTCACTTGCTAAATTTAGGGAATGCACCCAACTATGGATCCAGTAGTACTGTTGGTGAGAGAAGCTTGTAGAAACGTCCCAAGGAAACCAAAAAAAAGTTGTGAAATGTAGATTGATAGAGGTCATATATTTATTTATTGTTACTCAGGTGCTGATTTTGTCATCAATCAGTTTAGGTTGCCGTGTTCAGCAGAGTAGGCAACATCTCTCTGCATCTCTTGGAACAATCTCCTCTTAACTCATGTGAAGCTCTGAGTATTTGGAATTAGATTTTTTTTTCTACTTGTTGAGAACCTCTTTGTAATTACACGTACCTCACTACATTCCGAAAAACTTTTGTTTCTTTGCTCTAGTTTTTCCACCAAATTCAAGCTCTTATTACAATTGAAACTAAAGTACTATAGTCTTAAGCAACAGTCTATTATCATCAGAAGATAAATGTCTCAAGCTGCAATGAATCTGCTTGTTCTTCAGACGATGCATCTGTATGTGACGAAATACCCAACAGGCTCTTTGCTGTATGTAATCTTCGCTACCTGACCCTTCTTTAACCCATGGTATCTCACGAAACTGTCCTTCTCCTTCAAAAAGGGAATCTGAAAACAAAAAGAAAATCCACTAAACACACACAATACAAAAAGGTGAGAAGAAGCTATGTGCAGAACTGAGCCAGACCTGTTTATCCTCAAGCGAATGCTCACTCATCAACTTTTCTTTCTCCTCTTTGGTTAAAATCTCAATCTTTGGCTGTCCAGTGTGCTTTGTGATGTTGACCAACAAATCTCCTATCTGCTGACACAGAAATAAACATATTAAGTGTTCCCTTAATTAAGTATGAAACATGTATCTTCATTGCATTGTTCTCTTGAGAATGTATTTCTTGTGACCGTCAGGCATCAGTTTCATGATCCATCTAAGATGATCCAAAACCTGTTAACTAAAACTTATCTCTAGAATAATTTCATAATGCAGCAAACGGGAGAACGGCTTACCTGGAAAGTTTCAACAGTACAAGAAAAGGTTGTCAACTCCTTCTTAGCAAAGTGGTTCATTTTGCTCTGTAAAACAAGAATCAGCCCATGCAAGCCTACAGTGCTGGAAACCTGACTGTGAATAGCACGGACTGATTTCACAGTGACTGGTTCAGACCCCATGAACACAACAAGTATCTGCATTAAAAGACCAATTTCAGTATCAGAACTGAGAGATAAGCTTGTTGAAAAACGTTTGTTGACACTTCTTCATCTCAACTAGCTGTTTCAAACAAAATGACGTTTCTCATCTCCATCTGCCACTGAGATACATATACAAGACGCACATTCAGCAGAACAAGACGTAACGCAAACCTCAAATCAGTGAAAATAAAAAGAAACCTAACTCACAGTTTCACCATAATCTCTGATCAACCCCCATACTTATCAGTAGTCATTACAAAGTTCACTGGAACCAAAAAATCTAAACCTTTTGCAAATGTTCCCCGGTTTAAAGGCAAACCCAAACCAAATGTAAAACCCTAAATCGAAAGTCTCCACCTTTCCTGTGTTTGAAGGCAAACCCAAACCAAATGTAAAACCCTAAATAGAAAAGGTTTAGGCCTTTCCTGTGTTTGAAGGCAAACCCAAACCAAATGTAAAACCCTAAATAGAAAAAAGTCGTCGCCTTTCTCAAACTTTCCTGTGTTTGAAGGCAAACGCAAACCAAAAGTAAACTCTAGATCGAAAAAGTCGAAGCCTTTCTCAAACTTTCTTGTGTTTGAAGGCAAACCCAAACCAAAAGCCTACCCATAATCAAAAAAAGTCGATGCCTTTTTCATGTTTTCATCTGTTTCAGTCCCAAAGTGTAAGACCCAAATCGAAAACAGAGGTGAAAAGGAAAAAAAGCTTAAACCTTTTTCATGGGGTTTGAGCAGAGAGGCACGCATATACGGAGGCGTTCGAGGTCTGGCTTCTCACCAAAACCAGAACGAAACTCTGAGAGAGAGAGGGAGAGTTCAGCGTCTGAAACTTGGTAGCCTCTGTCGCGGAGCATCTCAAGAGCTGTCGTGCGAGCCAAGTAAAACCTCTTGCTCTCCACTCCACCTTTGTCCTCCGTCTTCGCAATGCAGTGGCTGTGTGTTCCATCGTCAAAGGTCGGCACGCCATTCTCAGAGGACCATTCTACTGCCATTACCTCCTCCATTTTTTTCCTTAAGCTTCCTTTTTCCGATTGAGTTTTGCAGTTGAGAGGAGAAAGGGTTTTTGTCACAAGAGTTTGCTGTGAGCTCCTTTCTGATTATTTTATTTAGGATAGTTTGGTTGTGGTTTGGTTTTTACTGTTCTCGGCTTCAGAAATTTAAAAACAATGATTTATTAAATTTGGTTTGGTTTCAGTTTCATTTATTTTTATCGTTAATTCAGTTTGGATAATAATGTTAGATATCGACTGTATCTGATTGAATTTTGGGTTCTTTTCCATTTTGGTTTTTGGATAATTTCATATAATTTGAAAAAGAAAACATATTTTCAGACAAAATATCAGACAATTTATATAAATTTAAATATTTTTAATAAAAATATTTACTTAATTTGGTTTTTGAGTAATTTGCATAATTTTGGATATTTGAAATAGAAAATATTTGGGTAATCCAGTTTTCTGAATGGTTCACTTTTATAAATAATATTTCTAGAATATTTAATAATTTTAAAATTAAATATAGATAAATATATTATGATAGCTCTAAAAATGTTTTTGTCACAAATATAGTTTTTAAATATCAAAATAACTAAATTATTTCATTAAAAATGTAAGTATACACTTATACTCTAGATATTAACCAATAACTTATGTTGTATAGTTAAATGTTGAAGTTTTGAGAGTAAGGTTTAAAAAAATTTAAAATTTAAAATATTAAATTTTTTAAAATAAAAATTTTAAAAATAGTTTCAAAAATTATTTCTAAATTTCAAATTGAATTTTAAAAAGAAAATTTGAAAAATAAAAATAAAGATCTTTGGAAAAGAAATTTCAAAAAAATATATACAAATTTTCAAATTTTAAAATATATAATACAAAACTATAAATTTTATTTTATTTTTAACTTTTATTTATTTTTTATTTGTATTTATATATTTAGAGTATAATAAATTTTTATCTCTTTATGAATTTTATTTTAAATATTTTTTTTTATTTTTTTGTGATAAAAACTTAAATCGTAATCTATTCAAAATAATTATTCTTAAATATAACTAATAATATATTGTATTTTGGATATTCCGGTACATATTCAATTTTCGGTTTTATTCGGATTCAGTTTAATTTCTCTGGTTATATGATCATGCGTGCCTAATTTTATTGGAGAAATCTGGACAGTCCACTACTTGAAACAACCAACGGTGAGGATGCTTTGGTCGCTGTCTTAAGATGGAACCAAAATTAATTAACTACTACTAACATGTCGATGTGACGTCAGAGGATCATATTGAGTCGGATGATAATGAACGACGGTGAGGAATTTAGGGTTCATGCTTCCATGGAGATTCCTAAGATCTCAAAGCTTGACAAGCGAATTGCAGAACCGAGGATGAAGAAGAGAATGAAAATTGAGTCTCTCACGTCTCTTAACAATCTAGATGATGGTTGCCTCATGCACATCCTCAGCTTCCTATCTCCAATTCCAGGTAAAGTTGGTTCCTCTTACTGGATACTCTTATGTTTCTCTGTTCAATTTCTTCTCTTGATGGGTTTTCATTGTTGATTGTTGCTGGTAGTATCTCTCCCAATTAGACCTCAATTTACGGTTCTGTAACTCAAAAACTTGACTTTTAAAACTCAAAGTTGCAACCTTTAGACTCTCCAGATCCTATTCAAGTCACAATTGATTTCTATTCGTGTATTACTCTCACCCTTTTTCTATAATTAATGATCTGTTCTTCTAGGCTTGGTGTGTGTTTGGTATCTTTTTTTCTTTTTGAAACACTGTGTGTATTTGATATCTAATTCAATCTTTGTATCAATGTAATATTACTAGCAAGACAGCTTTTTGTAATGAACTTGTATGTTTTTTAATCTGTATTGTATTGTGTGTTATGTGGAAGCTGGGAAGATTTCATTTTTTGGTTTGTAATGAAGTTTCTTGATTGGGACTTTTGTTGCGCATTGCATTACAGTCTGTTTCAGTGCTTTTTGTGTGTGTATCTCGTATGAGTTTGCAGATAGGTATAACACAGCACTCGTTTGCCACAGATGGCGATATCTGGCGTGTCACCCTCGCTTGTGGCTACGCGTTGACCGTTTTGCGAAGGATTTATCCCAGCCTGGAGTTTTCCACAACATTGAGTCAGCCGTATCTGCAGCCAGGTTTCTGAATATATTATACCCTTCTTTGCTAGTAGTAGTAGAAGAAGAGTCCACAAAGTAGCTGACAAAGTTATCACCTCTAGACCTGGTGATACCATTTTGATAGGAGCTGGTGGGAATCATCTCGTTTCTAATATTCAGATTAAAAAGCCTCTTTGCCTGGTATGTCTTATCATATATGTCTAGTCCAACTACTTGATATTTTTTTTTGCATTTACTTGATATACGTTATTACGTTTCAGAAGCTTTCTCTAGGAGTAGGAATGTGAGTCTTTTTATGTTTTACATTTTCAACAGAACCGCTAAAAGTAGTAATTTAGTTTATCTAACTTCATCTAAGTATATAAACCAAAGCATGTGAACGAATAGCCACCTAGCTACTATGATGAGCGGATGGAGGTCCACTCCGTGAGGTAGCTCTTGGTATCAGAGATTAATATACATTAAAGAGACCCAAAGAAAAAGATGCCACATTTTAGGTAACAAAATAAATTTGAAAAAACAGCTTAGACAGTTTGACTTCAAAGTCTGACAAAAGATTTTGTGATTCAATTGTGTCTCCATCCACTGATTATGGGATTCTCCGCCTCTTTCGTCTTAGTAATCCTCATATGATGAATAGGTGCAGTTGGTAAACTGTTCTAAAAAGATATTGGAAGTATGATATGACATACGATGAATAGATGGATTTGCATAATATGAATGAGAGTCAGTTCACACACGTTAGTAACACTTCAGTGTTTTAGGGGCTGCCTTATCGATGTCCTCTCTAGTTGTAGTTCAGTGGAAGACTCTATGTCCTGAGGCTGAAATAGTATTTAAACCTTCTTTGCTAAGGAATTGTTGTGTGGTGCTAAGGCATAAGTACCAATGTTCAATGAATCTACAGTATTTCAGCTTCTTATCATCTTTGTTTTGTTTAGATTGGTGGAGGCGAGATTCCTGATGAAACCACCCTCGTCTGTTCTCGAGGTTCAGACAGGTTTGGAGCTCATATTCCCTTGGACCTGTTCTATGTTGCCATGCCAATGTTTCTTAATCTATTGCAAAGAAAGTTCTTTGGTATACGGCTTTTTTGTTGTTGGGTTTCTTGTGCAGTGCCCTGGAACTGCTATCAACCTGCAAGCTTGCGAATCTAACAGTGAAAGCCGAGCTTGGTTGTTGCTTGCTTCACAGGAGTGGAAGGGTAACCATTGATGGATGTGTGCTTCAATGCGAAACAAACCCTTTGGACCATCTCTCATGCCCAATCGTGAGCACAGCTGGAGATGAAGAAGAAGAAGATATCTTGAGCCATGTGGAAGTAAAGGAAACTGTTGTTGAGAAAATTAAAGGCAACAGTGTGAGTGTTTTGCAGACAAGGATCGAGGGAGGTGCGAAGGCTGTTTCAACAAGTGGAGACTTGGTTCTGCAGCGTGTTAGAGTCATGTATTCCAAGGCTTACCTCTATTTCTGGTTTGATGTAGATCATGAGTGAAAGTTGGTCTTTGTTGTATTTTAGATTAATATACCTTTTCTTTTCAACTTGTAACATTTTCTAATATGTGGGGATGGTTGGTGTTATTGGTCATCATCATCTCCTGTTGTACTTTATCTTTATATATCTTCTTTTAAGAACGAACATGTCTCTTGGTCTTTGTCTATGATTTTGTTGAGAATAAAGTTGTTTTTGATTAAACATTTTTAGCTGGAAGTGGAGCATCTGATTCAAGAAAAAAAAACTTTTTCAAATATGTCCAGGAGTTCTATTATTTCTAAAATAACAAATATGTTAACAAAAGAAAAATGTTTATCTGCTATAAATAAATTATTGGAAATATTTTTTAAAATTATATATTATGTTATAAATGGTAAAAATAAAAATAAACAGGATAATATAAATGTAGTATATGAAAAAATGAAATATATTTATTTCATTCATTTTCATCAAATTTGTTATAAAATAATTCATTTATATTTTTTCTTTAAAAAAACAATTATAGAATTAATGAATAAACCTCAATCATTTTATCACGACACTCTAGTCTATTTTATTGAGTTTAAAAAAATTCCCAAGATTTACGTTATTTAATACATTAACAAATAATATAATTTGATACAATCAAAATTTAAATATTTTAAGATTTAAACAAATCTCTAAATGAAATTAAATTATAAATACGCTGAAACCCAAAAATAAAACAAAACCTAAAGTATTTAAAGGCTCACACTCTCTAGTAAGCAGTCAGTCCCCTCTCACTCCTAAAACCTCAGAGCCACCACCAAAGCCTCAAAACAATGTCATCATCATCCATGGAGTCACTGATTCTCCAACTCCACGAGATCGGCGCCGTGAAGTTCGGCAACTTCAAACTCAAATCCGGAATCTACTCCCCCGTCTACATCGACCTCCGCCTCATCGTCTCCTACCCTTCCCTCCTAACCCTCATCTCCCAAACCCTAATCTCCTCCCTCCCACCATCCACCCACTACGACGTCGTCTGCGGCGTCCCTTACACCGCCCTCCCAATCGCCACCGTCGTCTCCGTCACCAACTCCATCCCCATGCTCATGCGCCGCAAGGAGATCAAAGACTACGGCACCTCCAAAGCCATCGAAGGGATCTTCGAAAAGGATCAAACTTGCCTCGTTATCGAAGATCTCGTGACTAGCGGCGGGTCCGTGCTGGAGACGGCGGCGCCTCTCCGTGGAGTTGGGCTTAAGGTTAGCGACGCGGTGGTGTTGATTGATAGGGAGCAGGGTGGGAGGGAGAATCTGGAGGAGAATGGGATTAAGCTGCATTCGATGATTAGGTTGACGGATATGGTTAGGGTTTTGAAGGAGAAGGGGAAGATTGAAGAGGAGGCTGAAGTGAATTTGCTTAAGTTTTTGGAGGAGAATCGTAGGGTTAGTGTTCCGTCTGTGGAGAAACCAAAGGTCAAGCCTTTAGGGTTTAAGGAGAGGTCGGAGATGTCTAAGAATCTGATGGGGAAGAAGCTGTTTGAGGTTATGATGGAGAAAAAAACTAATCTTTGCTTAGCTGCTGATGTTGGAACTGCTGCTGAGTTGCTTGACATAGCTGATAAGGTAAAGAACTCATTGGTTTGGTTAGAGTTTGTATCAAAAGTTGATGACTTTTCATGTTTTTGTTCGTGAAGGTGGGACCAGAGATATGTATGTTGAAGACACATGTTGATATCCTGCCTGATTTCACCTCTGACTTTGGCTCTAAACTCCGCGCGGTAATGTTTCTTACATCTACTTTTCATGTAATCTCTAGGATTGAAAGATGAGTCCTTTGAAACAAGTGTTTTCACCGTTTGGCTGTTCTTGATTAGTCTGTCTTGCTAGATTTTTAAACCCTTTTAGGAGCAGAGCTTATTGATCCATTGTTATGGTTATATTTCAGATCGCAGACAAGCACAACTTTCTCATATTTGAGGATCGCAAGTTTGCAGACATTGGTAACACTGTCACAATGCAGTATGAAGGGTAATGTGTTTATAGGTTTCGTTACCTCACTTTGATTATGTCTTTTCAAGTTCTTATAAAGTTTCTCTGTTGTGGTTTGTTTGCAGAGGCGTGTTTAAGATATTAGAGTGGGCTGATATCATAAACGCTCACATAATATCAGGGCCAGGAATCGTGGATGGTCTGAAGTTGAAGGTATGTTTGTATTATATGATTTGATTATTTCGTTTTTACTGACGTTTTGGGGGTATTCAGGGTTTGCCACGTGGTAAGGGTCTGCTTTTGCTAGCTGAGATGAGTTCTGCTGGTAACCTAGCGACAGGAGACTACACTGCAGCAGCAGTGAAAATCGCAGAGACTCATTCAGATTTCGTGATGGGGTTCATCTCGGTTAATCCAGCGTCTTGGAAATGCGGAAATGTGAATCCGTCTATGATCCATGCAACGCCTGGTGTTCAAATGGTGAAAGGTGGTGATGGACTTGGTCAACAGTATAACACTCCACACTCTGTGAGTCTCTCTCTCCCCAAAACCTTTACATTCATAGCTAGCATCTGAACCAGAAACATAAAGTCTTCTGTTATTCTTATTTCTTGTTCTTGTTTCAGGTGATTACTGAGAGGGGAAGTGACATTATAATCGTGGGAAGGGGAATCATAAAGGCGGAGAACCCTGCAAAGACGGCTCGGGAGTATCGAGATGAAGGCTGGAAAGCATACTTGGAGAAATGCTCTCAGTAGTAGGTTTGAGCCTCCTGTGAGTTTGTGTTCTGATGTTTGTGTTATTCATGTGAGGTTTAAAGACTCATGTCTCGTTGACTTATTACTTGGATCTCAAATCTCAAATAAGTGAAGCGTGGAGAGTTGTTCTCATATGGTTTTATGTATTTGCATTGAGAATATCTTATCATAGACAAAAAAAAAAACATTACTAGTTAACAACAAAAATCGCTTATGGCAAACTTTTCATAATTACAAGTTCTGTATAAAGATTTAAAATCATTTTGTAAAGTTATTTTTGGATGATATGTTTTCAAAATAAAAATTGTGAATATTTGTATCTGATTAAAATTTTAAATTTGAATAAATTTTCACCTTGGTAAACTTTCTATACACGTTTACAAAAATGAGATACACGTTTTCGACCAAAAAAATAAAATGAGATACACGTGGAACTGTCTGATTTGCTACAGAGGCGTACGTGGTTTGTTTGCAGAGGTGGAGAGAGAGAACTAGAGATAAGATTCTTGGCCGTAAAACATAGATATGTATAGATTTGTTTCTTACTTTCTTTTTTGTGCGCGAGGAACAGAATTACAGAAAGATGAGATTCTTTTACAAACCCTAAATCACTCTCCACCTCGTAATCGATTAAGATTTTTCCGATGGATGTTTCCATAGATTCCGATCACAAACTCTGTGGTTTCCTCCGTGCCATTGTCTCCATCAATTCGCTTTCCCTGCCGCATGAACTATCGTTAGGCTCCTCTTGTTTCATCTCCAACGATGGTTTCAAATCCAATAACGGTTCGATCTTATCCCTCATCAATTCCACCTCCGATCCCAAATCCCTAACTCCGGGAACCGTATCCGCCGAAGGAGATCAGGATGTTGATGATTGTGGAACAATGGAGGAGAGTGCTCCGAAACGGCGTAAGTCTCAGAAATCGAAGAAACGAGCTTCGTCCGGAAGCAAAAGCTATTCGCCGGAGAAGAGTAACGGACGGGGGAGGAAGATTGTTAGGAGTCTTGGTATGGTGAATGGAAGCATAAGCGTAGTGCAGCAACTACACGCTTTGGTAGCCAATAAGTGTTTGAAGATCGTATGTAGAGTGGTGAAGACTGATAAGTGCTGTGAGAATGGAGAAGAGAGAGCTGTAGTGTTAGTGGATGTTTTCTTACCTGTTGCATTGTGGTCGGGATGGCAGTTTCCTAGGTGTCAGGCTACTGCTGCTGCCTTGTTCAAGCACATGAGGTAACTTAGTCCCAGCCTTATATAGCTTAGGAAAGTTTCTTAACCGTGTTTGTATCGGTTTAGGGAGAGTAAGTGTTGAATGCTTAAACGTGTGTGTGATTGTGTGTGATTCTGATGTGTGCCTCACGAGTCTTTGATTTTGAAATCTACTGTTAGCTATGTTGATTAGGCTTCACGTTTTTGCATAAGCAGTGATGTTTCTTGTTCCTTGTTTCCGATCAATATCTATAGATACTTCCCCTATCTCTCTTCCTTTTATATCTAGGCAAAGTTCTGAGACTATCTCAATTGGAACTTAGTCCCACCTTCTATAGCTTAGGCTAGTTTCTTAACCGTACTTGTGTAGGTTTAGGATGAATAAGTGCTGATATGTTGAAACAGTTTTGGTGTGTGATTCTGATATGTGCCTCATGTGTCATTGCTTTTGAAATATACTGTTACTTATATTGATTAGGTTTCACGTTTTGCATAAGCAATGCTGTTTCTTGCTCCTCCTTGTTACCGATCAACTTGGACATCATCTAGTCTGATTTTATAGATACTTTTCGTCCCTGTCTTCCTTTTATGTTTACGCAAAGTTCTGAGACGATCTCAACTGGACTTAAAGTTATATTCCTTGACTTCTTTTTATCTCGTACAGATTTTTATATGACTGTGAGAATATCTGTAGTAGGGAGGATGGAGTTTTATTTTCCTTTTTCTTATGTATCCCCTTGGAAATGCATCATAGTCTATATGAATGTGAACGTCTATTGTGAATGAGCGTGAAAAGTTGCAATTCTTGCATTTGTTAATGTATTCCAGTTCTCTGCAGCTGTGACTGGGGACTGAGAAACTCAATCCTTAGCGGGGAAAGTATTTGGGAAGAGGTCAATGGAAGAATAAAAGCCATCTGGGATCTATCTGACTGCCATGTCTTTGGTTGCAAATTACAATGTAATGCCCCAGAATCTCCAGGAAGAAGATTATTTAAGCTACATGAAATTTTTCAGAGCTTGCCCAGTCCAGGAAATAATAGTGTCTTTGATTCTTCTAGAGTATTACCATCCACTGACTCTTGTGCATCTGGCATTTGGGATCTCCCAGATGACGTTTTGACCAGCATTCTGATGAAACTTAACCCGAAAGATCTTGTCAGCATCGCTGGAGTCTGCCGTCTATTTAGATCATTGGCCTTTCTAATTGTGCCATGTATGAATCTTAAACTATTTCCTCATCAGCAGGCAGCAATTGGTTGGATGTTGGAGCGTGAGAGGAAAGCTGAGGTTTTCTCACATCCCCTATACTTAGAATTCAGTACTGAGGATGGGTTCAGTTTTTATATAAATGTTGTGTCTGGTGGTATAACCACTGAGGCATCCCCCATGGTCAAGGATTTTCGTGGGGGAATGTTCTGCGATGAACCGGGTTTAGGTAAGACGATAACAGCATTGTCACTTATTCTAAAGACGCTGGGAACAATGGCTGATCCGCCTGAGGGACTTCCTGTAATTTGGTGTACGCATAAAAATGACACAAAATGCGGTTATTATGAGTACACGAGTGACCAGATCACTTCTAACGGCATGTTAACAGTGAAGAGGTTTCTAAGTCCAAGTAGCTTTCGAAGCCAGCTCTCTTTGGAAGCCTTTCGTCCGTTGCTAGAGTCTAAATCTTTGCCACTTAAGCAAGCTACCCTGATGGGTTCAGATGGTCAAACTTCTGAGTCTAAGAACGCAAACATTGAAAACGAATATGGAACTATCCTTGATTTTGAAGATCAACGTAGACAGAGCCTGAGTAATGTCAGAAAAAATCTTTTGCATGCATATAATGGCGCATCTGAGCTCTCTGAAGTGATGGAAGCTAAAAGAAATGGTAGTTGGAAGAAGTTTGGTAGGATAACTGGTTGTAAGAGAAAGGGTCCTAATGGTTCGGATGTGGAAAGCGATATTTGGGTACAGTGTGATGCTTGCTCAAAGTGGCGGAGAATAGTAGACGAAGGTGTATCTGTTACTGGTTCTGCGTGGTTTTGTAGCAACAATGCTGACCCTGCATATCAGAGTTGCAAGGCTCCTGAAGAATTATGGGATAGAACTCAACCAATAAATTACTTGCGAGGTTTTTATACTAAGGGGGCTTTTGGTGAAGAAAATGAAAATATATCCTTCTTTACCAGTGTCCTTAGGAAACATAAGTCTTTTGTGAATACAAACGTAAACAAAGCCTTAATCTGGCTTGCTAAACGCTCTCTTGAGCAGCTCTCCCTGATGGAAACAGTCGGCTTACCAGGTCCACCTGTAAATGTCTGTGGATACCAGAGATTATTTCACGCATTTGGTCTAACGAGTAGAGTTGAAAAGGGTGTCACTAGATGGTTTTATCCAAAGCTTCTTGAGAACTTAGTATTTGATTCACCTGCTCTCAAGGTTGCTCTCTGTCAGCCGCTGGATGCATTTAGATTGTATTTGTCAAAAGCAACTCTAGTTGTCGTGCCTGCAAATCTAGTTGATCACTGGAAAACACAAATTGATAAACATGTCAGTCCTGGTCAGCTACGTATCCTCGTTTGGACTGACAATAAGAAGATTTCTCCTCACAGCCTGGCTTGGGACTATGATGTTGTGATCACAACTTTTAGTCGCTTGAGTGCTGAATGGAATCCTCGGAAGAAAAGCCCATTGATCCAAGTGCATTGGCTGAGGGTCATGCTAGATGAAGGACACACTCTTGGTTCTAGTCTCAGTTTGACAAATAAATTTCAGATGGCTGTTTCTCTGACAGCTTGTAGTCGTTGGTTACTGACAGGAACACCAACCCCGAACACGCCAAATAGCCAGCTTTCGCATCTCCAATCTCTTTTAACGTTTCTTCACGAGGAAGTATACGGAGAAAATCTAAAGTTTTGGGAAGCTGGCATCCTTAGACCATTTGAAGCCGAAATAGAGGAGGGTCGTTCTCGTTTACTTCAGCTGCTTCAGAGATGCATGATATGTTCTAGAAAGAAAGATCTGCGGATGATTCCTCCATGTATAAAGAAGTCGACATACCTTAATTTCGTTCCAAGACATGCAAGAAGCTACAATGAACTAGTGGAGTCAGTTAGGCGTAATATCTTATTAGCTGATTGGAATGACCCGTCTCATGTCGAAAGTCTGCTTAACTCTAAACAGTGGAAATTTCGAAACGCTACCATAAATAATGTCAGACTATCTTGTTGTGTGGCTGGGCATATTAAAATGACTGACGCTGGTCATGATATTAAGGAGACAATGGATGCTTTAGTTGAAGGTGGTCTGGACGAGGAGTATTCTTCTATTCAAAATTGTCTTATTAGTGGCTGCAACTGTAAAAGGTATGTCTTAAATCGAATATTTCATTAGTTTAGGGCATTTGACACAAGTATCTGACTTTTCTTATGCTCCTCAATCTTATAAACAGATGTGGGGAATGGTGCCGACTTCCTGTAATCACTCCATGTAGACACTTACTATGCCTGGATTGTGTTGCTCTTGATAGCGAAAGATGTACTTTTCCTGGCTGTGGTAACTTATATGAGATGCAAACTCTGTTGGCTCGACCAGAAAATCCAAACCCGAAATGGCCTGTGCCAAAGGATCTTATTGAGTTACAACCTTCATATAATCAGGTAAATATGGGTATAAATAAACCATCTTATAAGCTAAGGATTTGAACATGCATAAATGCTTTCTCTTTATTATGCAGGATGACTGGAATCCTGACTGGCAATCTACGTCTAGCAGTAAAGTCAGGTATCTAGTGGACAGACTGAAGAAGTTACATGAGGGTAATCGTAAAAGCATTTTGACTTTCAACAAGAGTAGCTGTGACAACCTTGAAGAGAATACCCCTGGTACCTTGAAAGCCTTTTTGGGGCAAGATTTCCATGAACAAGATTTGAGATCTCAGATGGTACTTGTAGATAAAGTTCTGATTTTCTCTCAGTTTCTTGAGCATATTCACGTGATTGAACAACAGGTATGAATTACTGTTTATTTCGTTAAGTCATTGTTTTTCTCTTTCAGTTGTGTTTGAAAGCTTTGAGTAATTGGTAAATCATGCGTTTGTAGTTGGAAATTGCTGGCATCAAGTTTGCTGGAATGTACAGTCCAATGCCTTCGTCTAAGAAGGTAGTTGTCTGTTGATGCTTGTTGTTTTCTTTTGTCCGCTTTTCGCTGAAGGATAACAACTTTTCTTTTCAATTTTTCAGATGAAAAATCTGGCCATGTTCCAGAATGATTTAGATTGCATGGCACTTTTGATGGATGGAAGTTCTGCGTTAGGTCTTGATTTGAGCTTTGTAACACATGTGTTCTTGATGGAACCAATCTGGGATAAAAGGTATGACACTGAACATCTTTTCATTCAGCAAACCCATGCGAGATATTAGTAACAGAACTTGAAAATTTTGATGGCCTCTATAATATTGTTTCTTTGGTATGGAAAAACACTGCAAGAGAAATTGGGTGGTTAATAGTATGGTTCTTGACACTGCAGCAACTTTTATAAAATTGTGTTTGTAGTTAGTGACTTTTTCCATTTAATATGGTGTGTTGCTGATTCCTACAAATATTTGAATAAAATGAGAGCAGCATGGAAGAGCAAGTAATCAGTCGTGCTCATCGGATGGGCGCAAAACGCCCTATTTATGTAGAAACGCTAACCATGCGTGGGACGATTGAAGAGCAGATGATGAGATTCCTCGAGGTATAAATTGCTTCTTTCTCTTATTGCTCTGCAATTATTTAGTCATCAGAACATATGCTTGTGAGTGGTGGTCTGTGTGAGTATGAATATTGGGATATGATGAAATGTGGTATCACTGGACGACTAAATTCTGTGTGTGTGTGTGATTTGTTGTTTGTTTTAAGCAGGATGCTGAAAAGAGTAATAGATCATCGAGTGGGGATTACATGAAAGGGGAGCAGGAGACAACAACGCGAAGCAGCAGCAGGCGTACGCTACATGATTTGGCAGAAAGCAATTACTTGTCTCATCTTAGCTTTGTCCGATCAGAGGGCAATACATAGTGACTTCAGTTCACCATTTTGATTATGGTATCAGTAACACTAAGATTGATATGAACACTTCAGAGAAATATATTGTAATCATTTCGGGTAGTTTTAGTTGGTTAAACCATTAGAAATTTACATAAATCAAATGATTTTTCATTTTCACAAAAAAAAAAAAAACACTAGCTAACATCCTAATAACATCCTAATAATGTAACACATAGATTGCGAAGAATCTTCCGACATCCTAACACATTCTTGTTATGAATTCACAACATTTTAAAATAAATGTAACCACCTAGTGACAACCATAGTAAATTGAGCTTTCATCACTAACGTTAAATCATGCGTACACGACGCCACGTGTTTTACATTTGTCGTTTTATGACATAAGAGGATATTCCACTGTTTCTATCTTCCACCATCATCTTCACCAAGTGGATCAACTTTGATCATTCCTTGGCGACCTCACCACGAGATCATTCTTTCTCCTCTCGTCATGGCTTCTCTGGCTACAAAAATGATTCTTCCCTCAGAGAATGGGTACAGAGCTTGGGAGGATCAGACCCTTTTCAAGTGGCGCAAGAGAGACCCTCATGTCACCTTGCGTTGCCATGATTCCGTCGAAGGTAAACTAATCACCCTAATCCCTCAAACACTCATCCTCTCCTTCGAAAAAGAATCTCAATTGCTCAAAGAATCGATTTTTATCTTCCTACTCGTTTGAATACGCCTGATGATTAGCTAAAGTTTGGACCTTTAGATAATGCATAGCTGCAATTAATATCTTACACATGTTTGTTTTGAGTTATGGTCTTAAAGGAAGTTAAGTACCAACTCAGTGGAGAGTATAAGAGCATGATTAAAGGGGGTTCTTAGAGGGGTTCTTAGGGGGATGGGTCCCATGAATAGTGTAAGAACCGGTTCTTAAAACTCTTAAATAAGAACCGGTTCTTAAGAGTTTCTTGCACTGTTCACGGGTCTCACGGACACGTGGCGACCCACGATTGGTTAACTTTTTTTTTTATTTTTTTTTTTTAAAAAAAACAGAAAAGAAAAAAAGAAAAAAAACCTAAGAACCCCAATTGGGGTTCTTAGGGTTAATCATGGTCTAATGGCGTCAAGTTTTTTTTTAATATAATTGCATCTAGGATCTTCATACTCTTTTGAATGTGCCTGGTGATAGCTAAAGTTAGGACCTTTAGATAACTATATATCTGCAATTGATCTTTTTTGAGTTATGGTCTTTAAGGGAAGTTTCAGTACTAACTAAGTGGAGAGTATAATGTCAATTTTAAATGATTGTATATTAGGATCTTTGAGGTACTGGTATCAGAGAAACAACGTGGATCTCACTGTATCAAAATCTGCTGTTTGGAACGATGATGCTGTTCAAGCTTCTCTTGATAGTGCTGCTTTTTGGGTCGATGGGTTACCCTTTGTTAAGTCTTTATCTGGTTACTGGAAGTTTTTCTTGGCTACTAGTCCTGCAAATGTTCCAGAGAAGTTTTATGATGCTGCGTTTCCCGATTCAGATTGGAAAGCTTTACCAGGTCAGTTCCCTTTTCAAAACAGAACCTGAGAAGAGTTGGTTCTGTTGTTTCTGATCTAGTCTATATCATGTTTTGAACTGCTTCCTTGGTTTTACAGTTCCTTCCAATTGGCAGTGTCATGGCTTTGATCGGCCTATCTATACGAATATTGTGTACCCTTTCCCGAATGATCCTCCTCATGTTCCTGAAGATAACCCTACTGGTTGCTACAGGACCTACTTCCAGATTCCTAAAGAGTGGAAGGGTATGTGAATAAATCTAACCAAAGGAGAACAAATCTTTTCTGTTTCATATCTTTTATATGATCTTTCCTTTCTTACTTTTTCATTTGTTTGACTGTATAAAAAAGTTTTGTCTTTCTGGCAGACAGAAGAATACTTCTTCACTTTGAAGCCGTAGACTCCGCATTCTTTGCTTGGGTGAATGGCAACCCTGTTGGGTACAGGTGTGACATTTCCCTGAGGGGACTAGCCTACATTTTGTTTATCTTGCTATGTGCTCTTCTTTAGACCTGTACAAGTATTTATTGAGGCATAGCTTGATTCTAAATTACTTAGTATGAGACTGAATTTACTGAAAATCTAGTGTTCTATGCTCTGTAGTACCTTTGTTTTGGTTACCGAATCACAAAACTGTAGCATGTAACCTAGAAAATTACCTACTTCAGTTGTGTGCTCTTTTCGGCAGCAAAGTTCATAAGTAACACACTAACAAACTGTTTTATTTTTCTCTTAAACCAGTCAAGACAGCAGATTACCAGCTGAATTTGAAATATCCGACTATTGCTATCCATGGGACTCCGGGAAACAAAATGTTCTTGCTGTCCAAGTCTTCAGATGGAGTGATGGTTCATACCTTGAAGACCAAGATCATTGGTGGTTGTCTGGTCTTCATCGGGATGTGCTTTTGCTAGCAAAGCCCAAGGTTTATACTCTTGTCTTGTTCACCAGACTGTATGTAAAATTTATTCATTGTCTCCACCATATACGAGCATTGATGCATAATCGGTTAACTTCTATTTATGCAGGTCTTCATTGCTGACTATTTTTTCAAGTCCAAATTGGCAGATGACTTTTCATACGCAGACATCCAGGTAGCCTATCCTAAAACTTGCTTCTTATGGTGAAATACACACTTCATGTGCTGCAAATCTGCCTAGAAATGTTATTTTTTTCATTTTTCACTTACCTTTTGCATGATGTGTATTTTGGTAGGCTTTTCTTTTGGTATTAGATTAAGTAAACAACTATGTACTTTGTAATGCTTAAATTTCATTGTTTATATATTTGCAGGTTGAAGTAAAGATAGACAATATGCTGGAGTCCTCAAAGGATCTTCTTCTTTCTAACTTCATCATAGAGGCTGCCGTATTTGATACTACAAGATGGTACAAATCTGGAGGATTTAGTGATGAACTTTCTCCCAAGGTGGCTAATTTGAAGCTTAATCTTTCTCCAAGCCCAGTTCTTGGATTTCATGGTTATTTGCTTGAGGGAAAACTGGATTCTCCAAATCTCTGGTCAGCAGAACAAGTAAGCAGTTCATTGGCTATCGCAACTGACTTTCTGGTTCAGCCACCTAAATTTTTAGCTTAGCTTCTCAGACATGCAGTAGAGTACTATTTAAAAGTGAAGTATTAGTTAGAGAGTAAAATGTGAAACCTTAATGAAATTGATCAGGTTAGTACTGTATATCTGATGTAGCTCTGAAGGATGATATGGATTAACTGCCAATGTCATCATTTTATAATGCATTCAGATGCGTCGAATTTATTTAATTTGGCCTGGGCATTTTTCCCATTGTAATCAAATTCCAGTGTTGGCTCTTTGCTTAAAACTTGTAGGGTTGTCATGTCATATCTTTTTTCTAGTAATTTTATCTTGATATCGGCAACTTGAAGTGATATTTCCAAAAGTATAATGGGAAATTTGAAACATGTGTCACAGTGTCAGTAGAGTATTGTGTTCTGATGTTAGTCACATAGCTTATGTACTGAAACCGTATTTACTAACTTATATGTTCCTGTTTGATTTTTGTTTGCGCACAGCCAAATGTTTACATCCTCGTTGTAACCCTGAAAGATAAATCTGGGAAACTCCTTGATTCTGAGTCAAGCATTGTTGGTGTTCGCCAAGTATCAAAGGCCTTCAAACAGCTTCTTGTTAATGGACACCCAGTCATGATTAAAGGTGTAAACAGGCATGAGCACCACCCACGTGTTGGGAAGACGAATATAGAGTCCTGCATGGTCAAGGTAACATGTTTTTTCTTCCTTCCATGGTTTACTTTTATGCTACCATATTTAACTTGTATACTCTTTTACCCATCTGATTGATCCTTGATACTGTTCCCAGGATTTAATTATGATGAAAGAATATAACATCAATGCTGTGCGGAACAGTCACTATCCTCAACATCCCCGCTGGTATGAATTATGTGATTTGTTCGGCATGTACATGATCGATGAAGCCAATATAGAGACACATGGTTTTGATCTTTCTGGGCATCTCAAGCACCCTACAAAAGAGCCAAGCTGGGCAGGTGCTATGTTGGATCGGGTAGTTGGGATGGTTGAGAGAGACAAAAACCATGCGTGCATAATTTCTTGGTCACTGGGAAATGAAGCAGGCTATGGACCTAATCATTCTGCCATGGCAGGTAAGCAGTTCAACTCAAAATTGTGCTATTGGAATGAGCACTAACTTGATGTTATATCAATAAAATTATCTGTAACTTAAGATGTGGCCAGAATGCTGAAGTAAAAAATTATGTGAAGAAGATTTTGAAACCTTCAGATATTCTTCAATCCTTATTGTTTACATTTCTGATGTGAATTCCCAATTCCATCCATTTTTATCTTACAGCTATTGTTGTTTAACTTGTGGAACAGGTTGGATTAGGGAAAAGGACCCATCACGGTTGGTACACTATGAAGGTGGTGGTTCCAGAACAGATTCTACTGATATAGTCTGCCCTATGTACATGCGGGTTTGGGACATTGTCAAGATTGCACTTGATAAAAATGAGCCACGTCCGTTGATATTATGCGAGTATGTGATATCAGTTTCTTCAGACTTCCCTTCATTTTCCCTGAAATGCATCACTGTTTAGGTTCCATGTTGTTTACTTGAGAGATTTTCTTCTCAATAAAATGCAGGTATTCACATGCTATGGGTAACAGCAACGGGAATATAGACGAGTACTGGGAGGCAATTGACAATACTTTTGGCCTGCAGGGAGGCTTTATATGGGACTGGGTTGACCAGGTTCATATCTTGAGCTTCATTATAAGCTGATTCATCACTAAACCTGTTATATCTTCTATTTATAATCTCAAAGCTGGTATTTATGTAACATAAAAATACCTTTGGTAAGATTCTGTAGGTACTAGGCCACTGCAGTAGCATATATGGTCAGCTAAAGCCATGCAAGAATATAGAAAAATACACTTTCTTTGTTAATTCGTGGTTAACCATTAGTCTTTTGTCGTTCAGGGTCTACTGAAGCTGGGGTCAGATGGCATTAAGCGTTGGGCTTATGGAGGAGACTTTGGTGACCAGCCTAATGATTTGAACTTTTGTCTGAATGGGCTTATGTGGCCTGACCGAACACCTCATCCAGCACTCCATGGTAACATCTTGATAGAGTTAGGAATCACAAAAGAAAAAACGAAGGCCTTTCCCTTGGTTGGAAACTGATGAAACTGAAACAAATGAACTATAAAACATAAATTGTTAGAAACATTTCCTCTGTCAAAGCCTATAACAAAGCTTACAAAAGCTTTGCCAATATCCCTCCAGAGCTCTCTCTCTAAGCTTGGATGAGTCTCACAACCGAGATCTCATCCTCATTCTAAAACATAGAAGCAAAACACTTAAAAGTAAAAGAACCTAGTAAGAGAGAGAAATCCTAAGGAACATAAAACTAAACCACCGCTTCGAAAACAGCCTTGTCCTTAAGTCTGGATTCGGAAGGTGACCAAATTAACCAAGGAGTTCATTCCAAAGCACGTCCTTCCAAAACAATGTAATCATCCTCATCATCTTCCTCATCGAAATCCGTATGAGGTGGAATACCAGTCAAAACTTGTTGGTTTCCACAAACAGGTTTGTGCTGTTGTCCTGTAGAAACTTGAGGTTGGAGCTTGAATATGATAACTTCTCCTTCTGTATCAGTGTCGGGAAACTCTGTTGATTGATCCTTAAATTCGTCAACCATCTTTATGACACAGTGACTTTTTCTTATAGGGATCACAATAAAATCTGTAGACGTTTCTTGAGATACTTCAGATATCGAACTCACTTGAATTGCAGCAACCATTTCTGTTAGCCTCAAAATTTGATCTAAAACATCCTTCATACCAGCTTGAATACCATCCAACTTTTCACCCAGAGTTTGTTGTGAAACAGAGATATCCATCCAATGCTCTCTCTAGCGTGGATGAGTCTTACAAACGAAACCTCTCGTTCAGGCAAAGCGCCAAGGAAATAGTTAGGAAATTGAAATCCTAAATATTTTCCAAGATCAAGAAATATCAATTATTGTTCAATAAAGGAAGAAAAATCTAAAGCGTATCACATCTGTTTCCATTTTCTAAACACTTAGACCATGTTACATTTCTCATATGGTATGGATTATCTTCTGTTTTGTGTTGTTGCTTAAGAGGTTAAGCACTGTTATCAACCAATCAAGGTTTCGTTGACGGATGGCACGATGAGGGTACAACTTAATACACTTCACCTCGTTTAGCTTTGGTGTTAATCCTATCTATGCAGCTCAGACTTTATCTTTGCAGGTAGCAAACGCTTACTTTTTCCATACAACAGAAGAGTTGGAGTTTGGCTGGAAAATTCATGGAGATGGTGTTGAACTTGGATCTGGGACTCTCTCTATTCCTGTGATAAAGCCACAGAATAGTTTTGACATGGAGTGGAAGTCAGGTCCATGGTTTTTTTTCTGGAATGACTCAAATGCTGGAGAATTGTTTCTGACAATAACTGCCAAGCTATTAAATCCTACCCGTTCACTTGAAGCTGGTCATCTCTTGTCTTCAACGCAGATTCCTTTACCGTCAAAGAGAGAGATAATACCACAGGTAATTCCCCTGTCATCTTTCTCTTGGAAAGATCTAACTTCATTCAGCTAGAAAAATATGAAGTAGTGACAGTTGTAAGTGACCACCTCTTGTAGGTGATAAAAGAGAAAGACTCTGTCATCACTTGTGAAACTGTTGGAGATTTCATTAAGATTAGTCAGCAAGGTTCATGGGAGCTAATGATAAATGTCCAAAAAGGAGCCATTGAAGGCTGGAAGGTAAGTTCTTTTCTATAGGTTCCCCAAGCTAATGATAAAATTGCGGTCTAAAGTGTGATATAACCGGTTATAACCAGTTTCCTGATTTATTCAGACGCATTTGGGGTTTAAATAAGAACATGGTTGTAGCACAGGAAAAACTACAAGATGAAAAATGAAACCTAAGTAGTTAAGAAACAAACATACAAAGCTTAAACTACTAAACTAAACAATGAATTTAATCAGTTTTGGAGATTTTTTTTCTTGGTTGGTGTTTTTATGGAAGCTACAGACTCTCCCTTTTTCAACTTTAGTAAGATGTTTTGGTTATGAAGATATTTCAAAAAATGGCAGGTGCAAGGAGTTCTCCTTATGAATGAAGCTATACTGCCATGTTTCTGGCGAGCACCTACAGACAATGATAAAGGTGGAGGGGACTCCAGTTACTTTTCGAGGTGGAAAGCAGCAAACTTGGACAATGTTGAGTTCATTGTTGAAAGCTGTTCAGTAAAGAGCACCACTGATAAAGCCGTGGAGATAGATTTCATCTACCTTGGTTCTTCAGCTTCTGAGTCTTCAAAATCAGATGCCTTGTTCAAAATCAGTGTGACATATATGATCTATGGCTCCGGAGATATCATCACCAATTGGTACGTAGTACCAAACTCTGATCTTCCACCGCTACCACGCGTAGGGATAGAGTTTCACATCGAGAAAACACTGGACCGTGTGGAATGGTACGGAAGAGGTCCATTTGAGTGCTACCCAGACCGAAAATCAGCAGCCCATGTGGGGATATATGAACACAGCGTTACGGCTATGCATGTTCCTTATATTGTTCCAGGAGAATGTGGGGGTAGAACAGATGTTAGGTGGGTGACATTCACAAACAAAGAGGGTGTAGGAATATATGCTTCAACATATGGTAGCTCTTCTCCAATGCAGATGAATGCTAGTTACTACACAACAGATGAGCTTGATCGTGCAACGCATGAAGAGGATCTTATCAAAGGAAAAAGCATAGAGGTACTAATCTTCCCTTGTCCTCATTCTATTGATCAGCTTTTTGAATTCAAGAATGGAAATTCATACTTCTGATGAGATTACTTTATGTAGGCTTGTGGTTATTATCCGAACCGAACTTGCCAAACCGACCCAAAAGTTCGGTTTTCGGTTAGTTCGGTTCAAAGATTCGGTTGAGTTCGGCAACTAAAAATAGTTTGGTTTTCGGTTTGACAATTGGTTAGTTCGGTTTCTTTTAAAAAATAAATAAATTTTAAACAGTATCAATCTTAACTGAAATTTTAACCAAAATCTAAAATGAAATAAGTGAAATTTTTTGACTTTTATTTAATTTAAATAAAAAATATAACCACAAAACCAAAAACTTCGGTAATTTTTTTCTTAACCAAACTCTTTCAGTTCTTCAGTGAGATTTCAACCGACCCGAACTAACCGAGCCGGCAGGACTAACTTTATGGAGTACTTGAGTACCAATTAGCCTCTTATCGTTTTGTTTTTGCTTGGTGTTTTATTGTGCAGGTGCATCTGGACCATAAACACATGGGGATTGCAGGAGATGATAGCTGGACCCCTTGTGTTCATGATAAGTATCTGATTCCACCAAAACCATACTCATTCTCTCTCAGGTTGTGCCCCATTACTGCAGCGAGTTCGGTCTTGGACATGTACAAGGATCAACTTCCCTGCTAGAATCTCTTCTTGCATATTGACTTGAGAATGTGCAATGTTTGCAAGGAATGATAACTTCTCTGTGATGTTTGTTCTCATTCAATAAGTTTCCAACGTTAATGTAACGAACTTATCCATACCAAACAGAGATGCTCTTAAGTCATTAGATCCAACTTAGTGTTCTATCTAAAGCCTAAGCACATAGTACACACAAAGTGGGATATTAATGTGGGGGAAAAGCCACTTTAAGTGGGGTGCTTTCCCAATAAAAGGGTCCCCTCACCCACTTAGAAAGATAATAATTTCGTTTTCTTGCAGAGACTCATGTGACCACAAAACTGTCAAAAACCAAAGAAAAAAGACCATTTCCTCTTCTTTTTCACTCATCTTGTTGCTTCTAAATGCTATACCTCTCTCACTAGACTCACTAGACTCCATAGGTAAAAGCTTCTACTACATCTATAGCGCCTCCACGCGCTTATAATTTACTGACAGTGGCAAATCCACCTTCTCTCCTCTCATGGCCACCGCATCAACCATCAACATCCACCATCCCTGACCACTCCTCTTCTCCCTCTGCCGCCGTTGGAATCAGTACACCAGACTACATGCTAGGCCTACGAAACATCATCCTCTTACCACCACCGTCGCAGATTACACACCCCTCGGTGGAAGAAGACAACAACAACAACAACAAGTCAAGGAACAGTAATGTTGAAGAGAAAGTGTGCAGAGACTGTGGAAACAGAGCAAAGAAAGAGTGTTTATTCGAAAGGTGTAGGACTTGCTGCAAAAGCAGAGGATACAACTGTGCTACTCACGTGAAGAGCACGTGGGTTCCTTCTTCCTCTTCTTCTCATCATCATCAGCACTCTTCTTCATCCTCTTCCGACAGGAACAAAAAGAAGCTCAAAATCGATCCTTCCGACAAACCCAGTGTCTTGATCGTTCCGACAACCACTTCTCGCCGTCAAGGTAATGATAAAAAAAAAATTGAAAAAAGAATAAAAATGAAACCTTTCTTGGATCTGACTTTTGGGTTTGTTTGTAGAGACTGTTGAGGTTTTAGTTCAACTTTGTGCTTGTGAGACTTCAACAAGTAATCAAATAACAAACGCTTTCCTTGGTTTATTAACTTTTAAAGGTTTTCTCTTGGAACACAATATAGATCACAAGATAACTCTTATGCCAATAACAAAGCTTAAACTTGTTCTTTCTATATCTCGTGTTCTTGTTCTGTCGGATTGTCTTCTTCTCAATGACACAGCTCTCTATTTATAATCACACCTAAGACTAAATTAAACCATCATAGGAATATAGAACTTCCTAATCATATCATACTTAGGTTTACTTGATTATGGGCTGACAAAAGATATTGGGCCCATATTATAACAATTCTCCACCTTGGGCCCATATCCAAACCCCTCCTTCCACGTGCTTCTTCTTCTTCGATGAAACCGAAGGACCTAGAGACCTCTTCACATTTCTCACCAGCGATTTTTTTTTTCTTCTCACCAGTAATCCATCCATTTTCTCTCCTGAAAACTCCAATAGCTCGTACGCAGCTCCTAGAATTCAGCTCCGCCCCGGTTCCTTCGTCGAGTACCGCTCCGGTTCCTTCGTCGAGTACCGCTCCGGTTCCTTCGTTGAGTACCGCTCCGGTTCCTTCGTTGAGTACTGCAACGATTTGCTTTCTCCATGAAATCCGATCAACGATCCTCCTCTTTCGATGGTTTGTAAGCAACGCCTTAGCTTTCGGTTATCTCTCTTTCGAAGTAAGCGATCGTAGATCACAAGTGATTGACTTTTCACCTTATTAACGAAATTTTCTCATGTGGCCTGAACTTTTATGAAAACCCAGAATTGATCTTGCTGGAGTACTGCAGTTATCCAGTAAGTTCTTCTCTGTTTTCTTTCATTTATGTTTCCCACAGCTTTATAGTAATTTCGTTTTGTGTTTTCTCCTAGGTATGATGATGATAAATCTTCAAACTGATGTCATCCACAGCTGTTCCGTACCGTCTCCCTTCAGTCCCTTTGAGTGAAACTTCTTCATCTCTTGACTGTTTAAGACTCCTTTCATTTAAGCTGTTTGGTTTCATTAATTTTCTAACTTTTGTTTAAGACGTTCTCCTTATATCTCCATCTGTTTTTAGATTCTCCAGTGACTCTTGTATTTTATCCTTCTCAGCTGCTCCACCTTGAGCTAAGAAATACCTCTTGCCTCGCCTCTTCTTCTCCACAGGTAACGTTTTCTTTAAACTCTGAAGTTTCTACATTGTTGATAAGAAGTAATCGGAGCACTAACTCATTACTTCTTTTGTGGCGAGGTTTCAACAATGTCGTTACCTGTGGTGTCTCTGCTTTCTTAGGCGATGTTTAAGAGATCACAACAGAGATCAAACTTAGGCCCAGGTAAGGCTTTAGTTAAGAAATCTGCTGGATTCTTGCTAGTATGGATTTTAGCTAGGTGAACCTTGCCTTCTTCTATAACGTCTCTTATGAAATGATATTTTTTGTCTATGTGTTTAGTTCTTTCGTGATGAACATGATTCTTTGCTAGGGCTATAGCACTTTGTGAATCACAGTGTATCTTAACACTTTCTTGTTCAAATCCCAACTCTCCACATAACTTTCTCAACCATATAGCTTCTTTCGCGGCTGCAGTAAGAGCCATGTACTCTGCTTCAGTCGTAGAAAGAGCTACAACTTCTTGTAAACTTGATTTCCAGCTAACTGTATTACCCCATACTTGAAACACGTATCCAGTTACTGACCTTCTTCTGTCACGATCAGTTGCGAAATCAGAGTCACAAAAGCCTTCAATGCTAAACTTTGTGTGCTTAGTAAAAGTAAGACATCTTCTAGTAGCTCCTTTTAAGTATCTTAAAACCCACTTTACGGCTGACCAATGCTCTCTTCCTGGTTCTGACATAAACCGACTTATGAGGCCAACTGCGAAACCTAAATCCGGTCTTGAACCAACCATTGCATACATAAGACTCCCGACCGCACTTGCATATGGTTTATCTTCCATGTATCTTCTTTCCACTTCCTTTTCATCTTTTGTAAGACTCTTAAGTTGGAACTGAGTCGAGGTAGGAGTAGTTACGGCTTTTGCTTCAGACATTCCGAATCTAGTTAGTACCTTTTCCAAATAGTTTTCTTGGGACAGTGTTAAGGTTCCCTTCTTTCTATCTCTTGTAATATCCATTCCTAATATTCTTGATGCTTTTCCCAAGTCTTTCATCTCAAATTCTTTGCTTAAACTCTCTTTCACATTTCTAATTTCTTGTTTGTCTCCCGACGCTATCAGCATGTCATCGACGTACAAAAGTAAGTATACGGCTTGATCAGTGTTCACGTTTTTCATGTAAACACATGGGTCTTCACTGCTTCTCTCAAACCGTTGACTCTTCATAAAACAATCGAACTTCAAATTCCATTGCCTTGGTGATTGTTTCAATCCATACAATGACTTCTTTAGTAAACATACTTTGTTTTCATCTCCTTCTTTTATGAATCCTTCTGGTTGATTCATTAGAATTCTTTCTTCTAAATTTCCATGAAGGAATGCCGTCTTTACGTCCATTTGCTCAAGCTCATAATCCCTATTTACCACGAGAGACAACATCAGTCTTATTGACACATGCTTCACGACTGGCGAGAATACTTCGTTGTAATCTATTCCTTCCTTTTGAGAAAATCCTTGTGCAACAACTCTTCCTTTATACCTTGGAGCTTCAACTCCGGGTATTCCAGGTTTTAACTTGAAAATCCACTTGCTGCCTATAACTTTAGTATTCTCAGGTTTTTCAATCAGTGTCCATGTGCCAGCTCTTTGAAGAGAGTCCATCTCATCACTTGCAGCGTTTTTCCAAAATCTTCTTTCCTTGCTCAACATAGCTTTTTTAAAAGACTTTGGCTCATCTATTTCAATTTCCTCGGCTGCAGCTAAGGCATAAGCTACGAAATCAGTATCCTCAAACTTTGATGGTGGTTTGATTTGTCTCCTTACTCTGTCCCTTGCAAGCATATAATCATTGATTTCGGTTTCTACTTCTGCGTTTTCGTCTTCTTCCTCCGAACTGGTTTCTTCTGATTTTTCTGGTGTTTCAATTTCGGAAACTCCACCTTGAACAGGTAACTCCCCTATATCCACAGTACTTAACCCTTCGATTAGAGGTTCTTTGAAAGTAACCTTCTTATTCCCTTTCTTACTTTCATTTTTCTTAACCTTAGTTTCTGTGTGGTTTGGCAATTCTTCTTCATTAAACACCACATTCCTACTTGTAATGCATTTGCCTTCTTCGGGTAACCAAACGCGATATCCTTTAACCCCAAACGGGTATCCCATGAAAACACCCTTCAACGCCCTTGGACTTGTCTTCTCTTGAATTGTGTGAACATATGCTGAACAGCCAAAACGCCTAAGGTGGTTCAAATCCGGTTTCTTGCCAGTCCACATTTCTTCAGGAAGCCGGTAATCAATGGCTGAGCTAGGAGACCGGTTTATAATGTAAACAGCCGTTGATGCCGCTTCAGCCCAAAATTCTTGACTTAATCCAGATTCTGTGAGCATACATCTAACTTTCTCCATGATTGTCCTGTTCATTCTTTCAGATACTCCGTTTTGTTGTGGAGTATATGGGCAAGTCTTGTGTCTTTTAATGCCCGAGTCTTTGCAAAGTTTGTCAAAATTTTGATTGCAAAACTCTAACCCATTATCCGTCCTTAGGCACTTGATTTTCTTCCCAGTCTGGTTTTCCACAGCTTCCTTCCATTCTTTAAACTTGCTAAAAGCCTCGTCTTTAGTCTTGAGAAAATAAACCCAAAGTTTTCGTGAATAGTCATCAATGAAACTGATGAAGTATTTGCATCCTCCTAAACTCTCATGTGTTGATGGTCCGCCCCATAAATCTGAGTGAATATATTCTAACGTGTCCTTAGAAGTATGTTTGGCGGTTGAGAAGCTTTGTTTATGAGATTTTCCTAAGACACAAATCTCACAAAAATCTAGCTTGTCCACTCCTTTGCTAGATATATAACCCTCCTTCACTAATACGTTCAGGTTGTTTAAACTCATGTGGCCTAGCCTTGCATGCCATATCTTTGTCATGTCAATATCCACTCTTGAAATATTTACCTCACCTTTGGAAACTACTCCTTGTAGATAATATAGACCTTCATTATACTTCCCAGATATTATCTCTTTCCCATCTTTGTAAAAACGAATCATGAAGTCTTTTCCTTCGTATTGACACCCTGACCNTAGAGACGAGATTCAAAGAAGGGTTACCGGGAAAGATCGAAGCTCCGGCGGTTTTCAAACGGACGAGAGTAACAGCGATAAGCAACGAAGAACAATCAGAGATCGGTTATCAAGCGACAGTAACCATAAACGGTCATGTCTTCAGAGGCTTTCTTCATTACCATGGCGTTGATCACAACAAAGCGTTTCCATGTCTTTCTAAAAAGTAGGATCTAAAATGTACTTAAAAGAGTTTGCTCTGTTTCAAACGTTACACATTGTCTTTTAATATTATTATTACTAGACGATGATGTATTGTGTCAGCATATGAGGTTTTTACCGGGGTCAACTCAACTGACGACAATAATCTGTGTAGTAACGAACCCTAGCTTCAACGGTGGCTCTGTTGGCTCCACCACACTCCAAACCGCCGTTGATGGCGCGGATTGTTGCACCAAAGCCTTGAGGAAGAACGGGTTGGACTCTGTTTGTCCAGTACCATAAGGCGGTTTTGAAGGAGATGACTGGATCGTTGGCTACTGTTTCTGGTTCGTTTAGGCAGTCGAAACGGTTCCTGCTGGCACGTAGTTGAAGTTCCATGAGAGCTTGGATCGGTCCACAGCCGAAGTAGCCTTTGGTTGGGTTGCATGGGTATTGCGTTGCGTTCTCGTCGCAGTAGTCCTTTGAGGGTCCATCTATTTCTTCTATGTAGCAGAAATCTGAAACAAACCGCAAAGTATATGATTATGCTGGTAATAAAACAGAATTGATGAACTAGTCCAAAATGATAGAAACTAATGTATGATGTTTTGATAGAAACTAATGTATGATGTTTTGATTATTCTAAAGAACATTCGTGTATGTAGTGTTGGGCATTCGGATTTACAAGTTATTCGGATTTTGGGTTATTGATGTTTTGAACAACCCATTTAAGAGTATATATATATTGATTGGATTGCTCTAGATCTAGTTGGGTTTGAATGGGTAATCTATTTTTTTATGAAATCGCAAGCAGAACCAAAACATATAATCTGGATTTAGCTACGATTTAAATCCAAAAACCAATAAAAATTAAAAACTTAAAATAAACGTTTTAAAAAAACAAAAAATGTATTTGGATTTTTGAATAACTTTTATACATAAATCATAATTTTAGATATATAGTAAATATTTCGGATATTTAGATACTCATTCAATTATTAATTTGATTTGGTTCAGACTGATATTTTAAGTTTAAAGAAATCGTTCAAATATTTTAAAATATCAATCGGTTTCTGTTTTTGGGTTCGGTTTCTATTCAGTATTTTTATTCGGGATAATATGTTCACGCCTACATGTATGGATTATAGTAATAGTAAAATACGTATAAAATGAAGCGTTGAGTTATATGCTTACGTCGAGTTTCATGCGTGACATGAGCAAAGAAGGAAGCGATCTCACGCCTAGAATCATGGACCGATCCAACCTACCGAACTGAGAATATGAATCTTAAGGCCTCAAGAAAAGCTCATCGGCTGTAGAATCCATTTCCTGTGCAACTAGACTCGGCTTGACCAATAGTTCCATTGAAGAATATTCTTTGGGCCTTTATCCATGGTTATAATTTTCATGGTTTAAAATTATAATACTAGTTTTAAGAATTTATGTGTGAACTCTAAGAATTCTGCAATATACCTTTGATTTAATCTTTGTAAATTACTCATAAAACTTCAATGGGATTCATTTCAAATAAGACTATATAAAATTTATGAAAACCGTTTATTGAATAACACTGAACTCTAATATAAACATTTGCAAACTTATTTAAAAATAAGATATCTAATAACACTGAATTTCGAAACATTAATTGAATAAATGGGTTGAGGTTGGATTTAAATTCTAATTAAATACTCCTTCTGTTTTATATTGTAAGTAGTTTTAACAAAAAAACTAGATTTTGATCCGTGCATCGTGCGGATGAAGTTTTCGATAATTACAAATACATTTCAAAACACAATAATTTAATAGTTTTATTAATAATATTTTAATTTATTGTTCAAGCCATATATATTGTCATTGTATTGTGTTATATATTTTTGATGTATGTGTTGAATCAGTTAAATAATAATGTATTTTTTAAAAAAAATCTAGTATTAATATATCGTGTGAACATAATTTTTTTAAAAAAATATTATATCTATTTAAAATTATATCTGTGTATTTTATATCATATCTATGCAGTTATTTTTATCACCTAAAATAAAAAATAAAATATAAATTTTTGCAGAAAGTAAAGTATACATAAAAAAAATTTATATGAAAGTTAATTTGATATTTAATAACATTAGCCACAAGAATATACATCCTATTTACTAATTTCTTATTTATTAACATTGGGCTATACTATTTAATTTCATCATGAATTATCCAATAAATATATTAATATTATGGTCCAAAAATAATTGTAAAGAAATCTCGTTTAGTTAAGTGGCATTAGATTGTAAATATTAGAGAAAAGTTAGGGTTATTTCTAAATTGTACTTTAGTTTTAATAAATTAGGTATTTGTTTCATAATATAAGTAGTTTTCATATTTTAATGCACATTTTCTCTTTATTGGATATTGTGTTATTAATTAAATAATGTTAAATTTTTATAATAGGTTGAATTTATTGATTAAATGATATTTTTTTTAAAGCAACAATTTTTTTAATATTAGTGGTTTTATCTAAAACTACCTACAATATGGAACATGGAGAGTATATGATTGAACTATAACTTAAGCGTTTGTTTAGGTGCAAAAAACTTAGTGATAAGTGATAACACTATCAGTAATTCTAGATTTTGCTAACCTCTGTGTTAAAGAAGTTATGGTTAGGGAGACATCCCAATACAAAGCTTCATATATTACAAATCTACCAAATAATATCAAACTTTCTTTGGTCTCGAGAATGTTTACATATCACATTTAACTCGATCTAAGAAACAAACAGCATTGGAAATACGTTACACAACAAAATTTTATAATGAGAAATGAATAATTGATGGACATCACTATTACTCTAGAGTGGAGAAAGAAGCCAATGTGAGATATATAACCCACCATGACCACATGGTGATGACTAATGAGTGTTGCGTAGTTTGATACATTCCATATTAAGCAACAAAACATAATGCATTTAAATGTCAGTCTTCTACCCTTCCCCACGTGATACCTTTGACCTTTCTCCATGAGTGAAAATATCAAACTCATTTTATCGGATCTCTTAAGCAAGAATGCACCGCACATTCCAACGTATTTGGATAACTCCTAAGAATCGTTTCATAACCAAGAAAATGTGCGGTGTATTCCGGTTACCTAGACGTCAGGTTTGATTAAGCATTTGGAGTAATTCCTTAGGGATTAGAGTTTGTTTGGGCGCATATATTATAAAGTTATCTTTGGTTCTTTCTTTGGTTCTAACTTTCTACATGAAAAAGTAACACGAAGTCTTACAAATAATTTTGGATGCTTTCCGTTGAGATCTCAAATAAGTGCAGAAACATCAATAATATAAAATTTTGAATTAGTCCATTTATTGCCATTTATTAAGAAACTTAATACACTATCAACAGTTTATTTGTTGTCTCAATTATAGTGTCCCAAAAAATGTAAAATTAGTCAGAGATTTGATTCGAAATAAACCGATAATAATTATTATCTCGAAGAAACATATTAAAATTTTACATCAAAATAAATAGACAAACGCTAATATATAAAAAAAAATTGGGTTAATTCACTTATTTTATCGATTGATTAAATTGAAAGTTTAGAAAACTTAACATTTTCAAACACTCTAAATGGTCATATCAATTGTGTAATGTTTACAGTTATCATCTGTACTAAAATATTTGTCTTTTTAGTTTTTTACACATTACCACAATATTCTGTGTTTAGTTTCTCACTTCTACGATATTAAAAATCTATTTTAGTATGTTTTTTTTTTGGTCCAAAAATCTATTTTAGTATATTGCACAATGTTAAATTGTCTTAATGTATGTAAGCTTTGTGGAGGGAGAGGGCAAAGCATGTCGACTGAGGAGAGAAAGCCAATATTAGAGTGGACCTAAAAACAGATAGAAAAGGAAGATGGGATCCAGACTGTTCTCTCAAATATAAATAAAACCCACTCTTCATTTTTATAATCTTATTACTTTCTACACACTCATTCACCACTCACTATATAAACACACACTCACAACACACTAAAACCCACACAGATCAAATCAAGATCCAAGAAAATGAGAACCCAACTCATCTTTTTATTCATCTCTCTCTTAGTCTTGAACTCTGAATCACTAAACTGCTATGAAAATAACCCACGAGGCCATCCCTCGGATCTAAGAGTGTTCCACATTAGCAGTCCTTGCTCTCCCTTCAAAAAACCAAACACTGTCTCATGGGAAAGCACACTTCTTCAAGACAAGGCTCGTCTCCAGTACTTGTCAAGCCTAGCCGTTAAATCTTCGGTCCCAATTGCCTCGGGACGGGCCATCGTTCAGAGTCCGACTTACATCGTGAGGGCTAACATTGGGACACCGGCTCAGCCCATGCTCGTGGCTCTTGACACTAGCAATGACGCTGCTTGGGTTCCTTGTTCTGGCTGTGTTGGCTGTGCTTCCTCTGTTCTCTTTGACCCTTCCAAGTCAAACTCTTCCCGCACTCTTCCATGCGAAGCTCCTCAGTGTAAACAGGTAAATAGTTAGTATCTATTATTACCCTTCAAATAGATTTGATATACTGTACATGCCTTTTTGTAGACTTAAAAAGCATACTCCCTCCGTTTCGATTTAATTATCATTGTAAAGAAATTTTTTTGTTTCAAAATAAATATCGTTTTATAATTTCAATGTAAAATTTATTAAGAAGATTCTCTGCTTTATTTTTCCATTGGTCAAAATATGGTTAGGTGTATAGGTCATTGTATTTTTATTTTGAAAATATACAAAATTATATGTTATATGTTTTATTAATATATGTGCATAAACTCAGAACGACAATTAAAATGAAACGGAGAGAGTAATTTTTTTTTTCAAATCAGAACGGTAACCATAATTTTATAACGAATTAACCAAATTTTGTAAAACTAAAATTTGATATCTCTGTGTGTATATTCAACACTAGTAAGAGCAACCTTACTCAACTTTTACTGTAAAATGGATCGTTTGCAGTAAAATATTTTGTAATCCTATTATGTTTTATTTTCTGTAATGGAAAATGAGAGTACTCCATGTAGAAAAGTGAAATTATTATAATGAATAATAATTTTATTTTTACTCATTATTCTATTTTCACTCAGATATAGAAGATGATTGGAATGATAAACAACTTCATTATATAATTACACTATTTTGAAAAAAAAAAAATAATAATAATGTAATATATTGAAATTGGAGATGCTCTTAGGATAGAATTCATATTCGGATTTGTTTTCACAAAACAAGAAAACCAAACTGGACCACTCATGTTGGACTCTAGTGTTGAACATACACACAAAGATGTGATGTGAACTTCACTTTGGCGGTGTTATAACACCATCCATCATCGAGAAGTCTAAGATAGTCACGGGTTTTATGTACCACTTTATGTCACGGGTAGTTTTTATACTAGTATTAGATTCGTTACCCTTTTTAGATTCGTTACCATTATAAACAATACCAACTAGTAGAGCACATTTTACTGTTTGATCTATTATATGTCGTCACGCTGGTTAGAGCACCATTAATGATGTCTTTTAAGAGGGTCTCTTGCACTGTTCGCGGGCTCCACTAACATGTAGGGCATGTGAACAGTGCAAGAGACAGTTTCTAAAATTCTTTAATAAGAATCGTCTCTTGCTCGCGGGTCTCACTGACACGTGTCGGTCCGCGACTGGTTTGATTTCTTAAAAAAAACTTTAAAAAAAAGTAAAAAAAAAGAGATACCCAAGTGGGTTTTACCGTTAATGATGCTCTTAGTGTTTACTTACATATTAAAAAAACGTAACACATCGTTATTACCGCATTTTAATAATGCATCAAAACCAGATCCAAGATGGACAAAACAATTATTTATGGAAGTGCGTTGTTAAAAGTACGAATATTCTTTTTTGCAGGCTCCAAATCCAACGTGCACCGTAGGCAAATCATGTGGTTTCAATATGACTTATGGTGGATCAGCCATCACAGCATCTCTGACACAAGACACACTAACACTAGCCAATGACGTCATCCCAAACTACACCTTTGGTTGCATCAACCAAGCGACTGGAACATCGTTGCCAGCGCAAGGACTAATGGGTTTAGGTCGTGGTCCATTGTCTTTAATCTCACAGACACAAAGTCTTTACATGTCCACGTTCTCGTACTGCTTGCCTAATAGTAAGTCCAGCAACTTCTCGGGATCGTTAAGATTGGGACCAAAGTTTCAACCACTTAGGATCAAGACAACTCCATTGTTAAAGAACCCAAGGAGGTCCTCTCTTTACTATGTCAACTTGGTTGGGATTCGTGTCGGGAATAAGATTGTGGATATTCCTACAAGTGCACTCGCCTTTGATCCCGCCACAGGAGCTGGCACCATCTTTGACTCTGGTATTGTTTAACTCGACAACCAAGTTTACTAATTATTGTTTAACAAAAGCTAATATTCTCAAAAAATCATTAGACAGTAATTAGGTGCTTTATAAAGGATTATTATTTAGGTGGACCAGTGACTTTAGAAAAAGTTGTTTTAGAAAAAATGTTTTGTGACTGATTAAACCGATTTTTTAAAATACTGAATAAAAATAATACTTAAACCATCATTATCCATGGTCTCTTAACCGGGGTTTTTAGCTTCGGATAAGAGACGGTTATTAGTTTTTTTAGTTTTTTTTAGTTAAAAACTAAGAATTGTCTCTTAATTAAAAGATATAAGAGGTGTCTCTTAGTCAAAAAGTATAAAAAAATGTCAAATCATGAGTTAAGAACCCCGGTTAAGAGACCGGGATAATGATACCCTTAGCATAGTTATTGAGTTTAAGTGACTTTTAGACATGCACTTAGAGCAGCATTATCAGGTGGTTTCTAAAATGAGGTTTTAAATTTTTTTTTTTTTTTTTTTTTTACTTTTGTCCGAATTTTTTTTTTTTTTTTTTAAAAAAGTAAGGAACCAATCGCGGGCCGCCACGTGTCAGTGGGGCCCGCGAACAGTACAAAAACCCACTCACATACGTTTCTTATTTGGTCACTTTGAACTCCTTCTTTTCTTGATTCTCTCACTTTTGTGGACCCCCCCTTTCTAAAACCCCCCTCAAACTAACCCGATAATCCTGCTCTTAGGCCATCTTTTATCCCTAGTTTCTAGAGGGGTTTTTACACAAAAATTGTGTGTGGGCCCCACACCAAATCCAAGAAACGGTAACAAAAAATGCAGAAGAAGAATCGATTATTGAAGGGTTTTTTGTACTGTTTGTGAGTCTCACCGACACATGGCAGTTCGTGATTGGTTTACCATTTTTTCTAAAAAGAAAAAAAAAGTAAGAAACTTATTTGGGTTTTAAGGGATAAACATGCTCTTAGACGCTGGTGAAACGGACTTTTTAAAACACTGACAAAAACACTTTCAATGTATGTACGCAGGGACGGTCTTCACGAGGCTAGTGGAACCAGCTTACCTTGCTGTAAGAGATGAGTTCAGACGACGCGTCAAGAACGCAAACGCAACATCACTCGGAGGTTTCGACACTTGCTACTCCGGCTCTGTTGTGTTCCCACCTGTCACGTTTATGTTTGCGGGAATGAACGTGACTCTGCCTCCGGACAATCTTCTCATCCACAGCTCCTCCGGTAACACCAGCTGCCTCGCCATGGCCGCAGCTCCCAACAACGTAAACTCTGTCCTTAACGTTATTGCTAGTATGCAGCAGCAGAACCACCGTGTCCTCATCGACGTGCCCAATTCCAGGCTTGGCATTTCCCGTGAAACATGCACCTAATTAAAATATGTGCGCGATTGTGTTTTTGTATTATCTATCTATCGATCTATAGCGTTTTAAACTTCTTGAATTTGGAAACAATATAAATTGAAGATTTTTGTGTGTTTATGTAATGCCTCGACCGCTTACGAGTTACGGCTAATGGCTATCCACATCCGCTCTTTCAGTCCGTGGGTCTCATCCCGTTCCAACGACCAGTGCGTTAATTTTTCCAAGACCTGAAAGTTTTGTTTACTGACCTTGCAATCACCACATGCCATTTTCCCGTACTTTGGCCTCACTCATACGATATCGCGAATCATTTCCCGATAGATCACCTATCCTTAGACTACTTCAGCTCAAGCACACTTAACTATGGAGTTCTAAACTGATGTGCTCTCGAAAAGGTAAGTGCACTTTAATGACATAAGTAACTAAATAAATTATCTTAAGACTTTTCATATATCACAACTTAGGATGTTACAGTTTAATTTTTTTTCATGTCAATCTACACTATCGGTTACAGGTGTTGTCATTGAGCGTTATAAACTGCAGCCTCTTCTTCTACATAATGCGAATTAATACTAATGTAACTAATGTATGATGAAGCATGAGTGATTTTTAAAATTTAATATAAATGTATGTTGAAGGATGAAATAAATTTGTAATATATGATGAAGCATGAAACAATATAAATTAAAGATTTTTTTGTTTGTATTTTGATTATCATGTCATCTACCGTAACATTTATTTGTTATTTTATGTTGCAACAAGTGTTGCCTTAATTTCTGACACAAGTGAAAGTAAAATGTGCTACTAATTATGCAAGTTACTAATGAGGAGGTCAGAAATGGACATAAAACAAATACGATACAAAAAAATCAATTGAAATTTCATGTAGTGGTGTAAAATTCAACCATGGTTTATTAGGTTGGTCCACCGGTTATGATTGATTTATATATGCATTATTAGGGGCGTTAATCTATAATTGACCAAAACGTCTCAAAAAAATCTTACACAACCCGTTGTGTTTGCGCTTAAGGATTAAAAGAAACAGAGTGCTCTGCATCTTGTGATGGTTTGAGAACTGTGTACACTCTGTGAACCGAAGAAGGAAGGAAGGCATGATGATTTGTATACACTCTATGAACTTACGAAGAATCTGTTTGTAAGAATCTCTGAGTGGGGTTGTTACTTCTTGGTAGATTGGATACATAAAAGTGGCTACAGTTGTGAATTGCTTTCTGTTTCTTTTCAATGTAAAAGTGAAGAAAGAAAAAAAATGTCAAACAGAGATTTGAGGCTTTGACATCATCGTTTTGTTGTGACTACTTGGCGATTAAGGCCAAAAGAGCGATTACTAAACTCGTCCAACCTATAGCCAGTTCGAAAATAAATCATATTTATTCAAGCAAACTAAACTAAATACAGACTGTTTCCAAACGGTGTCGTTCGGCTTCCATCGTGTTTATTCTATCTTCTTCTCTCGGACGGGGGAGACAAACAGACAGAAAGTTAGGGTTTCGCATTATCATAGATTTGCCACCTCCTCTTCTTCCTCAAAGTCAGTTCCTTTCTTGTTGGGTATTTCTCTATTTGTTCTCCTCTATACATTAATTTCAAAATCATCAACTTGTGAGACTCAAAATTGTCGATTATTTTCTTTCAGTAGATACTAAATTTTAAAGGAATTCTACTTGTAATGGCCGACTGAATCAACTCCAAACAGTGGTTCGTTCACTTGCTTAATTACTCCTTTTCCCAAAATTTGAAAACTTTCCACAAATGCTGACGCCTGTTGTTGTTTTCAGTTTTGTGACATGGTTACTGTTGCTAAGCTGTTGAACCTCACTATCCTTGTTCCCGAGCTTGACAAAACATCTTCTTGGGCTCATCCAAGGTATTGTTATGCTTATACTTTCTTATTAATTATCGTTTCGTTGTCTAACTATCTGCAAATATTTGCTCATTTTGATAATTTTGTTAATCAGGTTTTGTGTGCTGTCACCAACTCTTAGACCTCTCTTACATGAATCTTATCTAAGAGAAGAGAAGCTCGAACATGGGGGCTCTTGCTCAGGTTGTTCCCTGGATTCCCGAAGACGACCTGCTTCTAAAGAACGCCATAGAGGTCGTCAACTCTCGTTTCCTTGTCTTCTTCTGTTTCCCTTTTTCTTATCATTCAAAACTGGATGATCTTTTGATGTCTCTGGTGTTACCACGTTCTCAACAGAGTGTTGGACACTGTTTGTCTGAATGCATGCATGTGTGCAAAGCTGTGTCAAAATGCTTTAGACAAAGTAGTTAGTAACATTAGTTGTTATTAGTTTTGAGACTCTCACATTGTTTCTGTGGGGGTTTCTTCTTTGTAACTGCTTGTATCTACGTTTGATTTTCGTACTCCTTCATTGATATCTTTAATTGATTTGCAGGCTGGTGCATCTTTGGAATCGCTTGCTAAAGGCGCTGTGCAGTTTTCTAGACGACTTTCTATCAGGGAACTGCAAGATCGATGGCATGCACTCCTATACGATCCAGTAGTTTCTGCAGAGGCAGCTTTTCGGATGGCTGAGCTTGAACGTACTCACTCTACAAAGTTTGCTAGAACTGGACCAAAAGAAAACAAAGGTTCTTCTAGGAAGAGAAAGGCTGAACAGCTCAGAAGCACTTATCATTCCCTGCGGAAGAAATTTCAGACTGAGTCATTCAATTCCTTGGATCTAGGATTCCTTGGCCCAGCTAATGACAGCCATTTCATGGATAATGGTAGTGATGCAACACATCTTGGCCTAGAAGACTCTCACATGGACATTATCCACAATGCGTTCCCAAATATCTTGGCTGATGGCGGTTGCGTGACTAATCATGTTGTCTCAGAAGATAATTTACAGGGAAACATCTCCTACGTAGAAGGAGGAGATCTTACGTTCACTGAACATGCAGTTCCTTCCGAACGTGATGCGGTTCATCAAGCTGCTCATGAGCCGAAAACCAACATGGCTAGCACTGATTGTTTCCTGGCACAGCTTTCGACATCTCTCTTTGAAGACGAGGAGCCGCTCATGGAAGTAGATGGCAAAGAAGTTGACAAGTCGTATTATGATGGCCTAAGCTCACTGTTAGTGAACCCGACAAATGATACAAACAGCAGAGCTTTGCCTATTACCACCGGACATGATCCTTCCAGCTCACAAGTTCATCCAATAAATGATGCTCCGGATGGCCATGTGATGCCAAGTGCAGTGAGGTCAATGGAGTGTAAACCTTTGTTGTCTGACTCAGCTGCTCTTGATCCTCATCCTGAGATTGTTGGTGGTGTAATCTGTTGTGTATTAAACCAAGAGGATCCTGATATTCCGTGTAACGATGACATTTTTCTGTCCAACACCTGCCATCCAATGTCAGTTTCTTCGCTAGCCCGGCGGAACTTTAAAGATACAAATAATCTAGTAACTTCATCTGCTAGAGATCTCTCTGCCACTAGGGAAGGACATACACAAAAGAAAATACCAGGACGTTTGCAAGGAAAGCCAGAGATTGGTCAATCAAGTCAAGGTACCAGATTCAGGGCATTGACAAGCCCTGGCTCACATAATATCGTTCCTCCTGCTGGTTCTGCACAGGGATGCTCAAACACTCTGCTTCCTGATGGTACTGGTGCTAAAGATGGAAACAGAGAGATAGCCGGTGGAAAACGCATCGCCGGATTTGATGGGCATGGAAGCTACACGGAGAAGGATAGTGGCAACAGTAAAGAGGAAAAATGGGTAATATCTATAAATAAAGTGCAAGAAGCAAAAGATGCTGATGTTGGCTTGATAGAGATTCCAGACACTGAGCTGGAGATTACTCAAACAGAAGCAAGGGATAATGATTTTGAGAGTGACGAGGACTTGCCGAACTATTCTGACATTGAGGCTATGGTAACTATCAACTTGCATCCTTATTGGTCATGTTTTATGGCTCTATGGTACGTTTACTCCTTAACGCTCTTATGACTTCAGATTCTTGACATGGACTTGGATCCTGATGACCAAGATAATTTTGATCTCGAAGGTAACTGAGCATCCTACTCACACTCTTGCTACTTATAGAAGGTCTAAGGCCAATTTGTAATTCCTTTGAACGTTTTCACCTCTGCAGTCTCCAAGTATCAGAGCCAAAACATGAAAAGAACAATTGTAAGACTTGAGCAGGCTGCTTATTCGTATATGCAAAGAGCCATTGCTTCCCGTGGTGCATTAGCTGTTTTATTTGGTAGATACTCAAAACACTACATCAAGAAACCTGAGGTATTAATGATCCTATTCATTTTGGTAGTCTTTTTAAGTATTTTCGTTGTAATGATTGAAGCTTCTTAAGAAACTATTGTATCACTTCTTTTTCTTGGCACAGGTTTTGGTGGGTAGATCAACAGAAGATCTCGCTGTGGACATTGATCTGGGAAGAGAAAAGCGTGGCAGCAAAATATCTAGACGCCAGGTTGGTCAATAGTAGATGCTTCTGTCTTATTTTTTGGAAGTGTTGGATTGTATGATTAGTAACAAGCTTGTATTTTTGGTTGTTGAATGCAGGCTATCATAAGGTTGGGTGATGACGGGTCGTTTCATATAAAGAACCTGGGGAAGTATTCAATCTCAGTTAATGAGAAGGAAGCAGATCCTGGACAGAGTTTAGTCCTCAAATCTGATTGTCTGCTTGAGGTTTGATCCTTGAATCATATGATCATTTAGATTAAATAATAACCACACTCGATCGTATGTTCTTTATAAATGAACTTGGTTGTTACGCAGATACGGGGAATGCCTTTTATATTCGAGACAAACCAAAACCGCATGAAAGAGTACTTGAAGAGAACAGGGAAAGGGAACTGAGAGTCTGAGACTAGAACTAGAATGAGTGCTCTTCATGTATCCGCTTCTTCTGAAGAAGTTGAATGAGGTCTCTCTTGTAGTCTTGTGTAATGTTACCTTAACCTCAGGAACATGATTTGTAGATCTTTGATTATATCTTTAGTTCCTCAACATGCATAGTTGACCCACTTTTTAACCTTTTTAAGTCTTAAAATGAAAATACAACTCAGATTGCAACCCAGCTACTTGTGTTTTGAAAGAATGAGTCTTCTTGTTTTCTGCATGTTACTTAAGACTGGTCCATGTTCTTTTTCAGTATAAAAGGTGTTTAGGTTTGATTTGATTTAAAAGTTTATTAATCCCATATACTACAAGGTTTTAGCTTCGTGTATTTGGAAAAAATTAATCACGTAGATTACATCTCATAAAATAGTTCATGGTGGTGCGGTCAAATGTAAATTTTATTTAATAACAGAATTATCAATTATAAAATTAATCGATTATAAAATTAATCGATAAAATTATCTAGATAATAAAGAAATTTTAAAACTTTTTAATATGAAAAAGTTATTATATTTTTAATATGTACGAAAACTCTGAAAATTCATCTTTTACGAGAGAAGTTAGATATGGGCATTCATATACCCGTTCGAATATGGATCGGTTCTCTCAAGTATCAAGTTTTTCGGATTTTGATATGAAGCCCCATTTGGGTAATATAAAATTTTGGATCAAGTTTTCCCGGGTCTGGGTGAGTTTGGTTCTGATGTATATAAACTTAAAAATAATTGAATAACCATTAATGTATCTAAAGTGGATTCAAATATTCATACCCAAATAACCATATTTCCCGATTCAGTTCAGATATTTTGTTTTCAAATATACCAAAATAACCAAATATACTCGTTAGACACGGTTTTTGAATATTTTATCCGAAAACACACAAAAAGATTGAAATAACTAATACATTAAAATTATTAAAATATATAAATATATATATATATATTTATAACTAATATTTTTAAATATATATTTACATTTCAGATATCTTGGGGATACTCATTCGGTTCTCGGTTCAGGTCAGGTTGGATACCGGTTCTTCGAATACAACAATTTAGGATCAATTTGGTTATTTACCCCGAATCTAATCAGATTCGAATCTTAATTTTCGAATTGATTTTAAGTCAGTTCTTCGGATCCGGATTTTTCCTTGCTTTAAGTGAAGTGATTAATAACATAATAAACCAACATTTTAATTGGTGTATATTATATTATTATGCTCCAAACTTGCTAATCATTTGCTAATCTGGAAAACTGTTGTAATCCTTTAGGAAACATATATAAGATTCCGAGCTAAATGAATGCAACTCCCATCAAATCCAACAAACCAAAGTACTCTCTTGGCTTTTAACAACAAGATAAATACTTGGTTCAAACCTAAAGTTTAGTTTACTTTAGGGTAAGGGAAAAAAGCTAACCAAATCCCACCTGCACAGATTTGACGTTTACAAACGCCGTTAAGTATGTCATCGTGTAAACAAAAAGCAAGTGGGAAACCAACGAAGCTCCGTGAATAAATAAACGGAAAGCAAACGAAACCCATTTATAGCTTTGGTCCACTCTTCCACCTATAGACAATTGAGTTTAAGCAGTGTCTTGTAATTAACCATCATACATGTCCATTCCACTTACCAAAAAGGAAAGTTTATCACTTAGTTTTCATCAACTTCTGAACTTACCTTTCATGGATTAGGCAATACCTTCTATTTATAGTAAGTCTAGTGGGTCCTTTGCTTTCTCTTGCACTTCTTTCTTCTTATTATAATCTCTTTGTCCTCTCCCCAAAATCTCTCTTCAACAAAATATCAGAAACTAAATAGAGAGAAGAGAAATGGCGAGAGGGAAGATCCAGATCAAGAGGATAGAGAACCAAACCAACCGACAAGTGACGTATTCCAAGAGAAGAAATGGTTTGTTCAAGAAAGCTCACGAGCTCACGGTCTTGTGTGACGCTAGGGTTTCGATTATCATGTTCTCTAGCTCCAACAAGCTTCATGAGTTCATCAGCCCTAACACCACGTAGATTATCTCTCTTAAAACACCACTCTTAAATAGCTTTTCTTTTCTTCTAGTTAATGACCCTTTGTGTGTGTGGTCTTGTTGGTTTATAGAACGAAGGAGATCATAGATCTGTACCAAACAGTTTCTGATGTTGATGTTTGGAGCGCTCACTATGAGGTTCTTTTCTTCTTCTTAATTAGATCTTGATCTTATTCTTGTTCTTGATATGTACGTTTCTTGATGGTTTGGTGAATCTTTGTTGTAGAGAATGCAAGAAACCAAGAGGAAACTGTTGGAGACAAATAGAAATCTTCGGACTCAGATTAAGTATTTGTTTCTTTTTTCTCTTCTCTCTCTTTAAACTGTTTTTTTTTTTACAAAATTACGAAATACTAACAAAATTTGGTTTGTTAATTGTAGACAGAGACTAGGTGAGTGTTTGGAGGAGCTTGATATTCAGGAGCTGCGTAGTCTTGAGGAAGAGATGGAAAACACTTTCAAACTCGTTCGCGAGCGCAAGGTAGCATCATATTTTGCCCTTGTCTAGGGTTTTAATTAACATCTTTTTCATTTTCTAGGTTTCAATTTTTTTGGAATTAATTATAGTCAGAAGACTTTAGTTGTATTAATTTGTGAACTTTTAGTTTACTGCTAGCTAATATATGTGAGATTTTTTTTTGTATTAATCGATATATATGTTAATTGTACAGTTTAAATCACTTGGGAATCAAATCGAGACCACCAAGAAAAAGGTCACATCTTCTTCTTTCTTCACTCACTTCTACAATTTATCATATTATTTGCCTCAATAATTCCGTATCATCTGAATCTATGCACTATTAAAACGGTTGATAGTGTTTTTTTTCCCTATGAAATTATATAATTCAACCTAACCCTGTTGTCATTATTTGGGCATCCGACTTTTTCAAGCATAACTATATAATCCGTTACTTCTATAATTAGTAGCTCTTTTAGTGAAGTATTCAGTTTCTTGTTTTTTGGAAACTGTCGGATTATAGTTAAGGTAATGGATAAAAGGACAAACCAAGTGTAAATTATAGTGATGTCATAAAAGCTAAACGAAAGTTAAATGGATTAGACAGTTAAGAGTCTTAATCATTCCAGTCTCTTCACAGTTTCTCTTGCGGTTTACTCAATTGCAGAACAAGAGTCAACAAGACATACAAAAGAATCTCATACATGAGCTGGTACCGTCTCTTTTCTCCCTCTTTCTATTTTCCTTACAATTTTAGGCACAACACATGCATGTAACAATTAAAAGGATAAAAATGTGTGGAGATTGAGTTACTCTTATGATTTATCTCTAGTGAATGATATCAAATAACAAGCATGTCATCTCACTTAGAGTAAACAATGTTGGATACTCTCTCCGTTTCGATTTAATTGTCGTTGTAGGGAAAAAATTTCGTTTCAAAATAATTATTATTTTAAAGTTTCAATGCAAAATTTATTAATAAGATTCTTCATTTTATTTTTCTATTAGTAGAAATATGGTTAGATATATATAGGTAATTGTGTTTTTATTTTGGAAATAGACAAAATCATATGTTTTCTCAATATGTGTGCATAAACCTAAAACGACAAGTAAAATGAAACGGAGAGAGTACTGAATATTGCTTTTAATTCTCATTAATATCTTATAATCTCTTTGGTGAAACAGGAGCTAAGAGCAGAAGATCCTCATTATGGACTAGTAGACAATGGAGGAGACTACGATTCTGTTCTTGGATATCAACTTCGTTTCCATCAGAACCACCACCACCATTACCCCAACCATGGCCTTCATGCAGCATCTGCCTCTGATATCATTACCTTCCACCTTCTTGAATAATTAAGGGTTTGAAAGTTGCTGGTGATGTCATTATCTATCTATTTAGTATAATAAATACTTAAAAGCGTAAGGCTGGTTCTACTGAAACCTTAAACTGTCATGTTTCTTAATTATGTATTTCTCTTAAACCTTAAGAACTATGGATTGTGTGATCAGTAGCTTCCTGTTTTAACTTCTTGTGGATTGAATGTTTTCAAGACTATGTATGTATGATATTAGATTGACGACTTCCTAGTTATGCTTAGTTATTCCGTTTTAATCCATATATCATTGTAAAAGTATGCAGTGAAAATATCTAGCCTACGATTCCTTTGGAACATTCTCTCTATATGCATGCTTGAAATTTAGCCTCCTTTCTGTATTGTTTGCATATCGAAAACTCAAGTGGAATTTTTTTTTTTGAGACACATCCTCCAACTATAATATGGAGCCTTTTTATGCTTCTTCAACTTGGAAATTGTTATCTCAATTGTGTCTTAGGCCTTAGTGGTACCATTTTGTAGTTTGGTTATGCAATCTCTGAACACTTCTCTACCTTTATGTTTTATCTACTTTGCCTTGTCTAAACTTAAAAGCCAAGAACACAAATAAAGGAGAGGGAAGAAAAGAGGCCAAGAAATTGATTGTTCAGAACCTACGAGTAATCCCTGAAATGAAATACAAACCCCCAGCTGAACTCAAGAAGGAGAAGAAGAAGAAGTGCAAAGCTCTCTTTACAGCCTTTGAACTTGTGGCAATCTCCACAGATCTTTTTGGATTGGAAAAATTATTTGATGTAATTATAATATTATTGTATAGATTTCCAACTTTGTTTCTTTTCTAAATAAAATTCATATATTATTTTTCTTTGCATTTGAATACATCAATGCATGCTACTCTCTCGAATATATATATATATATATATATAACATTTATATTAAAGTATATAATATCGCGAGACTAAATTTTTTTCTTTAAAAAATTTAAATATAAGTATAAATCTAAAAAAAAATTCTTTAGATCAATAACTTAAAAAATTAATAAATAATAATATCATTACCTTACCTTAATTCATTAATCTATTAACCAGTTAGGAAAATTTCAAAGTTATAAGATTAAAGTGATAACGAAATTTTTTCATTTGTTTGAAAGTTACTGATATACATAACTAACTATGTTTTTTCGACATCAAACTAACTCTGTTTATTTTCAGTCTTATGTTTTAACTTAATAACGGTTTATAAACCCCAAAATTCGAAATAGTAGCGCATGAAAGTAAAACCGAACATATATAGTTACGGTTTATTCAGTTGAAAACCGAAAATTCTATAATATCTAAACCGAAATGAGCTAGAATAAATATGGTTTTAAACCAACAAAAAACCAATAACCGAGATCGATAAACCGGGGGAAAAAAATCAAAGGAAACGATATTATAGAAGTGTTGTTGAATTAATCAGGACATCATCTCTTTGCATTCATCTCCTTCATCACCAAGCCAAGTCTCTCCAGGTACTCTCTCTCTCTATCGCTCGATTTCGTCTTCGTTTTTCATCGATTGCTTTTATCTCTATGCTTTCCACCCGATGCTCCGATCGTTAAATTGCGTAGTTTGTTTTACATAATCGGAGCACCCGATCATGTTTTCCGGTTCCGAGTCGGAAATTATTCAATACGATCAGTAACCTAGTCTCTCCGATTTACTATTCAATCATCTTGGTGCGTGTGTGTGTTTTAGGGTTTTGATTGTGATTATCTATTTGGTATTGCATTCTAGATCTGATCGTACACATTGGTTGACTTCTTCTCTAGAGAAATGAGTCAGCAGAAGGGTTTGATTTACAGCTTCGTAGCCAAAGGAACCGTCGTTTTAGCGGAGCATACTCCTTATTCTGGAAACTTTAGCACCATCGCTGTTCAATGTCTTCAGAAGCTTCCCGCTAATAGCAGCAAGTATACTTACTCTTGTGATGGCCACACCTTCAATTTCCTTGTCGAAAACAATGGTTTTGGTGAGATTTATTAGCCTCTATATATTATATTTAGTGCTTGTTAGCAGGGTCGGTCCTAGGCAAAACCGAATAAAAACATTTTCCTTAGGCCCTCAAAATTTTTGAAGAAAATTATATAGACAGAGGCCTAAAAAGAAGCCTGCAAATTTGCACAAAAAAAAAAAAAAAAGTTTTAGTTGAAATCTTTAATAAATCGTCTATGGCATCCTAAGTCTCAGGGTGGCCTCCTGAGTCTCAGGGTCGGTCCTTAGTTAGTTGAAGCTTTGTTTTTTCTCTTACTTGTGGTGGTTTTGATGAGGCTTTTGATTGTGTGTGTGTATATGTAGTGTTTCTTGTGGTTGCTGATGAGTCCACTGGAAGAAGTGTTCCTTTTGTGTTCCTTGAACGGGTCAAAGAAGATTTCAAGAAGCGGTATGAGGCGAGTATAAAGAATGTTGAGCCGCACCCTCTTGCAGATGATGACGAAGACGATGATTTGTTTGGAGATCGGTTTAGCATCGCTTACAATCTTGACAGGGAGTTCGGGTCTGTCTTGATCATTAGCCATGGCTTTTTTTTTTTAATATCAGTCATTCTTTTGCTTTTGCAAGAATGTTCTTAGTCTTTTCTGCCCCTCTAACAGGCCTATACTCAAGGAGCATATGCAGTATTGTATGAGCCATCCTGAAGAGATGAGCAAACTTTCAAAGTTGAAGGCCCAAATAACTGATGTCAAGGGGATCATGATGGACAACATAGAGAAGGTACGCTTTTGTAGCTATAGCAAGCTGATACATTTAACTAACAGTTGCACACCACTCTTGTATTTTTTTCATGGTAGTTCTGCTGATAAAATTATCAGAATGTTTTTTTTGCAACAGTTCGTCATCTGTCTATATTTGGTGAGGTATATTATGTGATGAATACTCTGTTAATTTTTTGATCTGTGATGTGCTGAGTCTGTTAGTAATTAAGAAGTTGCACGCATCTAACAAGTCTTGGACTGCTGTTTTGCCTTTTGAACCAGCTGAAAAATTGTTAGACTAGGGAAAATGGTATTCTGTGATGAATGCGCATCTTATAGCTCATCAATATTAGCAATGAGTCATAATCTGTGAACCGACAAATTGCGAATTTGTCGGAGTATGTAAGAAGGTACTGATTATGAGAAATGATGTTGCAGTACAACTCTTCTTTGATGATTCTCTTGTGTTTTCAGGTTCTGGACAGAGGAGAGAAGATCGAACTTCTGGTAGACAAAACGGAGAACCTTCAGTTCCAGGCGGATAGCTTCCAGAGACAAGGAAGGCAGCTAAGAAGGAAGATGTGGATACAGAGCCTGCAGATGAAGCTGATGGTGGGAGGTGCTGTTTTGTCCTTTATTCTCATCGTTTGGGTTGTTGCTTGTGGAGGTTTTAAATGCTCGTCATGATTTGTTTGGTTTCGTTTGTAATCTGTTTGATCACCACCACCTTGTTTTACCACGTAAAACGCATGCTCATGTTTGTACATGTTGGAACTTATAGTAACATATCATCATCATTCCCACAAGCTTATCTATTATGCTTATATATTATTTAAAAAATCAAGTTTTGGCGTGTGCTTGTTTTCAGTGAGTTCTTTTTTGTTCTTCAAAAATCGTGTTCTTATTATTCCTTGTTTTACGACTCATTGATCTTCAGCACTGGATGCTGGTAGAGCTGGAAATTTAAGTATTTATCTGTGTGGCTAGTCTGGGGTCGAGCAATTCAAAATATTCAACATGTGAATGCAGGTCAAATCGGTTTTAAACGAAATGGCTATGGATGGGTCGAATTTAAATAGTGGATTCTTACCAATCCGCAAAAAACAATTGTAAAAATATTTTGTAGAAATATATAAAAAATTATACAATTTTAGTTATAAATATATAATTTATATTATTTTATAAGAATAGTTAATATATAATTAAAATGATTATTTTATTAAAATTTATATTATTTGTGGGTTTTACGAATTAACCGCAAATTTGGACGGAGTGGGGTGAGTACACGATCTTTTCTAAACAAGTTTGCAGATCAGAGTTTTGAGTAAAAATATTCAATCAGTAGGTTAAAAGGGTCAATCGTACGGGTTAACCTGTGAACCCAGCTCTAGATTGATGTTAGATATCTTGAAACTTTTTTTATCAAAGCTAAATTATTTTGCATTTGCATAAATTCGTGGGATTCCTTGAAAAAACTGGTATTTGAAAAATAGGCATACTAACATTTGGGACACGTATAGTAAAATCAAAGAAATCCAAAATACACTTAACTGTGTCAAAAACCAATATAAGAGATTTAGTAAAGGCATATAAGAAATATTCTGATACGCCTTTTAACTCTATGGATGATGAAGCAAAGAGCAAAAGAGGAAGCGTAAAGACGAGTTAAGTAGGGGCAAAGATCACATGGGGCGGAACACAAAGTCATTCTCCATGTGTGTCTGCGATACTTATTTCTGTTTTCTTTCTTTTTTTGGTCAAACTTGTTTCTGGTTTACAAAGCGGATTTGGAATCAATTTCTTATTATTATCCAGTGTCGGTTTAACCCAATTAAGGATCTTAAGACCCCTTAATTCTAATATATAGAGGACACGGGCTTGGGTCCGGGACAGTTGCACTGCTTGTCCCCCATAGTTAGCCGTACCTGTTATTGCTTGGGTCCGGGACAGTTGCACTGCTTGTCCCCCATAGTTAGCCGTACCTGTTATTATCCCATATACGTAGTCTGTGTATGTATATATTGGCTTCGTTTTTATCATATGATTGTGGGATGGTCAAAATTGTACACACATTCGTGACCTACGTTTGAGCAAAACATTGATACTAGGTTTTGTTCACTGTACTAATGACAATTTGAGCAATTCATTAAGTGTTGCGTGTGTGGTGGTGTCATTACCCTGGTTTAATCCAAGGAATGTATGTGCGTGATGACCAAAAAAGCTACAATGTTGAAGACAAAAGATCGAAACACATTTTCTAGAATCAATTTTGTCACTAATCACTACTCCCTCCGTTTTTTAATATAAGTCGTTTTAGTATTATGCACATAGATTAAAAAATAATCAATTTCTTATATTTTCAATACAAAAACATCATTAATTATTTATCTAACTACAATTCAACCAATAACAAAATTGAATGTATATTACTATTGGTCAGATAACATTAACTGCTAATAAATTTTACATCGAAAATTGAAAACATCATATAATTTGGAACAAAAAACGGAGGGAGTATATTATCATTTGTTATTTGTTATATGCATGCGTCATAGATGTTAGAGTAGTGAGTTCGAGATGATGATTAATAAATGATTAGTGACAAAATATGTTGGAAATCTTATCTATACTATTAAAAGGGAAGGAGTCTTAAAAAATCTACCTATGTAAGGTTGTTTGGACCCTTTTATTTAATTCATTATTTTTTGGTCCTATCTAATATTTCTCTAACTAAACATATAATAGTTAATACTCTCTAACTATACATATCTTACTTTTATTATCTATACAATATTTTTTTGGTATACATTATTTTTTTGATATACAATATTTACTTTTAATATCTATACATACCTTATTTTTACTATTTATACGATATTGTTTTCGAAATATTATACCAAAAGATAAATATTTAAGAGAACAACTTGTAGATATTATAGATATGTAATAAAAACTATAAATTAATTTAATATTTATCTTTATAATCAAGCAAACAATACCCGTACTTAAAAAGTGCAGGGCAAAATCTAATTTTTATTATAAATCAATTGAGTTTGAAAAAGATTACAACTGGGAGATGAGTTCAATATTCGAATCAAGTCCGTTGTCTAAATTAAGATCAAGTTCGATAAATTCTTTCTCTAGTTCTTTTAGAAGTCTTTAACTCATCTAGCAAATATATTCTTTTATAGCCGCAAGGTAGATTGCATAAAACAAAATATCGCTCGTCGTCCTTGATGATAAAATTATATATTTGTTATGTTGGATGAGATCACATATTTTCTGCGACGTAAGTGTGTCTCATTTCGTCACAAAACATTAAATGTGAACCACTGCATCATTTGTACTTGTTAACCGTTCATCACGCCTATTTAAATATGTCGTCACATCATTTTCGCCATTTTTAGTGAAATAATCTCTTTTAATTTAAAAATCCATAAGTTAAATGATCTTTTTTTTTAAACCGGATTAGACATTGATAATATTGTGAGATCCACTTCTCAGAATATACTCCTTTTGTTTCATATTGTAAATAATTTTAGAAAAAAAATATTTCAAAATATAGGTAATTTATACAGGTAACTTTTACATTATTAAATATAGTGTAGCCAAATGATATCAACTTTTTCTAATTGATTAAATAATAATTAAAAATAACTTTTTAATATTAGTGCTTTTAGCTTAAACTACTTAAATTGTGAAAAGTGAAATATATTTTAGTCAGAGGTAGGCACAAAGCGAGTACTTTTTTTTTATGTATATTTGTTACTTGCCTTGTCTTGAACGAGTAATGAATTTTTGAACTTGTACTTGATTTGTCAGAAACATGTACTTGTTATTTCGAATACTAGTCCAAAAATATTTTACTTGCAAGTTACTTACTTTGTTCTATTACTTACTATTTACAAATACTTATGAATTATTTGGATATATTTCCAAGTTTCTAAGAATTACTTGATAGATAATATTCTATTAGAGAATATTATCAAAGTTTGTTTTGTTTACTCGACTTGGTAAAAACACGATAAATTACTTTGAATAAACTATTTGCATTTAATATAAGAAAAAAGAAGGAACAAGAAAACATATATTTCGATATGAAAGCATTGTTTACTTCTTACAACAAAAAAAATCTCTCGATCGAGATATCTTCTGTTTCGCTTAAAAAGATTGATTGAATTATCAAAAATTTGTAACGCGAAGATTTCAGGCCCTTTCGAGGAGGGTATCTGATTGGTTAATGTCAGCCCGGCTCGCATGGACTTCCGGTGTTTCTTAGTTTAGAGATTTGGTTTTTATGATTTTGTTATATTTTTTCAGTCGTAAAACAAATAACGAATAATATTAAGACAAGTCGTTAACTTTTCTATGATACTTGTTACTTGTCTTGTACTTGTAAGTAACAAAACTCAACGACTTGATAGTTGACTTGCAACGATAACGTCGATAAGTATCTAAAAACAAATACAGAACAAGTAACGAGTATAAGGCAAATAATGAATATTGGTGGCCAGCCCTAATTTTAGTAGCATATCTCCACATTAATTTACAGAGATGAGAGATCCCACAAAATTGATAACTTAGATACTATATTCCACTTTTGAATTAATTACGAAGATCTCTTTTATCCATTATAAAAGGAAAAATTCGTTGGCATTAACGTAATTATCGTCTACTACTCACGACGACCTTGACTGTTAATCCCTCAGTGTCCCAAATAGTCACTCAATCCAAATCTCAATTCATATTTTTACTATGAAACTAAATAAAACGTAATTTAATTAAACTATGATAAACACTAATATAATGTTTTCATAAGCTTTTGGGTTTGATGATAATGGCGTGACACCTTTTTATCTTCTTCTCAACAAATCTCATCTTCTTTCACTCCAATTGCTTGCAGCTCACTCCATCTCTCTCTCTCTCTCGCTTTCCTCTTCCTCTCTTTAGATTCTACAATTCCGTTCATACGACGAGAATATGGGAAACTGCATCCCCAATTCCACAACCAAATCCACGGCTGAGATCTCTCCGGCGACGGCGAAGACTACCTCCGCCGTCACGGTGAAACTCTCCGGACCGGAGAACAGTCTTGCAACTTCTTACCTCCGCTTCGCTCTCCTCCACAAGAAACTCAATCTCCGCTTCGTTCCTACAGAAGACCAGAAACCGACAATCCACGTCGGAACAGAGACAGTGTCAGGATCTCAGGAGGTTCTGCTCCGTTACATCGAGGAGAAGTTCCCGGAGCCGAGGCTAATGATATGGAAGTTCAACCTAGAAGGCTTCGACGAGGCGACTCCGCTGATAGTGAAAGCGATTTGGCTTCAGCACAGGAGCATGACGTGGCATATCGAGAGGATGTTGAGATGGTCGGAGGATCTAGCGGCACGTGGAGGGAGGAGAGCCGTTGATCCGTCGGTGGGGACGCCGAAGATGGAGATTAGGAAGTTCGCTAAGAGCTATGCGCAGTTGCATGAGGTGATGGTTGAGCATGCTCAGATGGAAGAGAGGATTCTTTTCCCTCTTCTTGAATCTGCTGATAGAGGTAATAAGAGATTTTTATGGTTTTTTTTAATATTTTGATTCACTGTTAAAAAGTTTTGATTTTTTTTATTTATTTTGAAGGGATGTGTAAAAGTGCGAATGAAGAACATGGGAGAGAGTTACCAATGATGAATGGGATCAAAGAGTATATTAAATCGATTGGGGTGATGGACTCTGGAGTCTGTTCTGAGGAACTCTTTAGTCTTGCTTCTCGTTTCAAATCATTGCAGGTAACAGAACAAATCTTCCACTTGTTTTTTGTGCTCTTGTAATGAAATGAACAACATTGTCGACACCTAAGAGGTTGTTGTTGTTGTTGTTTTAAACAGATGATGTGTAAAGCACATTTTGAAGAGGAAGAGAAAGATTTGCTACCGATGGTGGAAGCTGCGGAGATGGGGAAAGAGAAGCAGAAGAAGTTGATGAATCAAAGCTTGGAACTTATGAGAGGGACTCACTCTAACGTGTGTGATTTTCTACTCCAAGGTCTCACTCCTCAGGAAGCTATGCAGTATCTTGACTTGCTCATGAACTTTGCTGATCCGAATCTCATCTCATCTTTTATCTGCCAACAAGACATTGTCGACTGATATTAAATTATGCTCTTGCCCAAAATTGTGAAAACTGTTGTGTTTGGTGAAGTGGATTTGGTGTAAATATAGTCAGATTATCCATCGGGATGCTTTGTTTGTCATGGTTCATGGATACAAACAAAAATGGTTATGACTTGTAAGAGGGGAAGTGATGACTACACATGTTACCATAGAACAATGTTAATTCGATTTTATCCCTGTTTATTGCTAAGGGCTAATACTGATTGATTCAAGAAAACTGGGTCTTGAATCTTTGTCTGTTTATTGTCGTTTACTCAAAAAGTACAGTTTTTCTTTATTACATGTCTTTTGTCTCAAGACTTGAATACCGACAAAACAAGGTAACATAAAAAGTAGAAGACAAAACACATAAACTATAAAAGAGAGCTGAAATAGCAGAGGAAAAGCTATGTTAAAAAGCGTATTTACAAGATTCAGATTCACTACAAAACCAAATTTGGCGGCCGCAAACAATAGACCGGTCGTATTGGCAAAACTAAACCGACTCGATGTCTCATCCATCCTCCAAACCCAGTCTCTTAATTCTCCTTTTAAGTTAAACTCTCTAAGAGATTGATGACAACGAATGGAGGAGGAAAAAAAAGAGAGTGAATGCAACCTCTTATCTGTTAGGAACGTCAAAAACTGTTTGTTTTCCTGAATCGAGCTGAATCAATATGTACACACATCCCTGTTTTTTTGGCTTATTACCCGTTAAGCTTAGCTAAGAAGTGGCTAAGATTGTACTCTTCTGTGTACTGTGATTGATCCCACAGTTCCTCTAAGTTACCTAGAATTGCCTTTATTCCTTTTCCAGTTCCAGCAGTCTGGTCATTCTCCGATCCCTTCTTCGTAGACGCACCACCCTACAGCAAATACCCGATTTGAGGATACCATCCATCTAGAAACTTGCAATCAAAATACAATTTATACCTTTTTCGAAGTTTCAGCTGAAGCAAATAAGTCTAGCAACTGATCAGTGTTCATCGTCTTCATACTAGCATTCTCAGCATTGATCACCGTGTTGGCAACCGATACTTTGAATCTTTGAAGACTCATCACTTTTTCTTCGAGTGTTCCACGCATTATGAGACGGTGTACATTTACAACTCTCTTCTGTCCCAACCTATGCGCTCTATCCATCGCCTGCCACATTTTTTTGTTCACCTCTAGATCAATAATTTTCTCTATCCTAATAATAATCCACTCAAGTAGTAAATGTAAGAGATGTGAAACTCTTCCTCCTTGATTACAAGCACAAAGACAAAGACAAATTAAAAACCAATCTACCTGGTGATCACGCATAGGATTCCAATCATGCTCCATAAATACAATTGTGTCAGCAGAAGTCAGGTTCAACCCAAGTCCACCAACTGAATGAGGAAAAAGTAAGAAGTTTCAGTTATAACTTATCTACTCTAGATAGCAGAAGAACTACAATGCTAAGTGGAGAAAGCATACCATGTGTTGTCAGGAGCAGAACATCGATTGTGGGATCTGAATTGAAAGCCTTCACAATCTCAAACCTTTTCTCCGGTACAACTGAACCATCTAGTCGCATATATGTGACGCTGCTTTCAAGAATAAGGCATAAACAGATAATCAGCATACTGAAGAAGCCAGTTTGAAGGATGTATAAATTAAGATAGGAACATGGGAATCACCAACAGAGCAATGATCGTTATATAATAAAAAGAGTGAATTTTACAAGTTGAACTCGCCTTTTCATGTGGGCTTGAAACAAGTCCCTTTCAATGATGTCCAGCAAAGCCTGCATGAATTAACATGGTTAGATCTTGGACAATCTTGTAAGTAAACAAACATAGCGGGAAAAAATGGAAGAAATTAGAGATCCAAGATACGATATGTAATTACTTTGTGCTGTGCAAATATCAGAACTCTGTGCTGGCCTACACTAAGAGTGCCATCTGAACTAGACGCATCAGAACCTATTCCACATTCTTCTAAAATTTCCTGAAGGGCAACAAGCTTTGGAGAGTGTTGAACTTTATGAAGCTCAGTGATAATGTCTGAACATCCATTTATCATTGCTGACAAATCCGAAGCTACTGGCTCTGTAACCTTTTCGCCAAGAACAAGAAGCGGATGACTGCAGAGTTTAAGCAGGTACTGCAGTGCCTGGAAAAGTAAAACTCAAACATATCAGGCCTCCCCATACTGTAAATGCTATAGGTGAGAGTGAATATAAATGTTGTGTTGCTGTTGCCTTCAGTGCAAGAAACAACATCATACCTGGAAAACGTGTGTGGATGCTTTTGTTGGCGCAACATCTACATTGCTTGAATCTGCTGATCCATCAACTTTTATGATACTAGATATTTCCTGCTTGGCATGTGAACCAGAAAATTGCTCATAAAGCTTCAACTGGACAGGACTAAGGTCGCAGTATCTGTCCTGAATGATTTTTTCTGGCAAATCAGAGAGGACTTCCTCTTTCGTACGCCGCAATAAAAATGGCATAACCTATATGATACAAATATGTTATCAGGAAGGATGTTACTATAAGTTTCTCAACAAGTACAACGGAAAAAATAAAAGCAGCAAAAGATTAACACCACTGGTGTTACACCAGAATCAGGCATTACCTGCTTATGGAGTGCTTCCATCGCAAGGACACCCGCTTCAGCATCCTTCGCAGAGCATTTAGTATCTCTAGCTGCCAGTAACGGTTTTCCATAAGATGCTTGAAACTGCCCAAAAAAGAAAAACATTTCTCGTTTATGACAACAGAGATTATCCCAAAATGACCCAGGAAATTTGTAATCTGTAACAACATAAAAACAGGGAATGTGAATAAGCGGTTACTTGTCTCTCTGTCCCGAGAAATCCAGGCATCAAAAAGTCAAAAAGGGACCACAACTCGATGATATTATTCTGCAGAAAGGAAATAATATCACTCAGAATATAAAAGCACGTGCATTAAACTTTCTGGGAAGTCAAGCACTCCTATGAAACCTGAATTGGCGTTCCACTAAGGATAAGCCGGTGCTGGGCCTTCAATTGTTTCACTGCTGAAGTAACTTTAGATTTCGCATTCTTGATAATGTGGCCCTCATCCAGAATACAATAGTTCCACGAGAACTGTGTCAGATAATCAGCATCCTTGCGGACCACATCATAAGATGTGATAATGACATTGTGGTTGTTAAACTGTTCACGGAGAGAAACGCGGTTTTGAGCAGAGCCAACATACTGCAGTACGCTTAGCAGAGAAAGGTCGATATACTTCTCAATTTCAAACGCCCAGTGGCCAACTAGTGTTGAAGGGCAAACAATTATAGATGAAAAAACATCTGGTTCATCTGTTGAACCACGACGTTCTGCTGCATCAGATGCCACAATTGCAGATGCTTGAAGCGTCTTACCAAGCCCCATATCATCGCAGAGAATTCCATGAAGCTTAAAACGTTTCAAGAATCCTAACCAATTGATTCCTTCTTGCTGATACCTGAAATCAGAAAAACTGATAAATATTCGAGAATAAACATTCAAAAAGCAATACAGTTCCTTCCTAATTCAATTATAATCCTATCAGTCAACGACCGGCCTAAGCGCAAAACATTTTTTTCCTGAGTTCTACCCTGCTTAAACCCACGGTAGGTACAATGTCCTCACAAGACCAAACCCTCAAATTTGTATAGATGCAACTGGGAAAACCACGGCCAAAAAGAGAAAGAAGGCCAGTGAAACGACCCAATAACATAAAAGCACGGATATCTTGAATGACAAAGAAAGGCGCACAACAGAGAAACATCTTTCATTTAATCTAGAACTACAAAACTTACCTTCTCAATGTAACTTTTAACTCAGTGCAAAGCTTGTAATCATCTATATGAGAGTTGTCAAGTAGCTGCTCCAAAAATTTGGCGTCTTCTGCATTGCTGGATAGATCCTTGCTTAAACCTACAGGAGGGGGAACCCCGCGTGCTAACGGAAGCATAGGTACAAGGGCAGCAAAGCTACGTGTCACGCTCTGCCTCACTGAACTATCAGAATCGCTCATGCATCTCAGGAGAGGAACAACCATCAAAGGAGAATATGGAACCAGTTCTACACCCAGCCCTTGAACAAGCAAACCAATAAGCATTCCTGCGCCTTGTCTGGCGTTGATGCATGTCAAATCTCCCAACATCGGAATAGCATTTTCCACTACTGCTGCCATGACATTTGTTGTCATTGATTTGGCCATTGTCATAACACACCTAGAAGCAGCCAATCTAACAGCCACATGGGAATGGCGAACGCATTTGAAAACACAAGGCAGGAAACCCAGTAGTCTAGGTTTCAGTGTCTCTTCAATCACTGGTGCTACTGAACGTACCACCTATGAAACAGATAAAATAAGACATCATGTTACGGCTCTTCATATTCAGTAACAAGCGCAACTGTTCTTATATCTAAGAAAGGTATGATGGCCAATCCCTAAAACTAAACGTTTAAATAATTCAAGCAAAACATCACCTACTGGCGCAAGAAAATGAAAATGATATCTACGAAAAACACTTTACTGGCTGTACCTGGATGTTGTTGATCAAGACCTGAGGATCAGAGATAGATTCTATTTTAAGGTCAAAATTACGTTGATCTGCAAGAATTCCAGGGACAAGAACCTCAGTGAGGCACTCCCACAATTTTGGGAGCTTGTCAAACAAGGAACCCCCAAATTTCACGCTTAAATGCTTCAGTGCAAGTTCAGCTCCTCTCCTGGTGATGAAACCCTCAACTTTAGACCTGTCTTCGCCACCATCCAACACGACTTTTGCCTTTTGCTTTCCTGCGTTACTTCGCGAGGACAGGACGTCCAAATCATCAACGACATCTATAGAGCTAATGACACTCGCTTGAGGTGTTTCGCTAGGATCCATGCACGTCAAGCTACAAATATTCTTGATTAACTTGTCATTGGGGCTAGGCTTCCGATCTACGCAGTAAGCAATAAGTTCTGCAAGAGCCTCGGCAGCCTTCTGTTGCAATATTTGTTCCTGGAAACAGCAGAATCAGTATATAGTTCACCGTACATGCAAACAAACTTTTAGTCTCAATTGCTACCTGCTCTCTTTTAATCGAAGCCATCAGTGGCAAGATTATCGGATTCAGTCTAGTAGGAAATTCTGACATCCAAACAACTGCAGCAGCGATCAGGGAGGTGACTGTGATATGAAGATTATTCTGCATGAAATAAGTCCAGAAAAAAGTTCATCTTCAAAAAACGGAAATGTTGATTTACATGACCTATGATAATCTAGCAGACCAAAGATATAAAATAGCACATGAAATATATCAAAACATATTCCAATGTACCTGTACACATTTTAAATATCCAGCAGTACTTAATAGTTGTTGCCTAGATGACTCCACATCTTCAAAATCTTGCTTTTCTAAGGATTCATTTTCAGCACTGTCTTTATTCCACAAAGCTAGAGTCGACGCAAATTCAATTGTCTCATCAGCATTCAAACTCTCCACATTCAGTTTAGTCGTCGATAATAACTTATCGTAACTATGGCAGGTTTCAACTGTATGTAACAAGTGGGAAGCTTCATTCCTCATTTTAGTATATGTTCTTGAGAGCTCAGCATAAGGAAGAAGTGTGTCTTTGGTGGGGAAAGCAGGGTCTGAGCAAGCTAACAAATCGAGCATCCATTTTTTTAGAGGACTAGGAAAACCAGGCAAACTTCCACTTCCATCAGATGGGACCTTGCATTTAATTTCTCTTAACCAAGAGATAAGCACAATGGACGCAACCTGCAACGCCAGCGGTTTAGTCCGAAACATGCAACAGACGTTTAGTGAGAGAGAGAGCATACCTGGCGCTGAACACCGGACAAAGAAGTAAGAGTACTACTCAGTGGATCCACCACAAACTGCATTGAACCCTCGCTAAACCGGGATGCAAGGATACCTAACGCAGATGCTGTCACTACCCGGGTGCGAGTCACTGACATCTCCAGATCAGAGCCAACGATAATCTTAGCGGACCTGGCAAAAGCATCTTCATGTTTTTCGGAAGCAGAACTCCTTGAATAATCAAAGCCCAGAAAGCTGGAAGCTTCATTCTCAAGTTGGACAGCTTTCATCTTAGCAGCAGCTTTGAAATGACTCTTACGAGGGGGAGTTACTGGCCAAAACATTTTTGTAGCATCCAATGTTGAGCCATAAGGAGTAGCTGCAAGTTCTATCCACGAAGCCATGTATGATTTTGCAGCTTCTTCTATATCTTCCATTGGGCACTGAATAAGAAGAGAAATGAGAGATCTGTGCCCAAATACGGGAAAATAAGGCTGTCCTAAACACTTAATCCGCAAAAAAAAGTTATAAAAATTACACGTTTTCAAGTGACTGCATTACATGACCCAAATTTGTTTCGTTTGCAATCAGCAACATGATTCTCACATCCGCCATGTACCTTTCTGCCGTTAAGTACTTCGGCTATGTGTAAAAACTAGAAAGCAGAAAGACATCCAGTTTTTAAAAGAGATCAGATGCAAACACATTCTACTATCCTGCGACTTAACGTCAAAAATTTACATATGCAACAGCAGACAATCACCAAGCAAACTGGAAACATACTATATAATTTGAAGTTAAATGCAAACCAAGAACGACAATATTTATTTCAAAGGGTGTCGAAGAAAAGAAAAAGAAGAGCATAGAATAAAATTAGGTGTGTACTGAAAGGAAAGCAACACTCCACTACTAGATACCTGAACCAAAAGCCTCCACACTCTTTCCGAACACTCCAGAATCTCCTCAGTTGATTCAAGCAAAAGATTCTGAAAGACGATTCTTAGGGTGTCCCCTAACATAGAAGATGGCCAGAAAGAACTGGACTGCTCAGAAATGTTCTTTCTGCATCCAGCTTCAAGTAGTCGCTCCTACCAGGGAAAAATTAGGAAACAGTGGTCAGCACATGGAAAATTGTACTCTGAAGTAATTAAAAGGGATTTACATCTGCTAAATTCAATAAACCAGAGAAACTCAAGGCACGAGATACATGTAAATCATGCAAGTGGCGACAAAGATAGGCAGCAAGCACCGAGAGAAATTTTATTGTAGAACAAACATTAGAAACCTACCAGCGTTCGAATAGCAGAAAACCGAACTGATGTGATGTCGTGTCTCGTAAATGGCCACAACCTAGGGGCTAAACCTGATAATGCATAAGGACTTTCCTTGACATCTCTTCTTTCTCTAAGACTCTCGACATTAACCATTTCATTGAGATCAATATTTTGCCCCTCTCCCACTGATAATTCCTCATGCATCACCAGTGTCATGTCATCTTGAGAATAGATCTCTGCCAGGAGGTTCATAACACTGCATAAAATATTATACTGGTTCAAAAAATTTCTTGTGCAAAAATCTCCCAATAACAAGAAAGAAAGATTTTAACCATATGTAAATAGCGAAAAGGAGAGAATGTAACAATATCACTTGCTTACCTGCTGGTGGATGGACTCAAGTCATCCAACTCAAGCAAGATATCCCACAGTAACATGACAATGGAAAGTAATGTCTGTCCTCTCAAAGAAACAATAGCAGCTGCTGCCGGTATAAGAGCATCAGCGGCAACCGCTCGCACATCGTCATCAGAATCCTCCAACCCTACTTTACAAGCCGGAAGAATATGGACAAGCAAATCTTGGAGCATTTCCTGCAAAAAAATAGATAATCAGGGGCGATAAAAGCTAATACTGGACATGCATAACAACTAACAAAGAACGGTTCAAGAAGGCAAGTGAGCTACACCTTAGACAATTGCAAAAATACTATCCATATCATGATAGAAAAGACAGAAGACCTCCGGACATGGAAATGGCAAAAAAAGACTGTAAACATGTCTTTTTCCAGTTTTCCAGACATGTGTTAACTAAGTAAATTAGTCCCCATGTGCCGGAGTTTTACCTGTCTCACAGCAACCAAGTACTTGATGCCCAAAAGACTTCCATGACGAATTTCCCATTCAGGCCGGCGCTACATAAATATATATGATAAATATTACCAAACAATCAATAATTTATAGAGGCTGCAATGAGTTTCTTAGTTTTTGAGTGAGTTAAAAAAAAAGAAGATTTGATTTTACATTACCTGCATCTGAAGCAAGATATTTAATGTCTCATAAATCAACGAGGGGCTCATGTATTTGAAAGTAGCACCAAGTGCTTGGGCACAAGCTTCCCGCACAGGAGCAACTACCTGATCGGAAATATAATCCCCAAAACTGCAGAGGGAAAGATAAGAACCAACTTAACTAAATCTCAGCTAGAATGGGAAGGTTAATATATAATTATGCTACCATAGATGCTACGAAGCAGAAAAACTAAAACTGGAAAAGAAAATCTATGATAAAGTACCAAAGTCTTACCGGTCAAGTGAAAGTACACATAAGAAACGAATGGTGCAATCCTGGAGAAATTCAAAATTTTTGATCCAAGAATGCCTAGCTTGTTTAACCAAATCCAGTACTTCAATATTTTCTTCCTGATGCTTACTAGGCAGAGCGGGTTCCTCAACAAAACTCTTATCTTCAAAGTGATTGCTAACCTCTGCCTCATGATTTCTATCATACTGACATGATGAGCCATCAACAGAAGATTCAGGTTCCACTTTCAAAGAACCAGAGTCAATTTGACCATTGATCTGCACTGGTGGCACTAAAAACTCAACATCTTCATCTTTAACATTAATGTCAAAGTCAGTCCCTATAGCTTCCAAAACTGTGTTATTAATAAATGATTTTGATGGATCCTCAATCTTAAGTCTTTTCCGAAGTGGCTCCAGCTCATTTACTGAAAACTGCATATTCAAATCGATTTCTTTCTCTTGTGTTACTTTATTCAAGACTTCTTTCAATTCATACCCATTATCCGAGCTAAATTCAGCTGTTGACACTCCAGCAGAACCACCATGAAGCATTAATATTTCTCTCAGAGCCATTACACTGCCATGACGGATCTCCCATGCTGAGCATATTATCAGATAATAAGTCACTTTTATTCGAATTAAAAGATTAAAATTTATACGGCACAAGTACATGAACGTTACCAGGGTCAAACATGTCAAGAATAAGTTGCTCAACAAAATTGTGGAAAGGCCATCTTCCATCCGCATCAGGCTCGATATCATCTTCGTTACCAATGTTAGCCTACGAATTTCCCAGTAGCATATACAGAAGAAAAAAAAACAGAATGAAAAATGGTCTGCTGAAATCAAGAAGCGTCTAGAATACTAATAAGGAAAACTCCTCACGCAGCTTGACGTTTATTGCTAAAACAAAGTATGACAACTGCGCTTCTATTTTCAAGTGAAGTGTGTGCTTATGTGCAGTGGACTATACATTTGTTAGAGATAAGACACCAAAGAGAATTGAATCCTAGGATAGCATATCAATGAACTACTAAGACTTCAAGTATGTTAATACTAATGTTCTACAACTCAAATTATACAAGTTGCTTATCTGTCATCACAAGTATGCATTATATAAATACCTTGTTAGAGTCCAACGAGTCAGACAAAGTTCTTCTTGGGGTTGAGGCATGAGAGGATGACATCTCAACATCTGCTCCTTCGCCGCTACCTTTTGCTTGATCTTTTGAGCTTATTTTAGCTTTACGTTTCAGTAGATTCAATTCCCTTGCGCTTGGCCTCCTAGGATTGACACGGGGAACCATTCTTGAAACAAATTGTTGAATCTGATGTGGAGAAGAGTTTGCGTATAATCTGTTTCCAACTCCATTCGCATGAACATTGGGCTTCTGCTCTATAAGATCCTCATCTCCAATCATTTCATTGACATCCATAAATTGCTCGCACATGTCCAAACCTGTCCAATATATTGTCAGAAATCTGCTCAGATGCATCAGTCCAGTAAAACAAAAGATTTAGTTCATAAGAGTCAACTTTTACAAAGAATGAGAAGAACCAATAGTAATGATGTAATAATAGACTTAACGGATGGGCTTGAGCTGGTTTTCAAGAGATATATACATATATACTAGCCTAGTATATCAGAATTCATGAAATTGGATACTTCACAACACTTTCTCCATGATTATTGATTAAAAGAAAGAGGACTAGCGCAAGGAATTACTGACCTAGACGTCGTCGGAGATTCTTTTTCTGACGAGCCACTCGGTCCCTTGGATTCTTGGAATTGTCATTCAAAACGTCATACTCCTGCAACAAAAGAAGTTTCTCCATAAACAGCTAATAATTTGGCTATATATGAGTTTATGCTTGTTTGTAACAAAGGAACTGCAACAAATATAAACCAAAAAAAAAAAAACGTGTGAGGAGAAAGAAAAAGGTAAGCTATCATGTCGCAATCGCATCAAATGATTGTGTTGCAAAAACACTTGGGTTCGCTACAAACAGAGTAACAGGACTTCTTAAGGAAAAATAATGACATTGAACTAAAAAAAAAATATACCCTACAGAATGCAGCTACAAACAGAGTAACAGATTTTCTTAAGACAAAATAATGACACTGAACTAAAAAAAACATCCTACAGAGTGCAGCTGAAAAAGAATATTTTGGAGAACGTACAATTCAATCATGCTAAGGATGTGATCATCAATAAAAAAAGCTAAGAAGTAGAGTAGCGACTATCCAACATGTTTTCTTACGATGCTGAGAGAGTTAATTAAAGCTAAAATACTTTTTAGAATCTAACCAGATTACCGTCAAACTTTATGTTATTTTGGTGGCTTACTTATTCCAAACAATTATGACTGACAGAAATGTAATTTCCACTGCGACCTTTGTCTAGGCCTAAAGACAAGACATCAGTGAAACAATTACACAAAAGTAAATAGGCTGCAATTATACAGACTGATCTAGACAAGAAAACAATAGTAAATGATAAAATTACCTGTCCACCAGATGCCAACAAAGCGCCAAACTCTAAAACCTTATTCATCTCGAAGCTGTTAGCACATGACAAAAGTTAGAGAGACCGGACGACCTTAATATGACGAAGACATCAAAAGACATATGTATTGGGTAACAGATCTATTTATAACCTTCTGAAGGGAGCATTTGCTTGAAGTTTGGACTGTAGATTGCCAGAAGCCACCACTTCATCTACATTACCAGATAACCCAGCCTCGCCCAACTTTGTTGCCAAAGAATTTAAGAGTTCACTCAATGAAGTATGCTTGACATTCAGAACAATGGCACCAATAGCATGAGCAGCAGCAACCCTTGTATCCCATTTTTTACTACGGAGGTAATGCAAAACCTAATTTCCGGAAAATAGAGTTAAGCCAAGGGAAAAAAGAGGAAAATCTAATATAAAGAAGAACTTGGCAGTTGAGAAAGATGTAAAACTAAACTATAATGCTAAGACGGATTATTATGAGATATATAATACCCAACAATGCAGAAGATTATTTAAAACAAAACCTAGCCTGAGTACAGATATTATTTAATTCATAAGACCATATGTCCAAACAAAGCTTGAGCTTCAGTCTACTAATAGTAAATCTGGTACGAGTTAAATCCTGAAACTAACTGACAGGAAGGTGGTCACCCTACTTAAGATTCCATTCTGAAAGCCCATTAGATTATTTATCTAATGCTTCGCCATTCTTTAGGAGGTATATGGGTACACAAATTTTCTGCAGGGTATACTCAAACCACGCTGACAACAGCCTAATAAAGACGTATATAACTAAGTGTCAAACATTAGAAGGCGCTCCTAGAGATCACTATGCAACACCTTTCTCCAGCCGTGCACAAACTTGTGATAGATATTGGACAAACCAAAGAACACATCAAACTGGGGATGAAAACTATAAATTCACCACTAAACTGGAGATTATAATGCAGGATACGACATATATTAGCTCCGTATGTCGCAGCTAATCAACGAGTCTACTGAGCACATTGGACAGAATATTAGGTCTAGAAAACAATACTAGAATAACAAAGATAGCTAACTTCCACAGACACAGTCAGTTATTTTCCCAAGAGTATAATAACAATCAACTAAATCCCTATCTCTGTAATCAAATGCCCTAGCCATACAAAAGTAAGCCGAAGATCCCATGAACTGGAGAAAAAATGAAGAAAACGAAATACCTTTCTCAAGAGAGAGCTCAAGTCCTGAGGATGAGACTTTGCAATGTCTCCGATCTGCCTGGCTGCAGTAAGCCGAGTAGTTTGCGTTGAACCAGCTAAGAAGAAAAATATAATCAAGGAGAACATGTACCACCCAAAAACGAAAGCAATTAACGAGAAAGACATTATCAAAACAAAGAATCGTAGCAACTATTGTTAACAAAGGATCAAGGATACTGTCCAACAATGTAAGGAGACGACTGAGTCGCGAAGATTGTTGTTGCTGTGCCATGAAGACGACGACGATGACAACAAGAGTGAACCTCCTCTTGGCTTCTCACTTCCACATCCAAGCTCATCCAATCACTTTGCGAAAACTTAACCCTACAAACATTACGTATAAATCAATCACACAAGTCGAATCAGCAATTTGGAAATTGAATATCGGAAAATTTCGTTTGAAAAAGCTTCTTCTTCTTTTTTTATAGTAATTCGATTTGCTCGGGGTAGCAGTTTCTCATCGTCACCTCGTGATTTTCTAGAGAAAATTCCAGGAAGAAAGGAAAGGAAAGGAAATTAGGGTTTGTGTTGTTACCTGTTTAGGCTGCGAGAGGTTGTCAAGAGCAGAGAATGCTTGTGCTGATATATATAATGCTCTGCTTGGTTCCTTCTTCTTCCTCCCTCGTTTTTTTCTATTAGCCTCCGAACCAAAAAATAATAATAATAATAATAATTTGCAAAAAAAAAAAACAAATTACAAATCGGGGAAAAACACGTTCCTTCTTCATTCGTTGGGAATAAAACCGTTTTCTCGTAACTGTGACCAAAAAAAATAATGAATTAAAAATAATAACATAAAATTAGAAAATTGCTAACTAGTACTGCACTTATGAAAGTTATTGAAAAATTAGAACGTAGTACAAAATAGATGTATCAATTGTCGCCTCCTTCATCAAACCACCCAAATTTTGATATATAGATGTTCTCTTTGGCGATGTTTCAAAAAAAAAAGGTTCTCTTTGGCTTAATTGTTTTGCTTTTTGCAATGTTTCAGAGTCCACTTTGGTATTTGTGTACATCCGTCTGGTGTGGAGAAACCAATACACGAATGATTTGGAAAATTTTCATGGGGAAGTAAGGGAAGGAGAAGCAGTTTCGCATTTGGTTGGATAGAGTTTCATCTTCTCATATCAGATCAGACACATGGAGTGACAAGCATGAGTTATCTGGTAAGAAATCAAGATCTTTAAGTTACCATTTCAATTATATCTTATAAGAGATAGGTAGGACAGGTCTGGAACATAGGCAAAAGAACCGACCGCTTAGGCATCACAATTTTAAGCGAAATTTTAGTTCTATATATGGCATAATTCTTTTTTTTACATCAATAACAAAGGCACATTGTTTTAAGTGAGCATAAGACATCAAGAAAAAAATGAAAATGTTGGACCGGCACTGGAGATAGGATCAATGCTTTGAGTCAAGTAAACTTCAAACCTTGATCTTGTTTGCCTTACCAAATTACCAATCAGCCTTGTCATATTATAATTCATTTTCTTTTCGTAGGGTCCTGCTTCATAGATTCTGTATATGCCTTTTATCCTGAGTGAGGAGATGAATAAGCAGACACTACGGCTAGCTATCTAAACTGTTTTTGATATATTTATTACAAGTCAATTAATACAATTAGATTTCTAGGAGTGTGTTAAGGATATGTTTGATCTTAATTTGTGTTCTCTAAGATGATATAGAAAAGATGTTGATTTGGTTGTTTTAGAAGTTCTAATGTTTTGGTCTTATTTGTTTTTTGGTTGTATTCAGAGGGAAAAGTTCGCTCTTGTTCTACAAGAGTGTTATTGAGTTGTCAGGTAAACCTTGATTCATGGTCTTTTTCAAGTTTTTCAAACGAATTGGTTGTTGACTAAAACAAATATTGATGCAAACGGGGTCTAAAATTGATAAAGGAGGAAAAACAAAAAGCTGACTTGGATGCATATACACCAATCAGGGTTAGATGATTCATGTTCAGATCATCAAGATAAATGGATCTTCTGAAACTGGACTGACATATTAAGACTTGGGGACAGGAGCTAACCAAAAGAGCATAGTGTTTGTGACTTGGTGTTATGTATTGGCTTCATTAATAATAGTTTTTTGCATATCTTGAAAAGTACTTTCTCTCTTTTTAAAAAAGAGTGTCATTTTGATATTTTCACACATATTAAAAAAATGATTAGAATGCATTAATGTTTATAATAATGGTAGCTATTACCAATAGTATTTTAGATAAATACAAATATTTATAAAACCAATGCATTTTACAATAAATATTAAGTTAAAAATATCAATAAATTGCATTGAAAATTGAAAACGACACTCTTTATGAAACAAAAATAAAACCTCAAAACGATATTCTCTGCGAAACAGATGGAGTATAAAATAGTGAATTGGTCTGTCTTTGGATCACAATTGGTTTGTTTAGGACACTTTAGGCCTCTACAACAAAACCCTACATGTCTTGGGTTTATGTATCTGATAACTCTTGGTTTGCTTTTTGTGTTCATTTTGTTGTCTTGGTCAACTGATCAAGAAAGAACTCAGTTTGGTTCTTTTTTGGTTTACAGGGATTGTTTTGTACTATATCGGTTTGGTTCGGTTTTCCTTAACCACAACGCGACTACTCGCGAATCCCGCCTCGGATACTGTTTGTAAAAAGGATATATATGATGGGGATAAGAAAAGACGCAAGTCACGGAACATGATTTAAAGCATTAAGTCTTGTCTTAACTACTAATTACCACACTTTCCGTAATTAACGCCTTTTCACTTTATCCATCTTTTTTTTCTTGCTTATCATCTTTAATACTCCAAGCTCACTCACACTAAGCTCAGTCAGTTTCCTCAAAATGGCTACCTTAGACACTCGAGTCTTCTTCTTTTCTCTATGTCTCATCCTTAGCAAACAAGCAACGTCGCAGCTTGATGAGCTATGGCTGGTCGGTGACGACGATGACGATCCACTCAGGGCTTTGCAGACAAGGCACGCAAGAAGAGAAGAGAAGTGTGATTACTCAGTGGGGAAATGGAGCTACGACGAAACGTATCCGCTCTATGACTCAAACTGTCCGTACCTGAGCTCTGCGCTAAGTTGCCAGAGAAATGGAAGGCCTGACTCTTATTACCAGAAATGGAGATGGGTCCCTAAGTCATGCTCACTTTCAAGGCACACAAAACCACATTACTCTCTATTTTTACTTCTTTTTAGCTAGTCTAGGCGCTATTATCTATAAGAAGACTCGGTTAGGTTATATTATATTGGCTCCAAATGGTAACTGCATGAGGAATAAGTGGTATAATTATGGTTAAAATATAGATAGAATTTAGATTAATGTTTTCATTTCTCTACAATGTAGTAAACTAAGGTTAAGATTTTGTGAAATTGTGTTTAAAATTTTGAAAATAAGGTTAAGATAAGTATGAACTAGACTTCTAGTGATTTACTTCTCAGCTAGTTTTCCAAACATAGTTTTTTACCACAATTTGCAACTTTAGGTTATTATATTGGCTCCAAATAGTAACTGCATGAGGACTAAATGGTATAAAAAGGATGATTAGAATACTAATAGAAAATAGATTAATATTTTCATTTCTCTATAATGTACAAACTAAGGTTACGCAATTATGAAATTGTGTTTAAAAATTTGGAAATAAGGTTAAGATATTATGATCTAGTGATTTACTTCTCAGCTAGTTTTTCAAACAGATTTTTTTAACCACAACTTTTGTTCTTACAATCTCTCTAATTATGAATGTGGGGTTTAGGTTTGACGCATTGAAATTTCTGGGGAAAATGAGGCAAAAAAGAATAATGTTGGTTGGAGATTCAATAATGAGGAACCAGTGGGAATCTCTTGTCTGTTTAGTACAGTCTGTGCTTCCAACTCATCGTAAGAAGCTCACTTACAATGGTCCTACAATGTCTTTCCATTCTCTGGTAGTAATCATATCTCCTTTTGGATCACATTTACATGATTGGTTAATACAAAAAAAACTAACAAGTTTAGTTACTTCAAGGACTTTGAGACATCAATTGAGTTCTGTTGGGCTCCTCTGCTTGTTGAACTCAAGAAAGGAAATGACCATGAAAGAGTTTTACATTTGGACTCAATCGAAGACAATGCTAGATACTGGCGAGGTGTTGATGTTCTTGTGTTTGATTCTGCTCACTGGTGGACTCACTCTCAGAAACGTAGTTCGTAAGCCATCAACAGAACCTTTATCAGCTTTACTTTAGATGCAACTTATTAGAGTATATAATAAAGTTTTGACAATGACAATAACACAAGTTATTGATACTTTTTAGGTGGGACTATTACAAAGATGGGAACAAGCTTGTCAAAGCAATGAACCCAATGGTTGCATATGAGAGAGGACTTACCACATGGGCTGAATGGGTTGAGGTTAATCTTGATCCATCCAAAACCAAAGTCATTTTCCGCACAAGCTCACCAAGGTCTACTTCTCTTTCTAATCTCATTACATTAATTACATGAAAACAAAGTTTGATCATGTACATATAAAAATGTATCCTTAGCAGAGAGAGTGGTCAAAAGTGCTACAACCAGAAACATCCATTGCCTTCTTCTAGTGAACCACACGTTCCTCAACAATCAAGAGTGTTGAAAAAAGTGCTTATGAAAATGAAATACAGAGTGTATTTGCACGATATCACAACAATGTCGGCGTACAGGAGAGACGGGCATCCTTCAGTGTTCAAGAGAGCAATGGGAGAGGAAGAGAAGCACCATCGTTTCGCTGGACCTTTGCCAGATTGTAGTCACTGGTGCTTGCCTGGTGTCCCGGATATTTGGAATGAGATGCTTTCTTCAATTATCTTAACCAAAGCTGCATGAGTTATGTGCCTAGTTTACTCATGGTGCTAGTTTTATAAGTTATGTGTCTGTTTTCGGAAAGGGAAGTCAGTGGTTTACTATATATATACCCTTTTCCCAACTAAGAACCTAATAAGCAAAGACAAGACAGCTCAAATGCCTTAAAGCATTTGATGATAACAAGTACTTGAACTTGGCATGTGGCAGCAATAGATGACAAAAAATAGTATACTCTTTGCATTTCCCTATTCGTATATGGTTAGTGGTTAAACATAACGCTATGTATCCATTTGTTTTGTCACTTAATGCATATCAAGTTCCGTTTAGCATAATGTTTTGGAAGATATATTTTCATGTTACTTTGAACTCTTTTGTTGGGTCCAATAATTGCGGAATGGTCTAGAACAATACCGAGATTGAAGAGACATCTCGGTGGAAAGTGACTATAAAGGAAGAAAAGAAGAAAGAGAGAGGACATTAAAAGAACTTGGACACTATGCCCATTACACACGACTTCGACTTCAACCTCTCATTTTTAATATTTTAGTCTTAGTTCTTAGTCGTTGTGATTCCATCTTATTATAACCATTGTACTTGATCAATATCTATTAGTTTTAACGCTGTCTGTGGGGATCGAACCCACGGCCACAGGATTCGGCCACTATCATCAACGTTGGAACAAGCTCATGACAGCTTAGGCTTTTGCAGATATAAAAGCTCTTTCTTCTATTTTGTCACACCCTCATTTCAGATCAGTTACTATGTAACATTTTCTTCTTTCTATCTTTGGATGATTCGATTAATTAAATCTGTCTTCAGACGACACCAAGATTATTCCCAAAACACATGCTACAAATTAAATAGAAGCAAAAAAAAAAGATTATGCATGAGCTTGTTCCAACGCTTTTTGCAACGCTAACATGTGCCTTCACGTGTGGAAACGAAATTTATGTATCCTGATCTTTTTTGTATACAAACACCCTTTATCTGTCTCCACAGATACCTAACTCCATTTGTTCTTTCTCAAACGTTGTAGGTCAAGTTTTGTTGTTATCACTATGACACTATATACTATGTCATATAAACTATACTATACATATACCAATGTTTAAGAAATTGCTAGGCGTTAACTAGGCGCTCTGTAAATAACTAACGATTAAACAGATTATTCGGGGTCTAAATGACTATATGTTGATGAATTATTAATTTTTAATATATATTATATATATATATATATATGATATTTTAGTTCTTTGCTTTAATTATAAAAATTATTTTGGTAAAGTATTAAAACTAAATATACAAAACAAAAAAAATTAGATAAAATTATGAATTTGTACTAAAAAATATTTTTTAATTTAACATATTTAAACTAATTTAGATCGATTTAAACCATTTTAAAATAATTTAAACTAATTTAAAATAGTTTAAACCAAATTTAATTATAGAAATCAAATTTTATAAAAGTCGTTTCAGTTATGACCTATTTATTGTTTAAGTGAAGTCTAGGCACCGCCTAAACATGGAGTAGACACTGCCCGTAAACCCATTTTTTGAACAATGCGATATACTATAGAATGCCGATACTATAGAAGGTCGGTTTGAGATTTTGAAAAAATATATATAATTTATATGAGAAATTATTTTTTATAATTTGAGAACCTAATGTTTATGCATATTCATTCATAGAATTTTGGAGATAATAAACCAATGTTGCATTTGACTATGTTTATGACATCATAATACTAACTTGATACAATATACTTACCTCTATATTGAAGTAGTTATGTACTGAATTTTTTGTTAATATATTTGAATAAAATAATATAATCCGTTAAGAGGGGCGCGTCACTTTAGTTTCTCCGTCTCTTTATTGCTTTTGGATTTAATCACTTGAAAGCTCGATCTATCTGGGCACAGAGGATCACCTCTATACGCGTGGAGTAGATTCTTGTTATGGCGGCGGAGAAATGGGTGTACATGGTGACGGCGCAAACTCCAACGAACATCGCGGTGATTAAGTATTGGGGAAAGAGAGATGAGGTCCGTATTCTCCCCGTCAACGACAGCATCAGCGTTACTCTCGATCCCGATCACCTCTGCACCGTCACCACTGTCGCCGTCAGTCCCTCTTTCGATCGTGATCGAATGTGGCTCAATGGAAAGGTACTTTGCTTACGAATCTCTGATGTTTCTTCGTTTCTTCGCTGAGAGATTCCATTCACCGAATCCAAAAGCTAGCGAAGCTTAAATACGAATATTAATCTTTGAAATAAAGTAATATGAATTTTTGGTCATTTTGTTGTCAAAATTGATATAAAAATATTTCTTCACAAGTTCACTCATACATGAGGAAAAGAGAAAAATAGATGGGTTGGTATATTTATTTGAGGAACAATAAATTCATGATTTTTTTCAACTTAATTGGTATATTATTTTAGGAACAACAAATTCATCACTTTTTTTTTTCTAAAATGTGGTCACTAACTGAAGTCAAATGCAAATTTTTGTATGAGTCTTTATGATTGGATTCACTGGCATTGTTGTTCTTGCTTGTTTTCATGTTAGTACAGGAGATCTCTCTTTCTGGGAGTAGGTACCAAAACTGTTTGAGGGAGATTCGAGGCCGTGCTGGTGATGTAGAAGACAAGGAAAAGGGTATCAAGATAGAGAAGAAAGACTGGGAGAAATTGCATCTACATATTGCTTCTCATAACAACTTCCCTACTGCTGCTGGCTTAGCATCTTCAGCTGCTGGTTTTGCTTGTCTTGGTATCCTTCTTCCCTTTTCTCTCTCTGTTTCCTCGTGGGGTTGATTGAAACTGAAGCATTAAGATTGAAGGAACACATATGGTTGATACACATTATATATGGAATGCTTAAAGTTCATTTAAGGCTAGAATATGTAGTGAAGATGTGATTGCTTCTTCTTTTTTTATGTTAAACTCCCATTTTTTCTACAGTTTTTTCTCTTGCAAAGTTGATGAATGTAGATGAAGACCCAAGCCATCTTTCTGCAATAGCCAGGTACATATGTAGTGTACTTTCTTTCATTATCATTCGTTACAATTTATGTTATCATTTTCCTCGTGCATTGATTATATACGATCTTGATTCTGTTTTACGATGATTTTTATTTATGCCTCAGTTATAACAGTAAACGTTCTCCATGTTGTTTTATTGTTGAATGACATGTATTCTGACATTCCTCTAGAGATTAAAATTTTAGTTTCTCTTGTGTAGGCAAGGTTCAGGAAGTGCTTGCCGCAGTTTGTTTGGTGGATTTGTCAAGTGGGAAATGGGGAGCAAAGAAGATGGAAGTGACAGCGTTGCGGTTCAGCTGGCAGATGAGAAGCACTGGAATGATCTTGTTATCATCATCGCCGTGGTATAAATCTATTGTCAAGCGACTTGTATACTTGGTCGCAGAATTACTCTCATTCTCCCATCTGCATCATGGCATGAATACGACAAGTCCCGAATGATCTGAAATCTATGAAAATTCAATGCCTGCTTATATTTCCGTTCTTACCTTGTAAAATCTTTTTTTTTTATATATGCTTTTTGAGTCTTTTTAGCTTTTGCTACACGTAGGTGAGTTCAAGGCAGAAGGAAACGAGCAGTACCTCTGGAATGCGTGAAAGTGTTGAGACGAGCTTGCTTTTACAGCATAGAGCAAAAGTACGTTTACTTATTGATGTTTGGTGAAAGTCTATATTATTACCCCTTACGCTTCACTTTCTGTTTTCTCGTTACCTGTAGGAGGTCGTGCCTAAACGGATTCTGCAAATGGAGGAAGCTATTAAAAACCGAGATTTTGCATCTTTTACACAGTTAAGCTGCGCAGACAGTAATCAGTTTCATGCTGTTTGTCTGGATACATCTCCACCCATATTTTACATGAATGACACCTCCCACAGGTATTTGTTTATTTATTTTGACACTCATACGCAGCCTCTTTTTATCCAGCTATCATCATACATCCTTTGTTTTCTTAATATCAAGCCGTTATCCGCTTCTCCAGGATAATTAGCTTGGTTGAAAAGTGGAATCGTTCTGAAGGGACACCACAGGTAAAGTCCTATTAAGTTATGTCTTGGTCGACCTTTTGACCATTTGTTATTTCCAGTATTTATACTGGCATATATTAATAGATCAGACCACCTTTATCTCAAATCTCATTGCAAAAAAACAAAACTATTATGTGTTCTTCGAGTTTATAAACAACAAATAACTCGAAAGTTTGAATGTGGACAGGTAGCTTACACATTTGATGCTGGCCCAAATGCTGTACTGATTGCACGCAACAGAAAGATAGCAGTTCAATTGCTCCAAGGGCTTCTCTACTATTTCCCCCCTAAGTCTGACACTGATATGAAGAGGTGAGAGATAGAAACTTTGTGATTTTTTATAAATGAGTTTAACATAGTATAATGACTTAAAAGCTGTTTGTAATGGTTTTTGATTTCTCTGTTTACCAGTTACGTAGTGGGAGATAACTCGATTCTAAAGGAGGCAGGATTAGATGGAGCAAACAGCGTGGAGAATCTGCAACCTCCACCTGAAATCAAAGACAACATTGGATCTCAAGATCAAAAAGGAGAGGTCAGTTATTTCATCTGCACTAAACCTGGAAGAGGTCCCGTCGTGCTTCCCGACCAAACTCAGGCTCTTCTCGATCCGGAAACCGGCCTTCCCAAGTGAGCATTTTCTCTGCTTGATGTTATGATTAGCAGCAATTCTTTTGACTGCAAGTTTAAGAAACTATATTTGTGGCAGAATAAGTGCAAGCTTCGTTGTTATGATGTTATCTACTCTGCTAGCTTTCTAATGTCCAACAAACAAACAAAAAAATCATTGTTTTCCTTTTACGTGAGTACATCTTTTTACTACCAAGTATTGATATGCATGCCTATACTACCTTTAGGGTTTCAAACAGGATAATTCATATAATATCCGAAAATTACATTTAGCATCCACTAATCAGATCTCTCTGTACCCGAGGATGTACCCAGTTGCTGAACAACATTAAATCTGTGTTTTTTTACTACTTGTTTCTGTTTTAGCTTCTTGCATTCGTTATAACACTTTCTTTTTTTGCAAAAAAGAAAACGAAAAATAAATTCATACATAATACAGAAACTTACACATAGGCGAAGAATATACAAATTTTCCTGCAATCTAAACAATGTCACATTTGAACCAAAAAAAAACAATAAACTGAATATTAAGATGCTTGGGGAATAGGCAATAGTTCCTTCAAGATAGTTTCTGCCATCCCATCAGCATTAGGAAACAAATGACCAGCCCCTGGAATCTCATGATACTTTATCCAACTTAGTTTCTGAGCAATGATCCTTTGTAGCTGTATCGGCACGAGCCTATCATCATCCCCTTGCCACAAATGCACTGATCCTTCACCTTTCGGGAACGGATTCTCGATCTTCATCGGATCAAAACTCCATTTCCCAAACCCCACAATCATGTCGCGTTCTAATGATTCGTGTACCCCTTGTTGTGTTGTTTGGTTCTTGTAAGACACCCTTACGGCCAGCTTGGGCAGTAAAGCCATATCCTGAGGAGAGAATATAATAGGGCTTGATTGCATCACAGCTGATGTTTGAAACAGCTTTTGATGGTTCCACCAGTAGAGTAGCCACGGTGTGTGATGAGTAATGAGCATCGCAAACCTTTCGGTTTTGGTTTGCTTGTTCCAGAGCTCCCAAGTCAAACTATCAGGGAAACTAGGCCACCATGAGTTGGTTACAGGACAAAGCAGTGTGGCTCCAGCGAGCCTGTGAGGGATGTACTTGAGAACACCCCAAACGGCTTGGCCTCCCATTGAATATCCAACCACGTAAAATTTGGAACCGAGTTGTAATTGGTCAGCTAGTTGTTCAACGTCATTAGCTAAAGTCTTTTCACTGCGTCTGGAGTGAGGATCGCTCTCTCCATAACCAGGTCGATCATATGATACCACGTAGATGCCGTTCTTCTCAAGAAACCCCTGATCATACAAAACAATGCAAATTACTCTTATGTACATTGTAAACAAACAGCTAACGCATATAAAGAATCAATCATTTGACCGATCTGAGATTTTTTTTTAAGTACAATTCTCTCAGATAACATTTTTAAGTTTTTGTCACAAAAATAGTATTCGAAAACTAAAATGATCAAAATAGTTTTTTTTTTTAATTTTAATATTTATTGTTTGTTTTTTAAAATTTAAAACTTCATCTCCAAACTCATCCCTAAACTCTAAACCCTAAATCTAGATTAGCTAACCTAAGATATAAATATATATTTTATCTTTTTTAAAAAACTATTTTGGTCATTTTTTCTGTAAATGCTATTTTTATGAAAATAAACCAAAAAAACTATCTAAGAGAATTTTTTTTTTTTTAATTAGTATTAATTAAATAAAATTCGATAATTCATCGGGTTATGTCCAGAACTGGTCATGTCCTTGTCCTTAAGATGGAGATATTAAATACAAGGAGAGAGAAGAGATTGAATCATTACAGGACGAACACGGTTGGCGATAACAGCATCACGTCTGAATGTGGCAAATGCATGGATAAAGATGATCTTGAAGGTGGCGTTTTGTCTACTAACACCATGTTCTTCGTAGGCTAGATAACGGCCATCGCTTAGCCGTATCCTAGGGGCGGTAATAGGCGGTCCACCGGGCGTACCGCATATCTTAGAAGGTGGAGGTATACAGGCAACAATACCCCATACACCTAATGCAATCAACACTATTATAAAGGCTCCTCCTACTAAGACTGTCAAAATTTCTCAAAAAAACAAGGATCAGTTACCACATTTTCTTTTGGAAACTTACTTTCATTTCAATTAATTAAATCAAGAACTTACATTTCTTCATGCTGGTAAATTTTCTTCAAATGCAAATACCAACTTATAATCAAATAAATTGGTAAGTATAGGTTTTAAAAAGTGTTGATTCTTGGATATATATAGAGTTGGTAAAACTTAAAATTGACAGAAGAAAACCTTACATTTTCATCTCACGTATGTGACAACGTGAATCACGGTGGATTCGGTGAAAGCTTTTTTGTTTTGTTTGAACCATTAATCCAGAAATAGGCGGCAGTAACAAAACCCCAACCATTACAACAATTGTTAACACAAATGTTTAATTAACCATTTAACCACTTTTGTTTTAGGAAGAGCCAACGTCTGACACAAGATTAATATCATTAGAAAATGTCATATCCAAAAATAAAATATCTTTCAGCATAAGTTATATATATAAATATATATATATATATATATGCAAACAGGGGAAATAGATAATTTGGAAATGTTAGTCACCGTTTAGGTACTAAACTTGTCAGAGAATCTGCGACCATGGAAATAATATACTACAAGAAGGTTCAAAGGTCCCATGCAAAGAAGTGGATGCAGATTATAACAATCAAAAACCTAAGACTTAAAGAATCATCTCTTTTGAATACAAACAAAAACTGGTAAGCTCTATTTATGGGCATTGCTTTTGTGTTAACAAAAAGAAAGAGCAAACTAAAAATCTAAGAACAACGAGGAGTCCAAGCTGAAGCAGTGAGTATAGAGAGATCTTTCCATCCAAGCTTAAGAGTACCATTATCATCAACCAATGTATACCCATCTGATGGAAACATTCCCAACAGAAGCGTGGCTTGCGTTTCCAGCCCAAGATATCCCTTTGAAACCACATTGTTGCATCTTCTCCCTCCAGCTCGCAAACTTCACTTCACCGCTAGCTCCTCAACGGTCCTCTAGCCGCTAAAACATTCCTTATATCTTTTGACAGTAGCTGCTGCTCCACCACATGCCTCTCTTCACTCTCATCTCCATAGCTAGCTCCTAAAGAATCAAACAGCGCTGAGTAGTAATGTATTGCCTCCACAAATCTTCCTAAGAAAGAACCAGCATGGCTTAGGTCTTGTTCCACTACTGTCACCACTTTAGGAGCTAATCTGTTCATAACACAAAAGCCACTTTTTCAACATCTAAACAGTTTTATAGTTAAAGAATGATAAAAGATAGGAGATGGTTCCGTAAGCTGTTGTGGTTAAGAGTTTGTACTAGGGGATGCTCTAGAATTCAATTACTGGTTTGTTCTTTATTTCTTTGTTACAAGTATACGAAGCATGAACAAGATACAAAAAATTTCAAACAATATACAAAAAAATTCAAACAATATACAAAAAATTCAAGTGGAGTGGAGAGAATGAAAGCTAATGGCAACGGTGAGAAATGCAGTTACATTCTTGACTCTGCACTTTCATAACTCAATGTGATCTTGCAATCTGACAATATATAGCAACTAAGTGTGTTTCTTGAAGATGTCCCAACAACTTGATTTTCTCTAGGATCTGTCTTTGTTTCCAACACAATCTTCCCACCCAAAAAAATAGCTTGCAATTTGCATGATACCACTTCACTCTGCAACAAACTTATGGATCTTGAGAGTAAGAGAACAAGGGAGAATTGATGAACTTTTTGATTTTGTGGTCGAATGGGAAGGAGGCGGAGCTGGGATGCTAATATATTTCTGCTTTGACCCACTTGTTGTGACAAACTAAGTCATAATTATTCATGGTTATCTTATACGGATATGAGTCTATGCTTTAGGGCTTATTTGAATATTCGGAGAGAAAGTTTATCTGTGGATTGCACCTTGTTTGGAGATTAGTCTGAACCTCTCCATAGGTCTAGGATACCCCATGTTAATAATAAAAAAAAAATACCTGAGGGAAGATCAACATTAGCCCCTTGATTCCTCGTGTTTGAAACTTGCACGGTTCAGAATCTTCCCAAGAGTATGGACAGTACCATATGCGAGGAGATGAAATGCCTCCTTGTACGGTTGTAGACCGGATCCGAATCATCTGTTTTTTGTTTTGGCTTTGTAAGTGGTAAATGCCAAAATCAAGGCACTGATAAAGATAAGGAAGACAACAGTGACGATGCCAGAGACTATGCAGCAAACGCACCGTCTTGGTTTACGCTTAGGCTTGGTCATGACAAAACAATAATGTTTTTTTTTTTTGTGGATGAGTTTCTGTATATTTTGTAGAGCTTGAAAACCACATATATAATGTATTTTTGTGGATGAGTTTCTGTTAATTTACCCAAAAAAAAAAGAAAACCACATATATAAATAAATAAATATATATATAGATTTAGGTGAAGAAGAAGAAGTGATTTGAATGCAGTTTGAACTGCCAACTACTTCCTTAAAATCCGCCTCCCTCCATTAATATTACACGATAGTAGTAACTAAAATCAGATTTATTTTCTATTGACCTTCTCTTATATGAAAAGAAAAATGGTTTAAAAAGCCATCTGTTACGTTTATACGTTGCTGAATAAATTTGATTTTATTTGATCTAAAAAAGCAAATAATATAAATGAATCAATAATACATAACACAAGACGGTATATTTCAAAAACAATTCTATAAACTAAGCTTTCATGTTTTCCTTGTAGTGAAAGAAGAAGGTGATGATCTCATCATAGCTAAGTTAAAGACTTACAGTATTGACTCGTAACGTTATCGAAACAGAGATGACGATATCACACGAAGAAGACGATTCTATTTTTTTTTTGAATTATACAGAGATATCGTAGCTCCAAAAAAGTGGTCTAGACTAGTTATGTATTGTCACGTGTTTGTTCTCTATCTCTGGCGATGCTGAAATGTTAATTCTCGATTTATTTGTTTTTCTGTCAATGGTATTTAATTATTTATAAACACATCCGATTTATTTATTTTTATTTTTCATTTGAGTAAAAGGTGTTAGTTGTTTTTTCATATTAAAGTTGTATGTGTCAGCATTTCTCAGGGAATCTATGTTTTTATAATTTGTTTTACTTATGGTAATAAATAAAATGATCTGGTTTCCTAATTATGCCTAATAGAATTTCTAAAAAATTTAAAATTCATACTTTGTATAAAATTATCATTGGTAAGAGTACGAATGAAGATGATAAGGATGGACAGTTCTGTATATGAGATAAAACAAATGTGGTCAGTCTTTTACCAACAAAAAAATGTGGTCAATGCCAGAATACAGTGTTGGTTGTAGGTTGAGCAGCTTTAATATTCATTGATTAGTTGTATAATAACTTGAGTAACCGTGTATCGTTTAATATACTTTCTTCTTTTTTTAATACTTTTTATGTTTCAAAATATTACATATTTTAAATTTTTTATGTTTTTTAATAAAATATATTAAAACTTAGTTATAAATTCATCGTTCTATAATTTTATATTTTTTTATATTTTTAAATTAATAAAATACAATTTTTATTTTTAAATTTCACAATTTTTATTATTAATTGACAAAAATTATATTAAAAATATAAAAAATATTTTTTTTGGAATATTTTTTTTTTAGAATATATATTTTTTTAAAACGAAATGAGTATTAATTGAGTTCTTACAACTAGAATAGGACGAATGGAGATGATGATATAAAATAATAAAGTGAGGTTGGATGTAGAAATCACACATGGCTTTTGCTATAGTTTCGTGTGGTTGTTTACATATGTTCAATGAATAATTGACCGCCTTTTGTCTGGGCCCCGTTACTTGATTATAGGGGACGACTTTTGGGTTTGGTTTAGGATTTGAGTTTTGATTATGCCTCTCCATTTTATTTGATAAATAATTGCATGACTTGTCGATCAAAAGATTTTCTTTCTTTCTTTTGGAAGTGAATAGTCAGAAGTTTATTCCACGTAACAATAATATCAACAACAAAAAAAATCTAAGACCCACTTGATTGGTTCAATGTTTTGTGCCTCCAAGACCAAATTAACTATCTTCCTTGTAAGTTTGTATTGAGCCGTAGCCCATCAAAACGATTGAACTAATCAAACTTTCAAACTATACGCTCCCTTGCAACATTTTAAATTCTTATTTTTCATCGATATGTGCAGCAAAATGATTATGATTGGTTCATGCTCGAAACTGGGATTTTGAGGTCTCGTAAAGCTTTGAGAACATTGAATCAGATACCATTCTCAAATCTGAATCTGCAAGTCTCTTGCCTTCACTGGGGATATCTAGTTGATACATAGAGAAGATTTAAGCATATTTTTAAATATTTTAATTATTTAATATTTTATTTATTATTAGAATAATTACTTTAAATTGTTTTAAAGATTTTTAATAGTTTTCTTATATATAGCTACGATTGTATTCATTTTTATTGATACTGATATTTTTATAAAAAACTTTTGTTAAGCATTGAGAGCATGCAGTTTAATTTCTGCTAGGTATAAACTTATGTTACATCAATAGTTTGATTTTTTAAGCAATTTTGTTTTTGGAACCGTCATGATGAATATAAGCATTTATCCATTCACACATGAAAAAACTTTTTCTTCAAATTGAAGAAATAGTTTTCAAAAAAAAATCATGGTGAACGATTTTTTGACGTATATGATGATGAAGATCAGATTCAAGATTAAAAACAACAACGAACTCCATGGTGGGGTGGAGATCACGAGAGATGAATGTACTCTCGAGAAAAATTGGTTTTGTCTCGTATGCACCAAGTTGAAAAATTATGAGGTGACTTGGGTTTATACACAAGAAAGCCCAATTAAAAAAATCCATTTGTAAGGTGACTTGGGTTTATACACTAAGCAACTCCAACCGATTCTCCCAAAGCTGATATCCGAGAACCAATCAGCCTTTGTGAAAGGAAGAGCCATCTCGGATAATGTATTTATCACTCATGAGGTTCTTCACTTTCTAAAAACATCAAAAGCAGAACAACGGGTGGCAATGGCGGTGAAACCGACATGAGCAAAGCATACGATCGCCTTGAATAGGATTTCATTGAACTAGTGCTGCAACGGTTCGGGTTCCTTCCCACATGGATAAACCGGGTTATGCAGTGTGTGTCTTCCGTTACATACTCTTTACTCATCAACGGCTCGCCTATAGGAAGAGTTAAACCGAGCAGAGGTATCCGCCAAAGAGACCCTCTCTCACCATACATTTTTATAATGTGTAGTGAAGTGTTCTCGGGACTTTGTAACAAAGCACAAGAAGATGGTACCTTAACTGGAATTCGAGTGGCTCGGGGGTGTCCCCGACTAAACCATCTTCTTTTTGCCGACGACACGATGTTCTTCGTCAATGCATCCCAAGAAAGCGGTGAGGCACTACAAAGGCTTCTAGCGCGATACGAAATCGCTTCTGGACAGTCTATTAAGACTGCAAAATCATCAATATCCTTCTCCAAAAGAGCACCAGGGGAGTTAAAACAAGCAATTAAAAATAAGCTTAACATCCAAAAAGAAGGAGGAGTTGGAAAGTATCTCGGATTACCGGAACATTTTAAACGGAGGAAGAAGGATCTCTTCACCTCCATTGTGGAAAGGATCAAACAAAAAGCAAAAGGATGGTCCAACAAGTTCCTATCTACAGCAGGAAAATTGGTAATGTTGAAGAGTGTGCTATCCCCAATTCCATCCTATGCAATGACATGCTTCAAGCTGCCAATCTCGCTATGTAAGAGGATTCAAGCAGCTCTTACCAGGTTCTGGTGGGACGATCAAAGCGGGAAGAAGAAAATCGACTGGGTATCTTGGTCCAAACTTACTCTGCCCAAGGACAAAGGGGGCTTGGAATTCAAGGACATCCAGAATTTTAATGACGCCTACTTGGCAAAACTTAGCTGGAGACTACTCCAAGAACCTGAATGCTTGTTGGGGCGGGTTTTACGGCAAAAATATTACAAGCATGAAGGATTGATGGCTGTTTGTGAAACAGATTCGATTTCTCACGGTTGGAGGGGAATACTCATCGGAAGAAACTTACTAAATCAGCATTCTGGTTGGGCAGTGGGGAATGGAATCAACATCAATATTTGGACAGATGCGTGGCTGAGTCAATCCTCCCAGGAAAGACCTATGGGACCTACACCAGAGGACCAGGAACACTTAACGGTGTCAGAGCTCTTTCTCCAGGGAACAAGGGAGTGGGATGTTGAGAAAATCCAGACAATACTTCCCCATGTTGAGAAGAAGATACGAGCCATTAAACCAAGTATTATCGGAGCACCTGATAAGCGAATTTGGCTGCTGACCCCAAACGGTGAATATTCTGTGAAAACAGGGTATAAGGCAGCCTGTTTGAGCTATCCGACTGCCCCGGATCAGCCAATCACAGTGAGCACAATAAACTGGAAAAATGTGTATGGAAGTTACATACATCCCCAAAGATCAAACCTTTTTTTGTGGAAGATTTTCCACGGGGCCCTTCCGGTTGGGGAGCAACTAATAATCCGGAAAATTGCCACTGATGGGAAGTGCAAAATATGTGGTATGCCTGAATCTATAAATCATATGTTCTTTGATTGCAGTTTTGTGCAGAGAGTATGGAAGTTTGCTCCATTGATGCCAACCTTTGAGTCTAGAGGAACTATAGATTTGGAGACTACCTGGACGAATCTATGTACAAGAGTATGTCTCCCCCCTGCTGGAGTGACGAAAAGCAGCCTAACACCATGGCTGTTATAGCAAATTTGGCTTGCTCGAAATAATGGCCTGTTTAATGACAAATGGCTATCCCCTGCTGATGTAGTCTCACGAGCTATCTCCTCAGCTAGGGAATAGGAATCCAACCAGGTCAAACAAAAACAGAAGCCTAAGAAGATGATAAGACACAAGCCACTACCGTACCAGTTTGTGACAGTACGGACGGACACAGCGTGGAGAGCGGATGTTCTTACAGCGGGTCTCGGCTGGACGATAGCAGACAAGGATAGGATCCGATCCTTCTCAATAGCAACTCACTTTGTGGGATCTCCACTGACTGCTGAAGGACTGGCCCTCCGGGAGGCCATCTGGTGTTGCAGAAGCCTAGGATTCAAGCACATCTCCTGTGAATCAGACTCATCTCAACTCATCCAAGAAGTAAACTCAATCTCAGTCGCCACGGAACTCCACGACAGTACAGCCGACATCATCTCACTCGCTGCCTCTTTTGACTTCATTTCTTTCCGTTGGATCTCTAGAAAAAGAAATAGTGAAGCTGATTTGTTGGCAAAACAGAGCTTAGCAGATGAGCTTGAATTTATTGTACTACCTAATATTTAAGTTGGAATTAATATAAGCTGTGTTTCAAAAAAAAAAATGTATTGCTGTATAAGATTAGAAGTCCTTCCGGTTCATTACCGAGAAGGACTGGCCCATGTGTACCATTCCCTGGTATTGAAACTCTCAGTTGAGGAGATTAAAGCGGCGCTTTTTAATATAATCCAGACAAGGCCCGAGTCAGGATGGTATGACGAGTCGCTTATATCAGAGATTTTGGCAAATGGTTGGTAAGGATGTTACAAAGCTGGTAAATGATTTCTTTGTCTTGGAGGGAATTTGACCCAAGACTGATTCAAATTAGCATATGTCTTATATTGAAGAAAGAAAGTCTGAGAAATGACAGAGTGTCGCCCAATTAGCCTATATAATGTGAGTTACAAGATCATTTCAAAAGTCATGTGTAAGCAGCGCCTTAAAAAAGTTCTCTTAAAATTATTTCAGAAACACAATCGGCTTTTATGGCTAAACGCGTAATCACATATAATATTATGTTGGCCCAGTAGAACTTTCACGGCTTACAAACTAATGATTTGCAATTACAATTATATGGCATAAAAACTGATATGAGAAAAGCTTATGACCAGGTGGAGTAGAGTTTAATGAAAGCCCTTTTGCTTAAATTGGGTTTTACGGACAAATGGGTCCAGTTTATGATGTTTTGTATTACATCAGTGTCATACCAAGTTCTGATTAATGGAGAGGCAAAAGGAAGGATCGAACCCTTACGAGGCATTCAACAAGGGAACCCTCTCTCTCCATTTCTTTTCATTTTGTATAAACTCTCATTTCCCTCATAAATGGGGTGGAGGAAGACATATGAATCAATGGCATGAGAATAGCGAGAGCTAACCTGACAGTATCCCACCTTCTGTTTGCAGATGATAACATTTTCTTTTGCAAAGCAGAGATCCTAAAGATCAATGATATATATGGTAACGCCTCCGGGCAACAACTAAACCTGGCAAAATTATCGGTCTTTTTTTGGGTCCAGAGTGGATCAGGAGACAGGGCGCTCTATTAAATTCATCATCGGTATTTCTAATGAAGGAGGCATGAGGATGTATTTGGGTCTTCCCGAAGAAATTTGTGGATCTAAGAACAAGGATTTCTCATTCTTCCAAGATATAATGAATAATTAGGTTTCCTCTCCAAAGAAGGGAAAGAGGTCCAAATTAAATCAGTAGCACAAGCAGTTCCAACATATGTTATGTTGTGCTACCTTCTCTCTCAAAGAATTATCGATAAATTGAGGAGTGTTATCTCAAACTTTTGGTGGAGTTCCAAACAAGACATAAGGAGACTCCATTGAATTGTTTGGGACATGATTTGCATTCCACAAGACATGGGAGGTCTTGGATTCCGTGAAAGGCATAATTTTAATCTTGCGCTTCTAGCTAAGTAGTTATGGCGTCTCCTAGAGTTCCCATATTCACTACTAGCTAGAGTTCTAAAAGGTAGATATTTTAGGACATGTAGCCCTCTAGAGGATAAGAAAGTCTATTCCCCCTCTTATGGCTAGAAAAGTATAATGGCAGCTAGAGAGACACTTCAACAAGGGCTTAGGAAAACAATTGGATTGGGCTATGAGACAAAAGTATGGAGCGAGAACTGGATTTCGGATACTCTAGCACGACCCTCGAGGGGGTTTATGTAGTTGGGTCCTCACAACCCAAACCTTATGGTGCAGCATTTGATCAAACAAAATACTAATACATGGGATGTTGACCAACTATTATCCTTATTCCAACCTGAAGATATTTCTCCGATAGTAGGGTTGAGACCGAGTAACACCTATACAAAAGATAGTTTGGTTAGAGTTACACTAAATCAAGATCATATACAGTTAAATCATGATATGCTACTAGGAGAAAAGAAAAATGTCTTAAAGAAAATATTGCAGTTCTTGAACCAAGTATCACTCCTCTCTAAAGCCAAGTCTGGAAATAAGGGTTCCCAGAAAAATGAAACATTTCATCTTGCAAGATATATCTGGTTGTGTTGCTACTTGCCAAGGCTTGACCTTCTGCCATTTAGGAACTGACAAGAGTTATCAAAAGATGTGGTACATCGGAGGAAACTATAAAGTAGTAAATATCATTAAGGGTCTAACTATAATTATAGTTTAATTACCCTAGCTACTCTCGTGTATATATACTCTTCTAAGCTTAATAGAATACTCATGCTTCATAACTTATATGGTATCAGAACCATCTCTTTTTTTTCAAAACAAAACCTAAACGCCGCCCTCTTCTCTTTCATTCAAAATGATGTCTCCTTCCCCTGTCTCAACCAATGATCAAGTTGTTCTCAATAATCAAACCTTTTTCAGCGTCAATAAGACCAACGTCGCCAAACTAACAAGCAGCAATCATCTTATGTGGAGTAAACAAGTTCACGCTTTGTTCGATGCGTACGAACTTGGTGGCTATCTTGATGGATCTCTCGAAATTCCGGCCCCAACGATCACCATTGACAACAATGTCACGGTCAATCCTGATTACACACACTGGAAGAGACAAGACAAACTTGTCTATAACGCTCTCCTTGGTGCGATCTCAACATCTATTCAGCCAATACTATCTCGAGCTACAACCGCAAATCAAATTTGGGATACCCTGGCTTCGACATATGCAAAACCCAGCAGAGAACATGTCAAACAAGTGAGACAGCAGCTCAAGGACTGGAAGAAAGATGCAAAAACCATCGACGATTACTTCCAGGGACTTACCACCTGCTTTGATCAACTGGCGATTCTCGGGAAGCCCCTGGAACATGAAGATCAACTGGAGTTTATTCTTGAAGGATTACCTGAGGACTACAAACCAGTTGTAGATCAGATTGAGAGCAAAGACATACCGCCATCTCTCACGGAGATCCACGAACGATTACTGAATCATGAAGCAAAACTTCAAGCCTCCACACTATCTCTCTCGCTCCCTGCGTCTGCGAATGTCACTGCATATCGTGGTAACAACAACAATGGTCCGAGGAACAATAACAACAACTACAGGAACTACTCAAACCGCAACAGCCACAACAACCGTCCTAACAACAATTGGCAGCAACAGAGTTACAACAACAAAGGTGAAATCTACTCCCCTCGTCCTTATCTTGGTCGGTGTCAGATATGTGGCACGCACGGACATAGCGCAAGATGATGTCCCCAGTTCCAGGCACCAAATCGAAACAACAACATGGATATAATGGCGCAGCAAGCTCCATTCACTCCTTGGCAGCTTCGTGCAAATGTTGATGTTGGCACTCAATACAATCCGAACACATGGCTTCTTGACAGTGGCGCCACGCAGCACATTACCAGTGATCTTGCTAATCTCTCGCTGCATCAACCATACTATGGTCGAGATGAAGTTCAAATCGGTGATGGCTCCGGTCTTTCAATCTCGCATACGGGTTCCTCTTTCCTTCCCTCTCAAACTCGCCCTTTATCCTTAACCAAAGTCCTATGTGTTCCCAACATTTACAAAAACCTTATTTCAGTTTATCCCCTATGTAATACTAACCAAGTCTCTGTTGAATTCTTTCCTGCGTATTTTCAGGTGAAGGATCTCAGCACGGGGGCCCCGTTACTCCAAGGACGGACTAAAGACGAGCTTTACGAATGGCCCTTAACCTCAAACACTATCCAAGCTTTCACTGCTTCCTCAACACCCAAAACCAGCATTATTTCATGGCACTCCCGTTTGGGACATCCATCTTTTTCTGTTTTGAATTCAGTTGTTTCTCAATTCCATTTATCTCTTTCTTCAGCTTCAGAAAAATCATTGTCTTGCACTCATTGCTTAATGAATAAAAGTCATAAGTTGCCTTTCTCAAAATCCTCCCTTACCTCAACCCGTCCTTTACAACTCGTGTATAGTGATGTTTGGAGTTCCCCAATTCCCTCTCTCGACAATCACAAATATTACCTCATCATCATTGACCACTTCACTCGCTATACATGGATGTTTCCATTGCAAAGAAAATCGCAGGTCAAAGACACCTTCATCGCGTTTAAGGCACTTGTGGAAAAACAATTTCAGACAAAAATATGCACATTTTACAGTGACAATGGGGGCGAGTTCATAGCCTTGCGCTCTTACTTCACAGATCATGGCATCGGTCATCTCACCCCACCTCCCCATACTCCTGAACACAACGGACTCGCCGAACGGAAACATCGGCATGTGGTAGAAACCGGCATGACCCTTATGTCTCAGGCATCTATTCCGAAACATTATTGGCCATTTGCCTTTGCAGCAGCAGTATACGTTATCAACAAGCTTCCCACGCCGGTACTGTCTAATGAGTCTCCATATCAGAAACTATTCCAGAGGCCTCCGAACTACAACAATCTCAAGATATTTGGTTGCCTTTGTTTTCCTTGGCTGCGCCCATACAATGCTCATAAACTCGAAGATAAATCCAAGCCGTGTGTCTTCATGGGATTCTCTCTCACTCAAAGCGCGTATATGTGCCTCGATCAAGCTACTGGTCGCATGTATGTCTCGCGCCATGTTACTTTCCTCGAAGATCGTTTCCCCTTCAAGACCCCAAAGCCTGTCTCACACACTATACCTCAACCTGAGTCTGACCTGTCTTGGACACCCACCGTAACCACACTTCCTCGTAAAGCTCTGTTTCCGTTGCATTCATGCCCACGGTGCCCCTGAGCTCAGTTCTTTCCCTTCCGGTAACGGAAGCAACAATAGCGCATGAAAATACTCAACTTCGCCAATCAGGTTCTATATCTCCTAACTCTATCTCTACACCTGCACCATTAAGTCCTCAAATACAAACCGAGAATATTTCCTTACCACAACCCTCAAACCAACCTACCTCACAGGCAACCCAATCACAACCAAACACAACCCAAAACTCATCAACCATACAAACCCAACCACAAGACCCGATACATCCAGCCCCCCAAAGAATGAGAACCCGATCCCAAAACAACATCCATAAACCTAAGAAAAAGTATGGCCTTTCTGTCCAAAAAAAAAATAAAACCACAAACTTACACCAACAACCGTACACCAAGCCCTGCGAGATGAAGACTGGAGAAATGCGTGCTCTGAGGAGTTTAATGCGCAAATCCAGAATCATACTTGGGACTTAGTTCCACAATCGCCAAAACAAAATATTGTTGGATGTAGATGGATTTTTACTGTCAAAATGCTACCTAATGGTACTATTCGCAGGTACAAGGCGCGCCTTGTTGCACGCGGCTATAACCAACAATATGGAGTTGATTTTGCAGAGACTTTCAGTCCGGTCATCAAAAAAACAACAGTTCACACAGTCCTTGGAGTTGCTGAGGAGTAAAGGCTGGTCATTGCGTCAACTGGATGTTAATCACGCATTTCTACAGGCAAAGCTTACTGAGGAGGTCTTTAAGTCACAGCCACCGGGGTTTGTTGATAAGGAACGCCCACACTATGTCTGTCGTCTGAATAAAGCTATTTATGGCCTAAAACAATCACCGCGAGCCTGGTATCAAGAATTGAAGAACTACCTTCTCTCCGCCGGCTTCAAGAACTCCATGGCAGATAATTCTCTCTTTGTGTTACGACATGGTGCTGACATTGTCTACCTCCTTATCTACGTTGATGATATAATTGTCACTGGAAACAACAACATCCTCAACAACAAAATCGTGGCATCACTTGGACAGCGATTCTCGATAAAAGACCTTGGTGAGTTGCATTATTTCCTAGGCATAGAGGTTACAAGAACAACATCGGGTCTCCACTTAATGCAAAGGAAATACACACTGGACCTCCTTGCTAAAACAAATATGCTTGATGCGAAGCTTGTGTCTACGCCATTACCGACTACACCAAAGCTCACCATGTTTTCTTCTGCTCCTCCGGCGGATGCAGCAAAATTTAGGATGGTTATCGGTAGTCTTCAGTACCTCTCTTTCACACTCCCGGACATCTCCTATGCGGTTAATCGGCTGTCACAGTTTATGCACAAACCAACAGAAGATCACTGGGCAGCAGCAAAACGAGTACTCAGGTACTTAGCAGGCACCACATCTCATGGTATCCTCCTTCGTCGACAGAATCCTCTCTCTCTCCAAGGTTTTTTCAGACGCGGATTGGGCTGGAGATACAGACGATTTTGTATCCACTAATGCCTACATCATCTACTTGGGTACACAGCCGATTACATGGTCATCTAAGAAGCAGAAAGGCATTGCTCGCTCGTCAACCGAAGCTGAATACACGTCAGTGGCAAACACGGCATCAGAAGTTCGATGGGTTTGCTCTCTTCTTTCTGACCTTGGAATCACGATTCAACAGCAACCAGTCATATATTGTGATAAAATTGGAGCCACGTATCTTTGCGCCAACCCGGTGTTCCATTCCAGGATGAAACATGTTGCGCTCGGTTACCATTATATCAGGGAGCAAATACAGGCTGGTAAACTCAGAGTTACTCACGTTTCCACAAAAGATCAGCTGGCAGATGCTCTGACAAAACCTCTCCATCGTACACCATTTCAAGATGCTTGTATCAAGATCGGAGTCACCAAGGCACCTCCGTCTTGAGGGGGCGTATAGAGTAGTAAATATCATTAAGGGTCTAACTGTAATTATAGTTTAATTACCCTAGCTACTCTCGTGTATATATACTCTTCTAAGCTTAATAGAATACTCACGCTTCATAACT